>JAOTQR010000007.1:7331887-7372637 GCA_025774065.1 Solanum ossicruentum | reverse complement strand
TGCACCTTTCTGAAAAGGTTTGCACCTTTTTCATGACATTGAAGGGAAATTTAAATTAATCCGGGAAAGAAAGCGGATTCCGGCTTTTCATCCCATCATTTCCCATTCACCAATATCAAAACCCAACAGGGTCGCCTCGCCTCACCTCTCGTCATTGGCGACAAGGCGATCTCCTTTCACAACACTAGGTCAGCGTGCACACCACCCTCCCTAGACCCCACTTTACATTGGGTTTGTGGTATTGTATAGAATATTTTTCAGCTTTATTTAAGAGCCAACTGTTTGCATGATTGAGTGGACTTGTAATAGTAATCTTCTTTAAAGGGTTATTACACCTTTGCTGAGGATATGTTTTAGACACGTACGGAACTTATATTATTTATGATTACTCTTATTATTAGTATTATTCATTTTTATTTTATTTATTTATTATGTTGACGATATGATACGAGTTTAAATGATGAAACGAGGATTCATATAGTGAACCCTAACTTATTTGGGACAAAGCATAGTTGTTGTAAAGGTTTATACCCTCCCCATATAAGTTAGCCTGTAAAAGGGCTGTGAGTAGTTCAAGTCAAACTAAACAAGACTAGATCAATTTTAATAGGATCTTACCTGATAGTGAATAGTATATGCCTAGAAGTTTCCAATAGTAAATGGTCTATGATTAGGATCTCTTTCATTGATAATCTGATATCATGACTTGCTATGCTTAGCATTACACAATTATATGCACTACATGATTTCCAACTAGTAATAATTTTAATAATCAAGTGACATGATTTGTTTGATATAGGTGGAGTTGCATGTTTCAACTTTTTCTGCTTGGTTCAGTTTTCTTCCTTTTGATTAGAATGCTAAAGATTTTGTCTTATCAAGCTATTCGTTGTATTAAAAGCTGGTTGGATCTTTGAAGTTGGTTTCATTTACTAGAACTTGAGTTTCAATATTGAAATTGATAATGCATTAGGATGTTGGATTTGCATGTACCAAAGCCAATTCTTGATCTTGATGATCGTGGACACACTGTTATAAGAAACTGTTAAGCTGAACAAGAAAGTTAGTGAGCATTATGCCAGAATTCTGCAAGTAGGAGTTGGGGAACTTGTCAAGTTTTTTTACAGTGGGATTAAATCATAGAATCAATGCATATTTTTCTATCATGTTAAAGTAAGCATCATCTGTATCTGTGGTACTGGTCCATCAGGTCCATGACGAATTGTTTTACTTCGGAGGGAAATGAAGGAAATAATCAGTATTTGACGGGTTTTTGTATGATCTCTTGAGTTATCTGTTGATTTCTTGCTTTTCTTTTGGTGCATTTTTGAAGCAGGATAGCTTTTGAGCTTCTGATTGATTCAATAAAAACAAAGGACACCTCATTAACTCATCATGGTCCCTTCTTCTTGATATAGCCCTTTGTAGTATGACTAGTATCACCTTTCCTTGTTGGTAACGAGAAGGAATAGAATGATTCTTGACTGTTAAATTCCAAATTTGGAAGATGATTACATGACTAGACAAAGACGAGGAACAATAATAAGAAATAATATGTTTTCATATACTCATAATGATTAAGGTGCCCTTGTCCATAGACAATCATGAAATACAGTAAGCACTTTCTTTTATGGAAGTATTACTCATAAAAAAAAAATATGTTGTGAATGCATCATAGTTACGCATCTAGTATGTCTCAGACATGCTTATAGTTCTATTCCTTTTCCTTTTTTAGGATGCATAGTGGACCTTTCAATCCAGTGTCATTAGCAGTGGGTTTGTGAGTGTGCCTGTATTATATTATAGGTACCTCTTGACTACAATTTTTTTTTTTTTGGGCCTGACATTTTGCTGTATCTTGATATTAGTTCACATACATTATGACAGGAGCCAGAAAGTTTTCATACTCTCTGTATTAAGATAATAGGCTGAAATTGCTGGTAAAACGATTGGTTGGTTTTGGAGTTGGCTACTTATCATATTGAAAGAATGATGTTAAAGAATGATTATAAAGCAAAAAATGTACTATGAGTGATAATTAGCTAAGTTGTTCGGACTCTTCACTTTTGGTGCCGCACCCATATCGACATGACATGAGTGTGGGTGTGGGCTCCGTGTCCGATTTTGTCAACCGGTTTCAAGTACTTTGACCAAAATCAATAGGGAAAGTTTGGACGGTTTTAAGGATTTTTGTAATCAATAAAAAGCTAAGGTGAAATTGAAGAAAATAGAATACCTTTTATATAAAAATTTCCATGTCACGCCTTTTTCTTTAAATCCCCTTTCAGATTCTCTTCAAGTTTTCCGCATAATATCTCATAATTTAGGTTTTATCACTCTATTTTTAGATATTTTGATTATTTTTAGGCGAATCCCTGCACCCGTATCGGATCCACACCCCAGCCCGAGCAACTTAGGTAATTAGTATGACTTAATTCAGGTTGATAAGAGGTTAAGTTTCGGTAGATCTGGTTTCTTTTGGTCCAATTAAGGTTGATTCAACTTCTAACATCTGTATGGACTGATTCAGGAAATTGGAAGTTTAAGTTGGTTATTTCAAGGATTAGAGAGAGATAGAGAGCTATATTTTGTGTTCATATATTCTAATGCATTTTATTTAGTCACCTTGTGAGAAGACGCTGTAAAAGATCTTGATTTAAAAAGAAGAAGAAGAAGAAGCTGTAGAAGGAAGCGAGATCCAGTTTCCACGTATTTTGTTAATTTTGGGGAATTTTTAAAACAAATGGTCATTTTTACATGTTTCGAGGATAGTGGTCTACTGGTCAAAAGATTGAGGAGTGAATTGTAAGCACTCTATGGGCACTTTAACAGCCTGCAACTTTGTAGTCATTATACAACTATGGTGGCACAGCACTCATCAGTCCTATGTCTGGTTTCATTTCTCCAAATTTCTATATGAGACTTGGATTGTATATGATTGGTTAAGTCAATTTCGCACCGGAAAACGGTTGTGCTAATGGATGCTTATTAGAATAGTACACTTTCTTTCATGAGCTTTCTTAATAGGTTTATAATGTGTGACCCTGCATGTCTGGGAAAGCATGTTGGTGGTTTTGGGGGGTACAATGTGCTTGTGCTCGATATGCTTGTTGCTAGCATGTACTAATTATTGGTGAAATGCAACATGATTTGTTATATTGGAAAAAGTTGAAAATATTTCATGTCACCAAAACATTTAGGGGTCATTTGGTAGATAGTATTAGAATAAATGATGCGTATTAGCTTTGTAATAGTTCCTTGTTTGGTACAGTTGCATTATTTATATACTCTATTATGTATTGAAGTGTGTATTTAATAATACATGAAAATCAGTAGTATTAGTAATGCAAGCGGTTTTAATGCATGCATTAGTAATTTAGTATGGTTAAAGACTCGATTGCCTCTCAAAATCTTTTTTTATTTATTTTCCACCACATTTGTGGAGGGTATTTTTGTAAATAAATATTTTTTTAAAAATCATGCAATGCATGCTATTTTGAATACACCAAACCAAACAATGCATAAGAAAGAAGTTCTGCATAATTAATGCAAGTATAACTAATACAAGGCATTACCAATACATTCTATTTAGCAGTAATTTTACACATCCTACCAAATGACTCCTCAAGGATCTCTACTAGCAGTTATCACATGTGCATAAATCGATTTGCGGTTTCTACTCTTCTTTTTCAATTGTTTGCAGTCAGAGCATACAACACACACACACACACACTCTTTCTCCATATTTTCCTTTGTTGCGGACCTTATTTCCTCTGAATGTGCTTGGAATGTATTATGCAGCAAAACTGTTTCCACATTTTGAGGCTGCTAAAAGTGAAACATGAGTCTGGCATGTCTGGTGTGCCATAGTGTTGAAAGCCCATCACAGTCCTTCAGAAGTTACTCTGTTTCAAGTTCAGACAATGACGGAAGATGTTCTGCGATTGCCAATTGCTTGATCAAGAAGATATCACTTGGCCACCCTGCTGCAAATGGTGGCATCACAACCTCTAAAGTAACCCCTCAGCCTACTGATACGAGTAATGGCATAACAGGCCCCCCACGGCTTGTCAGAAGCCGTGCTGTGAGGAGGGATATAGTCAGAGACTGGAACTTTGATGAGGTTGCATTGGAGCGTTAGTCCAGTAACTGCTGGAATGTCGGTGCAGAAGAGACGTCATGCTTGCTTTTTAGTGTTAAATCAGATAGAATTTTGAATCCAGTACTCGAATCTAGTTTTGGGTGCAAATGTCACACTACGGATGATTTTCTATATAAATTATCTGTTGATATTCCCTTCCCTTCTTCCTTATCTAATTATTTTCTGTAAAAGGTACATTTTCCGTACCATTTTTATATGCCGCCATTTGGGAGTATTAACTCGTAGAACTGAAATAAAATAATAGACTAGTTTGAAAAGTTAGCAGAAAAAAATAACTGTTACTGCTTACACAAGAAGGGGTTTAGGTGAAATGAAAGATTAATAACTCCTATGTTTCTCCATATTAATTTAGTTAGCTGCAGGGATGTACTTTGGACTTGCTTATGGATCGAAAGGGGCACCTAGTTTACAATTGGAAAGATAGTGCCTCCGTGGAAGCGATGATTGTTAGATCTATTTCTCATCTACAGATGGTGTAGTGTGCCATTTTTGTGACTAACAATTTTGTTACTTACCAAGCGGAGAATTACAAAAAGATAGGGATGGCAACGGGTTGGGGTTGGTAAAAGTTATGTGGGATGGATTGAAATAGGTATTTTTCAAATTAATGCGGGACGGGGCGGCTTGCGGGTTTAAAAAGCCAATAGAAATTTGAAGAAATAAAAAATTTCTAATTAGTAAAAATTAAAGATATAAATTTTTATATTAAATATTGACTTTAATTTTATTTTTTTCTAAAATTTAAACTAGACATGTCCGGTAAATTGTTAGTTGTTAAAATGTTAATTAGAAACTTTTAATTAACTATCAAGAAACATTTGAGAACTTTAAAATTTAAGCGGGACGAATTTATGTGGGACGAGTTAAAAATAAAAAAATCATCGTACAGGGCGGGGAGATTTACAAAAAATTGCGAGTTGAGCTCAACCCGCCCTGTACCCGTCCCATTGCCATCCCTACAAAAACAGCTAGAGCTAGCTAATCCAGATAAGGCTCCACAAAGCAACTACTTTTAAAAAAAAATCGATCTGTATAATGACAGAGTTAGGCATGATTCCAACCTATATAATTATCAAAAATAATAATTACATGGAGGAGGACGTAAACCTTAGCCTTCCAAATATCCATCTCGATTAGGCAGGATAGTTTGAGGCTTAGAGAGGTCTAAATATTGTTACGAGATGCTATGTGCGCATAATCAATCAAGATATGTGCTTGCATTGATAATAAAATTATTTTTCTTTAGTTTGAACCCGAAGTTAGGGACACCATCTGTTTCCAACTTCCCTTGACCGGAAGAGAACTAACTACTCTGAAGATGGATAATCTCTTCGAGTCATGTCCCAGATTTGCAAGTATATCAGCAGTATTGTTTCCTTCTCTAAAAATATGGCAAAAGTTGAAATTACCATCCTTGATGGTTGTTGGATTGTCTGTTGAAGTTTCCATGGAGGTATTTTAATCCTCTGAATTGGATTAAGGACGATGATCAAGTCAGTTTCCACTATAACATTGTTGAGGCATATAGAAATACCTTTTAGCATCGCCATGGCTTCTGCTAAATTATTGTTACACTCCCCGTAGAACTGTAATCATGTGACCATTGTAGTCTCCTTACTTGCATATAGAGGATAAGCTAACACCAACTCTTTAACTGCTAACACCAAGCAACTAGTGGAAGGGAGAATACGCCTGCTTCCTTTTTCCTATTAGTAGAAAACAAACAGCCTTTGCATATGTTGTTGGGGGTAATATATCACAATTTCAATAAATTATTGCAGATATTCAAGCCCACCTACACCAATTATATCTCATAGTCCAACAACATCGTATAACTCCATTAACTCTGAATTAGTTGAAAAATTCAAAGCTCCATTAAAGAACATCTTCCTTAAACATATAGTTACCCTCTTTTGTATAGTGAATTAGTTGAAGATTTAGATTTTTCTCGTTTTATTTTTTGGTCTCAACTCTCGCTGTCACTATACTAACCTCAATATAAATAAAATATAATACTTCTAAATTCTTATATTCTTGTTCTCAAAACATAGTAAGACCATTTTTCTTACGATAAATGGAAAGATAATGAGTAACAAAAATGGGTAAATGAATCAATTAAAAATTACATAACTATAACGTATAATTAATGATATAATAAAGAGTGAAAAAAGGTGTTAAGAGAAGTATGAGGTTTAATAAGATCACTTGAATTAACTGTTTATGTCAAGTATTGTATGATTATGTATATACCTTACATGAATTCCTTACTAAAGACTTCAAGAATAAACTTAGGGGTAATGTCTAGAGCCTTGATTGTCTGCGTGTAATGATTGCTATGGTCCATGTCTTGAGGGGAATGTATTGATGTCTGAAGTTGATGGAATTAGTGTCCTTAGGGTCTAAGCGAGATTGAAATAAAGTATGAAAGAATGATCCTATTCCTGGAGTTGATAGATGATGAGATAAGTCGAGGTATACTGCCCGTAGAGGCTAGTTGATGGAAATTCTTGATTGATTGACAGTTTATGAGCAAGTCGAATCATGGGAGGAGTATTGAGCATCGAAATGGGTAAGAGTGAGTCATCACACTCGTACCTATTAACTACTTGGCCAGCGTAGGAAAGGACTGGACTGTAAAAGCGGATGTTTCCTTTGTCTCGCAGAGGACTTGACAACCTTATGGATCCACTGACAGACTCATCCTTTACTCCGACAAGGTATTGGACTGAAACGACCCCAAAAAGTGCCTAAAAAAGTGCCTCAGAAGTGCTCGGAATCTTGTTTTCCGTATATCTAAAACTTCGTTGTTTATTTCGAAAATCCAACTTTATATTCTTGTTCAGGGGATCCAAATTAGGGTGACAAGGGTCTAACCTCGAATTTAAAGCAAAGGAATCGAATTATGAAATTTCACTTGGTGCGATTTTCAGAGAGCCTCTACGTCCGCTGCGACGCGGAGATGTGTAATTTCTGCACAGTTTTTCCTAGTTCATCCAGATTTTTCTATGTGTTGGGCCTAAGTTTTTCCAAACATGTTATTACCTATACTTAGCCAAATTTCACCCTCATATCCCCTAAGACATTTCCCAACACTCACTAAAACACTTAGCCATATTTTTACTCCCAAATTCAAGACCCAAAACCCTCATCCAAAGTTAAGGATTCTCTTCGAGCTTCAAGTCTCAATTTTCAAACTTCATCAAGAACTTTCCCAAAGCTAAGGTATATGGTTTTGAACCATTGGGTCCTTCTACCCATGGTGCCTAAACCCTCTTTTTACTAATATTTCATGATTTAAAGTTGATTTTACATGTGGGTCTTGTATATTGAGAAATTTACTACACAGTGATTTCAGTTCATAAAACTATGATTGTTTTAGCATGTTTTGAGCCCTAAATATTGGACCTAATATTGGATTTGATGAGGGGTTTTGCTATGAATGTCTTGGGGGTGTTACAAGGTGTTGATGATGGTTTTACAATAGATTTTCCTGCACTATTTCATCTCTAAATTGCATGGTCTTTTACCCCTATTCCACACCCTCAAGGTGTTTGATAAAATGTCCGATTATGATTTCTTGAGAAAATGAAGGTCTAAAGCATGAGATATGATATGATTGATTATATGATGATGAAATGAGCTTATGTACACGATGAATACTATATAAAGTATTGTGGTATACCCTTCCCAATTCGGGGGCCTAGTTGAGGGGCCAAAGACTCAACCACTAGGGTGATGGGTGCGATCATCACCAACCTAGTTGAGGGGTTGATATCTCAATCACTAGGGTGATGGGTGCGATCATCACTAACCTTGATGAGGGATTTTTACCTCACACACTAGGGTGATGGGTGCTATCATCACCAACCCCAAGGAGTTTATACCTTGGTAATCTACCTTGGTATGCTCTTCACATATTAATTTACTTAAGCATTGAACATACATGTCATGTTTCTATATCATGCCTATTACCTAAGGCTATTCATGTTGATCATGAAGATTATCTCTTGTTGCATTGCATCCCACATACTTAGTACATTCAAATATACTAACATATACTCTTGCCTACATGGTATCACCATGTAGGGACCGGTGCCCAAGTTGATTATCCTCCTCCTCCACGTGGCTAGACGGTGCTATTTCAAGCTTGTTGTTGAGTCCTCCATTTCGGTGACAGTGGTCTAAGTTACTATTATCCTTGTATTGAGATACTTTCTTATGTTTTATTGACTATGAGGGTGAGCCCGTTAGCTTGTCTTAGCCCCTACTATATCTATGTATTAAACGTGCTTGTTGCATATGTTGTGTATTTATGTATGAGTTTTGACTCTTGACTCTTGATTATGACGTTTATGCAAGCTTTCCCTTAGTTCCATTGCCCCTATTCTTAATCTATATATCTTTGTATGCTTCCACGACCAAAGATGTATAATGACAAGTTAAGAGGCTTGTTTGGGGTTCCCCATTCGCCGTGACATGTCTAGGCTCTAGGCTTGGGTCGTGACAAACTTGGTATCAGAGCACTAGGTTGATAGATCCTCGGAGTCCAACACACCACGTTGATTAGAGTCCTATTCATGGTCGTGAAACATGCCATAACTATAAATAGGAGGCTATGAGGCGTTTTAGGAAATGTTTCCCTTCTTCATGTCTTAAGTCGTGTTATAGAGTTGTGATAAGTATTCCCCTCTAACGATTGTTCTTTCTTATGCTAGATCATGTTGAATACTAGAGGAAGATGGGCCCAAACTCCCATGGAGCAACCTACCAATGGTGAGCTCCGGGGTGCTCTTACTATGCTTGCCCAAGTGGTGGCAAACCAAGTCCAACAAGGGGCCCAAGCCCCTCATACTACTACCCCGGGAGCTAGGGTAAGGGACTTCTTGAGGATTAATCCTCCGATTTTCCATAGGTCAAAGGTGGATGAGGATCCACAAGAGTTTATTGATGAAGTCTACAAAATCTTGTCGATCATAGGAGTTGAGCCAAATGAGAAGGCGGAGTAAAGGCGTATTAACTCAAGGGGGTGGCCCAAATTTGGTTTGATCAATGGAAAGGTAAGAAGGGTAATGGCTATGTGGTGCTTTGGGAGGAATTCAAATTAGCCTTCCTTAATCGGTTCTTCCCTCTTGAGCTTAAGGAAGCAAAGTTGGTTGCGTTTATGAACTTGAAACAAGGTGGTATGAGTGTGAGGGAATATGCCCTCAAATTTAATCAACTTTCAAAGTATGTTCCTCACTTGGTGGCCAATTCTAGGTCAAGGATGAATAAGTTCGTTATGGGTGTCTCCGATTTGGTAAGTTAAGAGTATCGGTCTGCCTTGCTTATTAGTTATATGGACTTGTCTCGGTTGATGACATATGCCGAGAAAATGGAAGAAGAAAAGTTGAGAAAGAGGAGGGTCCATGAGGCTAAGAGAGCTCGCTTTGAGGGTAAGTTCCAAAAGAGTACTAGATTTCAAAGCCAAAGGCCTCCTCATGCTACTAATAGGGAGTTTGCCGATGACTTCCATAAGCCTCGAGGTGTTGTTGGTGTTGCTTTTAATGATGTGTCTCCTAGATATGGAGGGGGTCATAAGGGCCCATGTTTGAAGGGTTCCAATGCATGTTTTGAATGTGGGGAGCTTGGTCACAAGAAGGTAGATTGTCCTAGAAATCGTGGCAAGGTTCGGGGTGCAAATGCAGTTCTATTGGGTAGAGGTGGTCCTCAAGGTGGTGCCTCAAGGCACAATCGATTCTATGCTCTTCATGGGAGGCAAGGGGTTGGTGAGGTCCCCGATGTTGTTACCGGTATGTTGAAGATCTTTGATCTTGATGTATATGCTTTGATTTATCTAGGTGCCACACTTTCCTTTGTCACCCCTTTTGTTGCTAAAGAGTTCCATGTTGAGTCAGAGTTGTTGCATGAGTCATATGAGGTATCTACCCCTATTGGTGCCTCTATTGTTGCTCGGAGGGTGTATAGAAATTGTTCGGTTTGCATTTTGCATAAAATCTTACCTTGTTGTTGAATTAGATATGGTTGATTTTGATGTTATCCTTGGGATGGATTGGTTGCATGCATACTATCCTTCTATTGATTGTAGAACCCGTAGGGTTAAGTTTCAATTTACAAATGAATCCGTCCTTGAGTGGGAAAGTCATGATGAAGTAGTGAGGGGTAGGTTCATCTCATGCATTAAAGCCCATAGGTTGATTTCCAAGGGGTGTTTGTATCATCTTGTGAGAGTCAAAGATGTGGAGTCCAAAGTCCCTTCCATTGAGTTGGCTTCGGTTGTAAATGAATTTCTTGATGTCTTCCCAAATGACCTTCCCGGTGTTCCTCTCAAAAGGGAGATAGATTTTGGCATAGATCTCCTTCCTGACACCCAATCTATCTCCATTCCCCCTTATCGTATGGTCCCGACGGAGTTGAAGGAGTTAAAGGAGTAACTGAAAGATTTGTTGGAGAAGGGATTTATTAGACCTAGCCAATAACCTTAGGGTGCACTGCTGTTGTTTGTAAAGAAGAAAGATGGGTCACTTAGAATTTTCATTGACTACTGGCAACTCAATAGGGTCACTATAAAGAATAGATATCCTCTTCCAAGGATTGATAACTTGTTTGACCAATTGCAAGAGGCTAGCTTTTTCTCTAAGATTGATCTTCGGTCTGGGTACCATCAAGTAAGGGTGAGGGAGTGTGATATTCCAAAGATGGCCTTCCGTACTAGATATGGGCATTATGAATTTGTGGTGATGTCCTTTGGATTGACTAATGCGCCAACCATCTTCATCGACCTAATGAATAGGATCTTCAAGACCTACCTTGATTCCTTTGTTGTGGTCTTCATTGATGATATTTTGATCTATTCATATAGTAGGGAGGAGCATATAGGTCATTTGAGGGTTGTGTTGTAAATATTGAGGGAGGAGAGATTGTATGCTAAATATGACAAGTGTGAATTTTGGTTGAAGGAGGTTGCATTCTTGGGTCATGTGGTGTCGAGTGATAATATATAAGTGGATCCTAAGAAAACTAATGTGATTAGGAATTGGCCTAGACCATTGACCCCGTCAGACGTTAGGGGTTTCTTGGGCCTTGCGGGTTACTATAGAAGGTTTGTGAATGGGTTCTCCACCATTGCTTCTCCTATGACAAAATTGATTTAATAGAAGGTTAAGTTTGTGTGGACTGATAAATGTGAAAGAAGTTTCCAAATATTGAAAGATAGACTTGTGTCCGTTCCTATATTGTCACTACTAGATGGGCTTGAGGGATTTGTTGTGTATTGTGATGCATCTAGAGTTGGTTTGGATTGTATACTAATGCAAAATGGTAAGGTCATAGCCTATGCTTCTAGGCAACTCAAAGTGCATGAAAAGAACTACCCTACCCATGATCTTGAATTGGTCGTCGTGGTGTTTGCATAAAGATTTGGTGTCATTATTTGTATGGGGTGCATGTTGATGTATCACCGATCATAAGAGCCTTCAATATGTCTTCACTCAAAAATATCTCAATTTGAGACAAAGAAGGTGGCTAGAACTCCTTAAGGACTATGACATGAGTGTGCATTACCATCCGGGTAAGGCAAATATTGTGGTGGATGCTTTGAGTCGGGTGTCTATGGGTAGCCTAGCTCATATGGATGGTGGGCATAGGGAGATGGCTAGGAATGTGCTTAGATTGGCTAGACTAGGGTGAGGTTAGAAGATGTGGGTGATGGTATTATTGTTGTTGTTGGTTCTAAATCTTCTTTGGTTGATGAGGTGATAGCAAAACAAGATCTAGACTCCTCCTTGCTTGAGTTGAAGGCCTTGGTGAAAGAAGGAAAGATACAGGTTCTCTCCCAAGGGGAGATGGGGCCCTTAGATACCAAGGTAGGTTGTGTGTACCATGTTCTGATGGTTTGAGGGAGAGAATTCTTGATGAAACCCATAATTCCTCCTGTTCTATCCACCTCGGTTCCACCAAAATGTATAGAGACTTGAGGGATATATATTGGTGGGGAAGCATGAAGAGAGATATTACAAAATTTGTCACTGGTATATAGATGGTGGATGTTCTCGAGAAGGTTGAGATGATTAGGGAAAGGTTAAGGACAACCCAAAGTCGTCAAAAATGCGGATGTAAGAAGAAGAGACCTAGAATTCCAAATGGGTGATTAGGTTTATTTAAAGGTTTCTCCAATGAAAGGTGTGGTCCGTTTTGGCAAAAAGGGCAAGTTGAGTCCAAGGTACGTTGGTCCTTATGAGGTGATTAAGAGGGTTGGCAAGGTAGCTTATGAGTTGAAGTTGCCTAGCGAAATGAATTTGGTCCATCCAATGTTTTATGTCTTTATGTTGAGAAAATGTATTGGCGATCCTAATGCCATTGTACCTCTTGATGTTATAGGTGATATGGAGGATAACTTAGTGTATGAGAAGGTCCCGATTCAGATCATGGATAGGCAAGTAAAAAGATTAAGGAACAAAGAAGTCATAGTCGTTAAGGTCCTTTGGAGGAACCAACAAGTCGAAAGTGCTACTTGGGAGGCCGAAGTGGACATGCAAAAGCGGTATACATATATTTTCCACTCCATTCAAGCCTAAGGTACTAATCTTAAGTTACATTACTTCAAGTCTTACATTTCATCCCCTATGTCATTCGTATGCGTTCATATTTAAGTTGGTAAACTTATGATGATTTTACATTTATGTCGAGATTTTGAAAATGGTGTTTTTCATGTTATGTTACATTCTTGTTGGGGATGATTTTTTCATGATAACTCTTGTCTTGTACTTCTCTTTTACATTCGAGGATGAATGTTTCCAAGGGGGAGATATTGAAATGATCCCAAAAAGTGCCTAAAAGCATACCTTGGAAGTGCTTGGAATCCTGTTTTCCGTATATCTAAAAATCCATTGGTTATTTCGAAAATCCAACTTCATAATCTTGATCAAGGGATCCAAATTATGGTGACAAGGGTCTAACCTCAAATTTAAGACAAAAGAATCAAATTATGAAATTTCACTTGATACGATTTCAAGAGAGCCTCCGTGTCCTCTCCGCGACGCGGAGACGTGTAATTTTTGCAGAGTTTTTCCTAGTTAGTCCAGATTTTCCTAAATGTTGGGCCTAAGTTTTTCCAAATGTGTTTTTACCTATACTTACCCAAATTTCTCCCTCATATACCCTAAGACATTTCCCAATGATCACTAAAATACTTAGCCATATTTTCACTCCCAAATTCAAGACCCAAAACCCTCATCCAAAGCTAAGGATTTTTTTCAAGCTTCAAGCCTCCATTTTCAAACTTCATCAAGAATTTCCCCAAAGCTAAGGTATGTGGTATTGAACCATTGGGTCCTTCCACCCATGGTGCCTAAACCCTCTTTTTACTAATATTTCATGATTTAAAGTTGATTTTACATGTGGATCTTGTATATTGAGAAATTTACTGCACAGTGATTTTACTTCATAAAAGTATGGTTGTTTTAGCATGTTTTGAGCTCTAAATCTTGGATCTAGATTTGATGAGGGGTTTTGCTATGAATGTCTTGAGGGTGTTGCAAGGTGTTGATAGATGGTTTTACAATACATTTTTATGCGTGATTTCATCTCTAAATTGCATGGTCTTTTACCCTCATTACACACCCCCAAGGTGTTCGATAAAATGTTCGGTTATGGTTTCTTGAGGAAATGAAGGTCTAAATCATGAGATATGATATGATTGACTATATGATGATGAAATGAGCTTATGCACACGACAAAAACTATATAAAGTGTTATGGTAGACCATTCTCAATTTGGGGGCCTAGTTGAGGGGTCAAAGACTGAACTACTAGGGTGATGGGTGCGATCATCACCAACCTAGTTGAGGGGTTGATATCTCAATCACTAAGGTGATGGGTGCGATCATCACTAACCTTGATGAGGGGTTTGTATCCCACACACTAGGGTGATGGGTTCTATCATCACTAACCTTGATGAGGGTTTTGTACCTCACATACTAGGGTGATGGGTGCTATCATCACCAACCCCAAAGGGTTTATACATTGGCAATCTAGCTTGGTATCCTCTTCACATATGGTATCATATATGAATATGATTTACTTAAGCATGTTTTACTTATGCATTGAACATACATGTCATATTGCTATATCATGCCTAGTGCCTGGTCTTATGCATGTTGATCATGAAACTTATCTCTTATTGCATTGCATCCCATATACTTAGTATATTCAAACGTACTAACACATACTCTTGCCGAAGTGATATCACCGTGTAGGGACCAGTGCCCAAGTTGATCATCCTCCTCCTCCACGTGGCTAGACGGTGCTATTCCAAGCTTGTTTGTGAGTCCTCCATTTCGGGGACCTTGGTCTAAGTTACTATTATCCTTGTATTGAGACACTTTCTTATGTTCAATTGACTATGAGGGTAAGCCCGGTAACTTGTCTTGGCCTCCACTATATCTATGCATTAAAGGTGCTTACTGGACGTGTTGTGTATTTATTTATGATCTTTGACTCTTGACTCTTGATTATGATGTTTATGCAAGCTTTTCCTTAATTCTATTGCCCCTATTCTCAATCTATATGTCTTTGTATACTTCCGCAACCAACGATGTGTAATGACAAGTTAAGAGGCTTGTTTGGGGTTCCCCATTTGTCGTGTCACATCTAGGCCCTAGGCTTGGGTCGTGACGGATGTGGCAATGAAATCTCTTCGTTGTATCACTACCAGCTCATAAATGGTGATTGTCGGTTAAAGAAACTCCCAGACAAGTTCCATATTGATAGTACTCTGACGTTGATGTGATAATATGATCTTGATTAATGGTGATGTGATAGAGTCGCATTCCCTATTCTGAGTTGAGATTGAGTGATTGATGAGCTGATGTCATAATATATTGTTTTGCCTATACTATTCACTTTAGCCCATTTTACATACGTACATTCGACGTATGTTGTATTGTTTTATAATGCAAATTCAGTAGACAAAGGACTTCAGCAGGCAAATCATTGAGGTTCGGAGTTATTTTATTTCAGAGAGTGGTGAGTCCTCCCCTACATTCGGAGGGGGGTTCTTTCTTATTTCTGTTGAGTTATTTCATTTGATTGTGGTAGCCATGACCTGTCATGGTACCTTCTTAGATAGTAGCTATTGAGGCTTCATAGACATAGAAGTATGATAGTTGATGTTGGGGTTCTTTTCCCCTTTTTCCTTCTTTATATTGAGATTGTCTCTTTGATTGTATTTCATATGATGGACATAGTGATAAGTCTTGTAGCCCGCTGATAGCTTCCCTTAATTTCTTAAATGCCTTTCATTAATTTATTAATTGAATGAGTATGATGGGACTAGGTGGTTCCCTTGGGGACTGGTAATAGTCTCTGAGAGTCATTTACGCCTAGGGTACCCTCCCGGTGCATGACAAACTTGGTATCAGAGCCCAGAGTTCGAGTGTCCTAGTGAGTCTATAAAGCCGTGTCTAGTAGAGTCTTATTTATGGGTATGTTGTACACCACACTTCAGAAGCAGGAGGCTATAGGACATTAGGAAGTATTGCCCTTCTCGTATGATTTAAATTCGTGCGATAGAGTTTAACTCTATGAAAATTCCATTTTACTTCATGTGTTCCACGTTTTCAGAAAATGTCGCCAAAGAGAACAACTACTCAGAGAGATGCCTCAGCCCAGCTGCTGAGAATGCCCAACCAAAAGTCTCGGTACATATAGAGATGAGGAGGGCCTGCCAGGACTGCTAGATCCCACAGGTGCCCACAGCCAGCTCCCACCACAAAGGCAGAGTCTAGGGGAGCAATCACTATGCTGACTCAGCTGGTGGCCTCCCAGGGTAACAGTTGAGGTCCTCAGGCTCCTAGCTCTAGCTCACATGAGTCCTCAGCTATAACCCAACTCAGAGATTTCTTGAGGATGAACCCGCCAGTGTATACAGGGTCGAAGGTGGAAGAGGACCTGCATAATTTCATTGATGAGATGTATAACGTCTTCAAAGCTATGCATGTTAATGAGATTGAGGGAGTTGAGCTTCCCTTCTACCAGCTGAAGGATATTATTAATTTCTGGTACAACTAATGGGAGGATAAAAAAGGTGAGGATGCAAAGCCTGCAAAATGGGAAGAGTTTGAAGATGCTTTCCTTGACCATTTCTTTCCTTAAGTGTTGAGGGAGCAAAGGTGGACGAGTTTGTGAACTTGAAGCAAGGAGGGATGACCGCCAAGGAGTACAGTCTTAAGTTCATCAAGCTATCCAGATATGCTCCGGAGATGGCCAAAGACATGAGGGCCAGGATGAGAAAGTTTGTGCTGGCCTAGGCAGGCATGTGCAGAAAGAGTGCAAGGCAGCTTTGTTGATCCTTGGCATGGACATCTCTAGGATTATGGTGTATGCCCAATAGACAGAGGAGGACATGAAAAGAGATAGCGAAGAATAGATGAACAGAAAAGCATAATCAGGTGGGCATGAGCCTAGCCAGCAGAGATTAAATAAGGGTGACAAGTCCTACTTCCAGTAAAAATCCTCTCGTCATGCACCCTCTGTAGCAAGTGCACTCCAACCAAACAGGTATGATCAGAAGTCTTATGGTTACTAGAATTTCAGGGCTCATGGTGCAGAATCTCAGGCTAGTGTGACCCACGGTCCGAAGGGAAAGCCACTTTATGACAAGTGTGGTAAGCTTTATCTGGGTGAGTGTCGTATGGGTATGGATGTTTGCTATTCATGTGGATAGACAGGATATTTCTAGTTTGAGTGTCCAAAGAGGATACGAGGTGAAGGGAGCAGCAGAGCACAGTCCTCCGCAACACCCCCACTTGGCAATTATCAGAGGGGTACTACTACAGGTATAAGAGGCAGGACGAACCATCTTTATACTATGGGTAATCGATAGGATCAGGAGGATGCACCAGATGTTATTACGGGTATGCTTTGGGTCATTACTTTTGATTTTATGCATTGTTTGTCTTGGGTGCCACTTTGTCTTTTGTGACTCCTTATATGATTGGTAAGTTTGGGATTCTCCCAGAGTGTTTGCTCCAACCTTTTGTTGTTTCCACTCCTACTAGTGAGTCTATATTAGCCAATCAGGTTTGGAGGGATTGTGTAGTATCTATTTATCATAGAGGTACCTTAGTTGACTTGGTAGAATTGGAGATGGTTGACTTTGATGTGATACTTGGCATGGATTGACTTCACGTTTGTTATGCTTCTGTTGACTGTATAATCTTTTGAAGTTTCAATTTCCTAATGAGCCTGTCCTATAGTGGAAAGAGAGTTCTGTTGCACCTAAGGGCAAGTTTATCTCTTATCTTATAGCCAGGAAGTTGATCTCCAAGGGTTGTATTTACCACCTCGGGCGAGTTAACTCTGATGATGTTGAATCTTCTACTGTTGAGCAGTCCTAATTGTGAATGAGTTTCCTGAGGTGTTTCCTGATGATCTACCTAGAGTCCCTCCTGACAGAGAGATTGACTTTGGGATTGATGTTCTTCCAGAGACCCAACCCATTTCAATTCCACCTTATAGAATGGCCCCCGCTGAATTGAAAGAGCAATTAAAAAACTTGTTAGAAAAAGGTTTCATTAGGCCTAGTGTCTCTCCTTGGGGTGCTCCTGTCTTATTCGTCCGGAAGAAAGATAGGTCTTTCAGAATATGCATAGACTAGTGGCAGCTGAACAAGGTCATAATAAAGAATAAGTATCCTCTTCCTAGGATAGATGATCTATTTGACCAACTTCAGGGTGTTACTTGCTTCTCCAAGATACATCTCAGATCGGGTTACCATCAGTTCAAGGTGTGGGAAAGTAATATTCCAAAGACAACCTTTAGGACATGGTATGACCATTTTTAGTTCTTGGTAATGTCCGTTGGGTTGAATAATGCACCTGTAGCTTTCATGGATTTGGTGAACAGGGTATTCAGATTGTATCTTGACATGTTCTGATCGTATTTTTTAATGACATTCTGGTGTATTATAGGGATAGAGAGGAGCATGCTAATCATCGTAGAGGGATCTTGCAAACTCTCAAAGACCATGAATTATATGCGAAGTTCTCAAAGTATGAATTTTGGCTTAAGTTTGTGTCCTTCCTAGGCCATGTTGTTTCATAGGATGGTATTTGGGTTGATACCCAGAAGATTAAAGCGGTTAAGAACTGGCCTAGACCGACCTCTCCAACGAAAATAAGAAGCTTCTTGGGATTGGCAGACTATTATCGAGGATTTGTCGAGGGCTTCTCTTCTTTGTTTGCACCATTGACTAAGCTAACTCAGAAGAAGGCTAAGTTTCAGTGGTCAGAGGAATGTGAGAAGAATTTCCAAGAGTTGAAGACTAGACCGACTATAGCACCAGTTTTGGCCTTGCCCAACGGGACGGGAGACTTTGTAATATACTGTGATGCATGCAGAGTTGGACTGGGTTGTGTGTTGATGCAGAGAGGAAAGGTGATAGCTTATGCTTCCAGGCAACTTAAGATCCATGAGAAGAATTATCCAACTCATGATCTCAAGTTGGCGGCAGCAGTACTCGCACTTAAGATCTGGAGCCACTACTTGTATAGAGTTCATGTGGATGCGTTCACTGACCATAAGAAACTTTGTATATTCAGTCAAAAGGAGCTTAACCTATGACAAATGAGATGGTTAGAGCTATTCAAGGATTATGATATGAGCATCCTCTACCACCCCAAGTAAGGCTAAAATTGTTGCTTATGCTCTTAGCAGGTTGTCTATGGGTAGCACTGCACATATGGAGGAAGGGAAGAGAGAACTAGCTAAGGAAGTGCATAGATTGGCTCGACTAGGAGTGCAACTTGAGGAAAACAATGAAGGTGGGGTCAATGTTCAGAATGGGTCTGCTTCATCCATAGTGTCAGAAGTGTAGGAAAGGCAAGACCAAGACCCTGTCTTGTTCCAATTGAAAGAAGCAGTTCACAAGCAAAAGGTGATGATTTTCTCCAAAAAATGAAATGGGTGTTGAGGTATCAGGGTAGATTGTGTGTGCCAGATGTTGATAGCATCGAATGAGTCATAGAAGTACGACTCTTATAACGCTTTAAACAAAGTATTTTTGCTAGTTCTCAAGCAAATTTATTATTTTGATGTTTGTTTTTGTTGTTTTTCAGGGAAAATTATTGAGGAATGGCTAAAGGGACGAATGAGAGGAAAATGAACGTAAAAAGGCCGAAGTGTGAGTATTCGGAAGCGACCAAGGTGACTAGAGAAGAATTAAGGACAAGTGAGAGTTCACGTATGGACCTCCACCCCTTGTGTAACGGCCCACGAGTTTGAGGTCTTTCATGGTCTCACACTTGGTCATGCCATGCCACATGGCAGTGCAAAATGGTCAAAGGCAAGCATCACGACATAATAAGCAGGCCGTTAGGCATGACACGGGCCGTACAACGCCCCATCAAAGTGACGTGAAGGCATCACCATCAGAAAAAAAAGCAAAATACATTAAGGGGACCCGGATAGAGTGTGTCACAGGCCATGTGACCAACCACAGTCAGTGACATGAGCGCGTGACGACGAGAGGAGCGAAAAAAAAGGTTAAAGGAAAACCAGATGTCCCGTTAGATGGAACATCAAAGGCAACATGGATTGTCTAATGCAGTGTGAAACGGTAGCTGGGTTGAAGCTAAAGGCATCCGCCCAGACCGTTTGATGGTCTGTCTACTGTCACACGGGCCCTGTGGTGGCTCGTATCCATGCCGATGGATTTTTCCTACTTCAATTTAGACTAGGTTTTCTTTGTATCTAAATGGTTTTTTTATTTTGTTTTTACCAGTCTTGGACGGCTAGAGAGAGAAAACATTGAAAAACATTATTTTCCTTGAGATTTCATAAGAATTTGGGATTTTGCTTATTCTAGTTCAAGATTGTAACTCGTGGATTCATTGATTCTTCAATAATAAGTCATTTATTATGAATTCTTTGTATCATTATATGTTTTATTTCTTGAATATGCTAGCTAAACCCACAATTAAGGTTTTTGGGAACCATGACAAATCATTAAGATAGGCGAATATGGGGTAAATCTTGGGATTGATTAGTGTATATATCGTATTAATCTTCGTTATAATTTCTTCCATGATGAGTTGATGCATTAGGGTAAGCCTTTATTCGTTACATGCCCGAAAGGGATATTTTGATTAGGAAAAGAGTTCTACGACGGAGATTTGGGATTTTTAACGTAGTCTAAGTACTTGAGACCGAAAGGTGAGAGTATTCCGGGATTGACAACAAGGGATAGTATGTATACGTTCTAAGACTGAAAGGTGACAAACCATATGCATCTAAGAAGGACCGAGAGGTGAATTGGATGTTACATAACTTGTTAGATCTTATATACGTAATCATGAATGAGTTTACCACTAGATTCGGCTATCGCATTAGATGTCATGGGGAACACAATCCTAGCTTCACATATATTGTTTGAAATCTAGTAGTCTTTGCAATCATTTACTACTTTATTTTAGTAACTTCGTTTGAAAAACCAAAACCCCCCATTTACTTTATGCACTTTTGTTTCGGGTGTAGATATTACATCTGAAAATGGTGCTAGTAGATATATTCCCACACATTCCCTATGGGATCGACCTCAACTCTGGTTGAGTTCTATATTTGATCAACGACTGCTTTACTACTCCTTTTGGAGTGTAAATTTGGGAGTATTAAATTTTGGCGCTGTTGCCGGGGAATACGGTGAAAAAATAATCTATTAGTTTCTATTTTCAGTTTGTAATACTAGTCCGTAATTTTACTTTTGTTTCTTGGTAGGGAGCTGGTGTTGTATGCCAAACAACTGAAGCAAGGGTGAAGTACTTATTCCCTACGACCCTAAGCTTACTAAATCAATCTGCAGAATGAATGCCCAAGAACGCGAAACAACTAGACTGAGAGAGTTGGTTGTGAACCATGTAGGTAAGGGAAATGAAGGTTTGGGTGACGATGACAATGTTGGCAATGAGGTACCACCGACAGCACCACTTAGACAGGTGTCACTGCTCAGTGTGAGACCCCAAGTGCCTCATCTGCCCCAAGCAGTGAGTGATGATGATGAGGGTGCTAGGACCACTGGGGCAATTGTACTACCCCTACTGCCCGCAGGTGTTAAGTTTACTATCACTAGCACTATGCTACAGATGCTACAGTTGAAAGGATTTTTAGCAGAGCAACAATTGAGGATGCCAATCTGCATCTCCTAAACTTTCTGGCGACATGCCAATCGTCTAAATTCCTGGGGTCAGTCAGCAGGCAATTAGGTTGCGGCTATTCCCATTGTCTCTTGGAGAGGTTTTTCCCCGCATCAAGACAGTTGAAAATCACATATGACATTGGGTCGCACAAGCAACTACCGAATGAAGCATTACATGAGACTTAGGAGAGATTCAGGCCGAAGCTTAAGTAATGCCCAGATCATCTCCTCGTAGATGAGCATTTGAAGCCAGTCTTCTATAGGTCCTGCAACTTTATGACAAAGTAGATCATTGATGCTGCTTGCGAGGGATCATACATGTCTAGGACATTCCCAGACATAGTGGTGATCTTAGATCAGGTATCCAAGAACAATTGGGCATGGTATAGAGATAGAGACTGTTTGGGGCTCGTCTTTGAGATGACTGCGGAACATCGACGAAAGAAGGAGGAACATGATCAAGACATAGCCCACATGAAGACCCACTTGGACTTGCTGGCAAAGCGGTTCTTTGATAAAGGCGTGGAAAAGGTAAAAGTTGTAGACACAATGCCTAGGTATGATGATCAAGGGTATAATTATGATGAGGAGGCAAACTTCATAGGCAGCCAGGGGGGTTACCGGCCATTCAATGCCAGTAACCAAGGTTGAAACTATGGTCATAATCAGAACTATCAAGGAAACTGGCAGAACAGAGATGGCTATAGGAACTGTGAGCGTCAGAATAATGGTGGTGGAACCTCAAAATTAGAAGAGATAATGGAAAAGGTGCTTGACAAAGTTGAATCCATTGAGGTAGGGATGCAAGACATAAAAGGGGAGATGTCCAACGTTCGGCAGCAGGCCGACTCATATTCCACCTCAATCAAGCAACTAGAGCAGTAGATGGGGCAATTGTCAGCATCTATAAATCAGAGAAAAGCTGGGTCACTTCCTAATGACATTATTCAGAACCCGAAAAATGATGGTCATTGCATGGCAGTAACCACGAGGAGCGGTAAGGTACACTCTGACCCTGTTATACTTAGTAATACAGGTTTGGATGAAGTTACAGGCAAGATGCTTAACCCTGTGGAGGTGCATGTGATGATTTGAGTGAAGAAGCTGAGGTGATACCAGCAGATCCTAAAATTGCCAAATAGCCTGAGGTGACACCAGTAGTGACTTAACCTCGACTAGCTATCCCTAAGCCGCGACCACCGTTCTTACAGAGGTTGTAGAAGAAGGTTGAAAATGGCAAGTTTCAAAAGTTCTTTTGTATGCTAAAAGAGATTTAAGTGAACATCCCTTTAGTAGAGGCACTTGAGCAGATGCCAACCTACGCTAAGTTTGTGAAAGACTTAGTGACTAAGAAGAGGACAACCACGATCGATCCAACAAACAACCTCCACCGCTGTAGTGCCATCACCACAAGATCTCTTGTAGAAAAGAAGGAAGATCCGGGAGCCTTCACTATCCCGTGCACCATTGGAGCATTTGATTTTGCAAGAGCTCTCTATGACCTAGGTGCTAGAGTCAACTTGATGCCACTGGCAGTTTATAGGTAGCTGGGCTTAGGGGCCCCCACACCCACTATAATGTGGCTACTCATGGCAGATAGATTGGTGAAACGGCCCATGGGGATCTTATGTGATGTGCTGGTCTGTTTGGGCAGGTTCATCTTTCCAGCAAACTTTCGCATTCTGGACTGCAAGGTGGATTTTGAGGTTTTTATCATCCATGGGAGAACATTTTTGGCTACTAGCAGAGCATTGATAGATGTAAAGCGAGGGGAGCTGACTTTCAGACTTAACACTGAATACGTGAAATTCAGTGTGTGCTGCAATGAATAGACCCAAAGAGGTGTTTGTGATGTCCATCTAGTATGTGGAGGAGGACTACCTTTCTTAAGTCCCACTAGAGGAAACAATAAGTGTAGACACACTAGATGTGGTTTTGATGAACTTCCTAGTGGATGGTATTAACGGGTATGTAGACACCGTGAATGCATTGCAAGGTAGGGGAACCAGGCGATTTATCCCCAGAAAGTTAGACTTGGACCGGCAGAACAGGTCTACACCTCTAACTAAACCTTCCATCTAGGAGCCTCTAGCTGTGGAGCTCAAGGAGTTGCCCCAACACCTAAGGTATGTATTTTTTTGCACTGACAAAACTCTTCTTGTGATTATGGCTGCAGATCTTAAGGAAAATCAGGTGGAGGCATTGTTGGGCGTCCTCCAAATGTTCAAGTGAGCTATTGGTTGGACCATTGCAGATATCATAGGGATTCCTCCAGGGATATATATGCACAAGATAAAATTGGAGGATAACTATTTGCCCAGTATTGAGCATCAGCGCAGGCTAAACCCACCTATACAAGAGGTGGTGAAAAAGGAGATCATCAAGTGGCTGGATCTGGGGTGATAAACCCTATTTTTGATAGCAAATGGGTTAGTCCAGTGCAGTGTGTCCCGAAGAAAGGGGGAATGACAGTAGTTGCCAATGAAAAAAATGAGATGGTCCCGTTGAGACCTGTGGCTGGATGGCGCGTGTGCATGGACTACCGAAAACTAAATAAATGGACCTTGAAAGACCATTTCCCCATGCCCTTCATGGATCAAATGTTAGACAAGTTGGCAAGTAGAGGGTGGTACTATTTCTTGGATGGGTACTCGGGCTACAATCAGATATCCGTAGCCCCACAGGATCAGGAGAAGACTACTTTCACTTGCCCATATGAGACTTTTGCCTTCAGAAAGATGCCTTTTGGCCTATGCAACGCCCTAGCCACCTTCCAATGTTGGATGATGCCGATCTTCTCCGACATGGTTGAAGACATCCTCAAGGTATTTATGGATGACTTCCCTGTAGTGGGTGACTCCTTCAATACATGTCTGTTGAATCTTAGTAGGGCACTACAACGTTGTGAGGAGGATAACTTGGTTCTAAATTGGGAGAAATGCCACTTCATGGTCAAGGAGGGGATAGTTCTTGGCCATAAGATTTATGAGAAGGGCATAGAAATAGATAAGGCGAAGATCGTGGTAATTGATAAGCTACTGCCTCCCATATCTGTAAAGGGGGTTTGGAGCATACTTGGGCATGCGGGTTTCTACCGTCAATTCATAAAAGATTTCTCCAAGATTGCTCATCCCTTGTGCAAGCTATTGGAGAAGGATACAAAGTTCCATTTTGATGATAGTTGCATGCATGCCTTTGAAAGCTTGAAGCAAAAGTTAATTTTTGCAAAGTGGTGGTTGCACCCAACTGGACTGCCCATTTAAGTTGATGCGTGATGCAAGCAGAATTGTTGTGGGTGTTGTGCTCGGATAGAAGCGCAACAAGATTTTCCACCCCCATTTACTATGCAGTAAGACTCTCAGTGATGCTTAAAAGAATTATGCAGTGACTGAGCAGGAAGTGTTAGCCATGGTATATGCATTTGACAAGTTCCGGGCATACTTATTAGGCACCAAATCAATAGTTCACACCGACCATACACCCTTGAGGTATCTCATGGCAAAGAAAGATGCTAAGCCAAGGCTGATCAGATGGGTTCTCCTGCTGCATGAGTTTGACTTTAAGGTCCAAGATAGAAAAGGATCTGAGAACCATGTAGCACACCACTTGTAAAGATTGGAGGATGAGTCAAAACTGAAGGATTAGTTAAACATCGATGATTCCTTTCCCTATGAGCAGGTATTGGCAGCTTCGGTAGACCTCATTTCTTGGTTTGCTGATTTTGTTAATTTTTTGGTGAGTGATATTATGCCAGAGGGCCTTAACCCTCACCAGAGAAAAAAGTTTCTTTTTGAAGTGTACAGGTACTTCTGGGATGACCTGTACTTATTCTGAACAAGTACTGATGGGGTTATCGGACGGTGTATTCAGAAGTGAAGATGGTGAGTATCATGGAGGCCTGTCACTCATCCGTAGTGAAGGGTCATCACAGTGGGCCAGAATAGCGAAAAAGATTCTCCAATATGGGTACTAGTGACCCAACATCTATAAAGATACGCACACTTGGTGCTTGGGTGTGACAGTCCAGCAACAGGGAAACATATCAAAGCGCCAAAAGTTGCCTATGACCCCGATTCTAGAGGTGGAAATTTTTTACGTTTAGGGCATCGACTTCATGGGACCATTTGTGAGTTCGTATGGAATGAAGTAAACCCTAGTGGCGGTGGACTATGTCTCTAAATGGGTAGAGGCAGTAGCATTGCCAAATAATGAAAGAAGGAGTGTTATCCAATTTTTCAGGCGAAACATCTTTTCCAAATTTGGGAATCCAGAACTATCATCAGTGACAGGGGTTCTCACTTCTATGACAAGGATTTCCATGTTGTGTTAGCAAAATATGGAGTGAGACAGCACAAGGTCGCCATATCATATCACTCGCAGACTAGTGGACAGGTTGAAGTGTCAAACAGGTAGATCAAGGAAATCTTGACCAAGATTATGAACGCCACCCAGACTGATTGGGCGAGGAAGTTAGATGATGCACTTTGGGCTTACATAACAACTTACAAGACACCCATTGGTATGTCCCCATAACAATTGGTGTATGGTAAAGCCTGGCATCTACCTGTGGAGTTAGAGCACAAGGCACACTAGGCTTTCAAGAAGCTCAACATGAATTGGGAGGAGGCTACTGACTTGAGACTTGACCAGCTCAATGAGTTGGATGAGTTTCGCCTCTATGCATATGAGAGTGTAGCATTGTACAAACAGAGGATGAAGTTATGGTATGACAAGCATATTGCCCAATGGAGCTTTGGTGTTGGTGACAAAGTCCTACTGTACAACTCCAGGTTGATACTTTTCCCAGGTAAGCTCAAGTCAAAGTGGTCTGGACCATATACGATTAGCCAAGTATTTCCCCATGGTGCAATTGAACTAGAAATAGAAAATGGGGATCAGTTCAAGGTAAATGGGCAGAGAGTGAAGTAATATGTGTGTGCAGCAGAAGAAGCCTCAGTGATTAAGGTCTTGCTCCTTGACGAAGTCTGAGTAGTCAAGACAATGCATCATGTCGCGATGTTAAATCAAGCGCTCCATAGGAGGAAACCCATGCATTATAATTATGATGAAAAAAACTTTAATTTATATGTCATGCATTTTCTTGTTTTTGATTTGTGTGTCCAGGCGAGTATAGGTGCTATTTTGGAGTTCATGAGTGCATAGATGGTGGGAAGACAAGTCTTGAGGGGGAATACCCTATTCGCGTCGAGCCAAAAATTTGCTAAGTCTGGCCACATGGCCACATACACGGGTCATGTCACACGTAATAACTCGTGAAAGGAGCCATCTAATGGTTGTACGGGTGTAACTGGAAAGTGCACCAAAAATACCAAGTGTAGTTCACGGATGACTTATATGGCATATGGCATGGTGCCGTTACGTGTATATGTGACATGTAAGTCAAATCGTGTGAAGTTTGGGTACACAGACTACCTAATGATCTATGAAAAGTGTCATGGCCCATCTAGTGGCCCGTCGATGCGTCATCAACAGTGAAGTGCCAAGTAAGTGCAACGTGAGTGAAGTAAGGTAGGACGGACGGTCCAAATGGATCATGACATGTGTCACGGGCCGTGAGGCCACCCATGTGGTGAGCTTTGACTGGTTAAACACGGTTGCCTAAGGGTTTTTAAAACCCTTTTCTTTGTCCCATGTATTCACTCCCAAATTCCCCATTCTCTCTATCTCACGGCTTTCTCTCCTCTTCTCACACCTTCTCTCTTAAAACTCCAACAAATTACTATTTTATTTGTGATGATTCATGAGTTAATCACACGATTCGTAGCTTCATCTGAGTGTAGGTCTCATGTTTTTCAAAGCAAGTCCTCTTTTTCATTGCTATTTATCAAGTAAGAACTCCATGCTCTATCTTTTAATGTTGATTTTTGTACTTGCATGTGTAATCTTAGTCAAAGATTAGTTATTTCTTGATTTAAAGCATCCTAATCTACATTGTTGATATTGGGTGTGCATACGGTGATAAAAACACTATTGTTGAGTTCTTAAGGTCTTAATTTTGAAAGTGATGATTTTGGGTGGTATTTTGCATGATTTTTGGGGAAATTGACTTGTATAAGTTATTGTGTTGATTAAATCATGATTGAGTGGGGTGAAATTGCATTAACTTGTGTGTATGAGCATGATAAGCCAAAAATTGGGCAAAAGGTGGTCGGAAGGCTATTTACATGGCTCGTGTCATGTTTCACAGACCGCATAACGGCCATGATGTGCCTTCTGCCAAACCTCACGACCAACTCCCCTCTGACAGGTCCTTTCACGGACTGTGTCTCATTACATGTGTCGTGTAGGGTCCCATTAACCCTGTTCCACCTGCATTATTATACATAGGGTGCTTTAAATTTTTAATTCATATACGTTCTTAAGTGTAATGGCATTATGATAGACTAGGTGACACCATTCTTAAGGGTTATTGTCACTTTTATGGCATAAGGTCACTTTGAGTACCTGTTAGTGCATCAGCCTGCGTGTACAATAATTTCTAATGAAGTGTATTCCTTTGTGGCACTTGCAGGTACTATGAGTCCACGCCGCAGCTTAGTCAGCCGCAATGATAGGGATGAGCCTGTATCACGCCTCAATGACTCCCCAACCTTATCATCTAGCAATCAGGTTGGGAGTGACTCAAGCGATGACTCCTCTAGTGGGTCCGAAGTTTGGTATATAGGCAATGTCTCCTTTCACTCTCCTTCTACTACTCGAGCTTGTGCATTAGGCCGTCGCAGTGCTCCCCAGTATGAAGAGGGGGTTCCTTCCATAGGAATTGAGGAGGAGGCAGATGCCCCGGAACAAAGGAGAACACTTCGGACCAGGACGACCAGGGGAAAACTCCGGAGGCTGAGGGTCATGACACTGAGGAGCAGGCAAATAAGGTCGAACTCCTGGACAGTGATGACGAGGTTATTCATTTTGCAGTCTCCTGGATGACGGACCTCGAAATTGTCAGGGCACTTATTATCTTTCTGAGGGGCCTGTGGACAGTCCCAGAAGCTAAGGATATCTACACTAACGAACACAAAAGGTTTCGAGGGGTTCAAACAGCTACCTGTCATTTCGAAAGTTCAAGTCATCACTAACCAACTTGACAGAGTTCCGAAAATTAAAGATACGTTTAACTCATATAAGTTCAGTTGGATGGTGCAACCACCTGGGTACTATGGGCCAGCGATAGTTGAAGAGTTCTATTCCAACTATATCGCTAGTCTAGTGAACTCTATGGAGGGTACCTAGTTAAGAAAGGTGAAGAGACAGGTCGCACTTCCTAGGTCCCCGCGGTCACATGCGATGGTGCGTGGTACGCGAGTGAATATCTCAGAAATCACCATCAACCAGTTCCTATTAGAGCTAGATTACAAAGATCCTCTTGATGCCCAATTCATGGATAGACACATACAGATTATGAACGCGATACAAATGTTTGATTCGTCATTTAGGGATTGTGCCTAGTTCGTGCCCTTTGCAAACAGGCTGTTGTTCCTACTACTCACTTTTTGGACAAGAAAATAGCTCCCAAGGGCGTAACCAACATTGCGCTGGTTAAAGATGTCCAAAACCCTCTCATAAGGAGTAGAACATGTTCACTAGGGGGCTGACAAACTTCCCCTTTGTACCTCCACAACAACCCTTGCCATTTGAGGACTACACCATCGCCCCACCATCAGGTGCGGCTTCTGATCGGTCCAAGGGTAGTGGTGCAACTCCTCCAGTACAATAAGGGTATGCATATGTGCTCTATGAGTTCTTGGCCAGATTGGTGGTGGACCAGCGGCAGACACGTGCTATTGTTGAACAAATTGTAGAGAGGATTCTGCATGTGGTCCAGTCTCATTCACAGCGGGTGGTCGACCAACACAATAAGGTCCTTCTGAGCCGAATCACCACTTTGCAGAGCCAAGTCAGCACTTTGAAGGGATACTTCCATAATATGTTCGGGAGTATGATTGGGGATGAAATGATGAATCTGGTTCAGACAGTGAATGGTATGAAAGCTCAGATTGCTAAGCTGATTGCATAGTACTAGGCCCTTGCACCGGCCCTGCCTCCAAAGTCATGGATGAGCCTATTCAATGTCCTTGTGGCGCCAGTTCTAGATGAAATATGGGGCGTTCTACCTGCCCCATCTGATGCACCCTCGCCACCCACTGATCAGCCCAGGAGGAAGGACAAGGGTAAGCGACGCGACCACCAAAAGATTCCTCCTCGTGACCTATATAAGGAAGAAGAGTAGAGATGCACAAGGCTGCTAGGGCCCAGCGCCAAGCAGTAGGTGGACAGGCAGAACGAGAGCAGTTGGCCAAAGAGGCGGCACGGGTAGGAACCTCCAGTAGCACCTCTGGACTGGGTGCTACATATACTGATAGAGACACCCCAAGAGGTTCTGGGCCCACCGACACTACTAACACCTAAGGCGTCCCAGGTATATTTTGTCCCCTATCTGTTCCTTAACTTATGTTATAGTGTAGAAAGGGCACTATACTATCTTTTTGAAGGAGGTAGGGCATTTGCCATGTTTCTTTTCTCTCAAGTGTATTATGTAGTAGAACTGACATGTTTAGGCTGTAATTTTTGTGTAAATATAAGTGTTCACAGAAGTCCAGGGTAGCCCTTGTGTTGATCTTTGTAATGTCCCATGTTGACAATGTTAAAGTTATATATGTTTGCATCTCAGCCTAACTAACTTGTATGATTGATGGTAAGTATTGTGTGTGTATGGTCGATTTCTGATGAATGAAGCATGCCTATGTGATTTAGTACTAATTAGTGTAGAAGATGTGCCATGTGTATGTGAGCTGATTGCATAATTCAGTCGATGCACTTGGGAGATAGAAACTTGCCTGGTTAGTCCCACTGAAATGATTGAATGACTAGATTAGGAGGTGATCTTAGGCCGTTGTTATTGACTAGTCACTTAGCCAAAAATTGACCAACCAAATGAAATTGTCCCTCTTGAACCAAAAGTTGAGCCTAAATGGACCTTTTCTTGTAATCACCCGAATTCACTTCTCCAAATCTATCTGTGATCTCTGTTTTGGCATTGGTCTCTCCAAGGACATTGTGAACCTCCACCTAGGTCAAAAGCCTAAGTTGAGGGTGGCTTATATTGGCCCTGGTCCCTTAGAAAGATATTGTGAACCTTGACTCAAGCTAAATGCTTAAGTTGAGGGTAGCTAGTGCAGGGAGAACAGAAAATGAGTGTGGAAAAGAATAAAGTGATAAAAAGAGAAAACAAAATGGGTTGTGACTGTGAGCAAATCAATGAGCTAAAACAGAAAAGAAAAAGCACAAAAATGAGTAAATGAACACGGAAATCACTTCCTGTACCATAGAAAGTTGGAAAAATATGGGCAAGAAATATTGGTGGACAAAAAAAAAAAGCAAATTGAGTTGAATTAAGTGACTGGGAGAGGCCGTTTAGTCACTTTAATCTTAAATATACCTCACCCAAGCCAAAGCCTACGCTACAATCCACAAAAGTCCTAATGTGATCCTAAAAAGGCCATTCAAGAGTTAAAGTAGTGAAAATAAGGGCAAGTTTATGATCGACACATGTGTGTCCACTGAAAGTCATTTCTAAGAGTGAGTGACTACATCCCAGTCTCTTTTTTACATGTTTACGTTGAGTGTGAGACTTCTTTGTGGTGAGGGCACTATCTTTTGCATTAATTGGTTGCTAACTCAACTGGATTGTCTTTGTTCCTAATCATATGTGGACTGACCATGCATGCATGATGTTTGCTTGAATCTTTATGGGTCCATTTGGGGTGTGAGCACATTTTCAAACTTGTTAGCGGGGCATTTGTGTTGAAAATTGTGGGGCGATGCATAGTCTGAGTGAACACTTTTGTTTATGCGTTGTTTGATTGAGTTGTTATTGCTTGAGGACAAGCAATTATTCTAAGCTGAGGGTATTGATGAGTCGTAGAAATATCTCTTATAACTCTTTAAACAAAGGATTTTTACAAGTTCTACAAGTTCTCAAATAAACATGTTATTTTGATATTTGTTTTTCTTGTTTTTTCGAAAAAATTATTTAGGCATGGCTAAAGGGACGAATGAGAGGAAAATGAACGTAAAAAGGCGAAAGTGTGGGTATTTGGAAGCAGCCCAGGTGACTAGAGAGTAATTAAGGCCAAATGAGAGTCCACGTGGACCTCCTCGGCTCGTGTAACTGCCCATGAGTTGTGAGGTCTTTCGTGGCCTCACACTTGGCCATACCATCCCACATGGCAGTGCAAAATTGTCAAACGGGCAAGCATCATGGCATACTAAATGGGTCGTTGGCATGAAAAAGGCCATACAACATCCCATCGAAGTGACGTAAAGGCATCACCGTTGAAAAAACAAGCAAATTGCATTAAGGGGAGCCGTACAGAGTGTATCACGGGCCGTGTGACCAACCATGGTCCGTGACATGAGCGTGTGAGGACAAATGGAGCGAAAAAAAAGTTAAAGGCAAACCAAACGGCCCATTAGACGGACCATCAATGACAACACGGGCCGTGTAATGCATCGTGAAGAGACAGTTGGGGTAGAAGCTAAGGGCAACCACACGGACTGTTTGACGGTCCGATAGTCCATGCCAATGGACTTTTCCTACTTCAATTTGGATTAGGATTTCTTTGTATATAAATAGTCTTTTTATTTTGTTTTACTAGTCTTGGACGACTAGAGAGAGAAAACACTGAAAAACATTATTTTCCTTGAGATTTCATAAGAATTTAGGATTTTGCTTATCTGGTTCAAGATTGTAACTCGTGGATTCATTGATTCTTCAATAGTAAGTCATTTATTATAAATCTTTGTATCATTATGATTTTTCTTTCTTGAATATGCTAGGCTAAACCCACAACTAGGGTTGTGGGAACCAAGACAAATCACTAAGATAGACAAATATGGGGTAAATCTCGGGATTGATTAGTGTATATATCGTAGTAATCTTTGATATAATTTCTTACTTGATGAGTCGACGCATTAGGGTAAGCCTTTATTCGTTACATATCCGAAATGGATGTTTTGATAAGGAAAAGAGTTTTATGATGGAAATTCGGGGTTTTTAACCTAGTCTAAGTACTTGAGACCGAAAGGTGAGAGTATTTTGAGATTGACAATAAGGGTTAGAACGTACACATTCTAAGACGGAAAGGTGATGAACGATGAATCTAAGAAGGATCGAGAGTTGAATTAGATGTTACATAACTTGTTAGATCTTATATACGTAATCATGAACGAGTTTACAACTAGATTCGACTATCACATTAGATGTCATGGGGAACACAATCCTAGCTTCGCATCTATTGTCTGAAATCTAGTAGTCCTTTCACTTATTTACTGCTTTATTTTAGTAACTTCATTTGAAAAACGAAAACCCCTCATTTACTTTATGCACTTTTGTTTTGGGAGTAGATATTACATCTGAAAAATGGTGATAATAGATATATTCTCACGCATTCCCTGTGGGTTCGACCTCAACTCTGGCTGAGTTATATATTTGATCAACGACCGCTTTCTTTTGGAGTGTAAATTTGGGCGTATCAGCATCTGAGAAAGAATCATGGTTGAAGCTCATAGCTCTAGATATTCTATCCATCCTGGTTCCACCAGGATGTACCATGACTTGAGGGAAGTCTATTGGTGGAATGGAATGAAGAAGGACATTGTTGAATTCATCTCTAAGTGTCCTAATTGTTAATAGGTCATGGTTGAGCATCAAAGACCGTGTGGATTGGCTAAGAATTTTGAAATCTCTGAATTGAAATGGGAGATGATCAACATGGATTTCCTTACCGGCTAACCAAGGTCCCAAAATCAACATGATTATGGGTGATTGTGGATAGGATAACTAAATTGACCCATTTCTTTGCAGTCAAGACAACCACTACGGCTGAGGAATATGCCCGGTTATACATTGGTGAGATTGTGAGGTTACAAAGGGTTCCCTTGTCCATTATCTCGGATAGAGGAGCTCAATTCATCTACCAATTTTGGAGATCTTTTTCGAAGGGATTGGGTACGAAAGTGAATCTCAGCACAACCTTCCACCCTCAGACAGATAGACAAGTAGAGCGCACCATTCAGACTTTAGAGGATATTTAAGGGCTCGCGTCGTGGACTTCAAAGTAATTCAGGATGATCATTTGCCATTGATTGAATTCGCATACAACAATAGTTACCATGTCAGCATTCAGATGGCCCTATATGAGGCATTGTACGGGAGGAGATGTAGATCACCGATTGTTTGGTTTGAGGTTAGAGAAGCTGAATTGATTGGACCTGATCTTGTCCACCAGTCCATGGAGAAAGTGAAAGTCATTAGGGAAAGGTTGAATACAAAATAAAGTCACCAAAAGTCTTATACGGATGTGAGGAGAAGGGACTTGGAGTTTGAGAAGGATGATTGAGTATACTTGAAGGTGTCACTCATGAAGGGTGTCATGAGATTTGGTAAGAAGAGGAAGTTAAGTCCACGTTATATCAGACCCTACTAGATTGTGAGGAGGATTGGGAAGGTTGCTTATGCATTAGACTTGTCGTTCGAGCTACATGGAGTTCATCCGGTATTCCACGTGTCGATGATAAAGAAATGTTAGAGAGATCCTGCGTTGGCAATCCCTATTGAGAGTGTGGGAGTAAAAGATAGCTTATCCTATAAGGAAATTCCAGTCCACATTCTTGATCGTCAAGTTTGCAAGCTGAGGAGCAGAGAGATAGCCTTCGTTCAAGTTCTATAGAGGAACCAATTTGTAGAGGAAGCTACGTGGGAAGCTGAGAAAGCGATGAAACTGTAATACACGCACCTATTCGTGCCAAATAACGATGACACCGAAGGTACCATCCCTATCCTTAACACTATTGAAGTTTTCATTCTCGAGTTGATGTGTTAATTCTATTCTTGAGTTTAAGACTGAGATGTAGAAGGTGATGGATAGTTGAGAGTTTGAGAGTTCTCGAGTATGAGGTAGGATGAGTTTTGAGTTTACTCGTGCCTTATTCTTCCTTGGCTTATCATTTGAGGACGAATGATCCCAAGGGGGAGATAATGTAACACCCCATAAAATTACTGAAACACCCCTAGAACGTAATTGTGCGCATAACGCATCTTCCAAAGGTCCAATGGGAAATCCGAGACCATATTTGCGATCAGTGCAAAAAATAGAATGAGAGAATGGTCTCGACCCGTTTTTAGAGCAACCGGGTCAAAAAATAATTTTCACAAGTTTAACCAGAAACAGTGTCGACCCGCGCCCCTGGTGCGACGCGGACAGGACGTGGAGTGACACTTGTGATTTTTTTTAAAAATCAATGGGAAGTTAAATTCGTTCTGAAAAACTTTTAGAAAAATACACTGGTCCGTGCTCCTAACGAACCGCGGACCAGTGCATTTTTAGTGACATTTTTTTGTTAAATTTGAGAAGGGTATTTTGGGTATTTCCAACCTATTTTAATACATCAAAACGTGTTTTAACTCCTTTAATTCGTACGAAGGGTTTCAAAAACTCATATTCTCGTAGTTCTAAGTACGTGAAAGTTTTTGAGAGAGATAGCAAGAAAGGGACTGAGGATTTCCAAAGTTCGGGTCAAATTCTTATTAAAGATTTGTACGATCTTCACCTAGGTATTTAAAGGCTACCTAGAACATGGGATTGTTCTCCCATATGCCCCGATAAATGTAGTAGAATGATAGTTGATAGTTGATGGGTCTTGTGTTACAGTTCTGAAACTTTATCTTGAAAATTATCTTTAATTTCTTTATATTTTCTTAAATTGATGATCATCACAACTTGAATTAACTATTTATATGAAGTATTGTATGATTATGTATATACCCTACATGAATTCCTTACTGAAGACTTCAAGAATCAACTTAGGGGTAATGTCTAGTGTAATGATTGCTATGGTCCATGTCCTGAGGTGAATGTTTGATGACTGAAGTTGATGGAATTAGTGTCCTTAGGGTCTAAGCGAGATTGAAATAAAGTTTGAAAAAAATGATCCTATTCCTAGAGTTGATAAATGATGATATAAGTTGAGGTATATTGCCCGTAGAGACTAGGTGATGAAAATTCTTGACTGATTGACAGTTTATGAGCAAGTCGAGTCATGGGAGGAGTATTGACCACCAAAATGAGTAAGAGTGAGTCTCACTCGCACCCATTAACTACGTGGCCGGCATAGGAGAGGATTGAACCGTGAAAGCGGATGTTTCCTTTATCCCGCAAAGGAATTGACAAACTTATGGATCCACTGACAGACTCGTCCTTTACCCGGCAAGATACTGGACGGAAGTAGCAACGAAATCTCTTCATTGTACTACTACCGACTCATAGGTGATGGTTGTCGGTTAGAGAAATTCCTAGATAGGTTTCCTATTGATCGTATACATTGATGTAATAGTATCATACACCATTTTAAGCTTACAACCATACTAAATGCTTGTAAAGTTTTGCCTAAACTATTTTTGGCTACACTTTTAAAATGTAGCTAAAGATTTTAAGTTTTGGCTACACTAATATTGGCAACATTTATAAAACATACTTTTTAATGGTTTAGGGAACACTTTATAAACGTTGATATATTATGATATTATTGTCAACGCCTATTTACACATATGACCATGCTTTTAAAATGTAATATTTTTAGAATTATAAAACAACACGTTACAAGTGTGGCCTAAAAATTTTCATTAAAATAGTATATTCCCTCCAACATATTTAACACTCCCATTTATAATTAGCAACAAATAAAGCTGATAAAACATAAAACAGACTTAAAGACTGTCACTTCTGAAATGTTTGGTGAACTCCCTCAAATCTCTTTGCCCTAATTCTCATAGCTCACAAATCTCTTTGTTATTTCTTCAATCAATATAGAAAGTAACAATTTTCAAAAAGCAAATTGAAGAATAGTCCTAAAATAACTCATATAATTTACATTCTTTTTGGAGTTCCATTCATGGTTGTTCACTGCCTACATACGAAAATTCCTCAAAAAAGCTTCATTTAAGCAGGTGATGTGCTAAAGCTTCATCACATGAAAAAGGTTTTGTTGGAATTGAGTTTATCAGGTAAAATTTTTTATCCGAGTTTATTGGGTATGTGTTTATTGCCTATGGTTCAAATTTCTTTTGTTCTGGATTGTGGGTTTTTTATTCTTTTGTGTTGTTGATATGATTTGTATTGTATTGTTTCTTGTGGGTCAACGGAAATTTTTTATAGGCTGATTACGGTGGTGTAGTACAATTTATTGTGTTTTTATGAATTGGATTTTGAAGCTAATAGGGCAAAATAGTATTCTGATTGTTTTTTATTTGGGCGATGATGGTGATATAATTCAGTTTGAGGCGATTGGTGAATTGGATTTGAAGTTAGAGAGGCAAAAAAGAATTTTTTAGCTAAAAGGAAAAAATAGTATTCTGTTTGTTATTTATTTGTTATCCAGTTGTACAATAAATTGAGTCATAGTTGAATGAAAAACTGAGTCTCATTGGCTGGAAAAATTTCTGCATTTCGTGTGGATCAACAAGAATGGCTTCTTCAAAGAATACTAACTAGCCATAAAGATTTTATCTTGGTTAATGTAATATGTTTGACCTGGAGTAGCTTAGTTTTCCCCAATATACACTGTTAATTTATAATTTGGCCTTCTTACTATAATTTTGTAACATAATCTGATAGAACCAATACTTTAGTGTCAGTTTTTGTTATTAGTAACTTCTGCCTGTGGTAAGTGATTGTTCTGGCTATATTCTCATCAACTTCTTCCTTTTTTCCTTTTCAAGAGTGTCTTTCCCCAACAAAATCCAAACAGTCTTTCTGTGCTTCTGAGCTCATGTAGTACTCAAAGTATAAACAACATATCCTTTTCCAATCTTCATCTGCTGAATAACTCCCTTTCTGTCTTATTTGTCAATGATGAATTCAACCATGTGGCTTGAGTAGAGGTTTGACAGTGGGTAGCACTGAGGTCGACTTACATGATCCTCGACTTCTTGAAATGGTTACTGCGGAACACCGTTTTCAAGAGGCTGACTACGGTGAATATGCAGATCCCAATGCTAGTGGAGCTGCATTTTGTCATTTTGCTACTTTAATTGTAGGCAATCGAAGCATCGTGTTGGTAATTCTTTTGGTTCCACCGCATTGGAAACTTCTGCCACCTTATTAAATGATGCACTCTGTTTTCCTGTAGTTAATGGTCCTTCTGTTATTAAGGTATGCCCTGACCGTTGGAAATGCTGATGAGGATGAGGATGATATTTCCACCTTTTTCTCTGTAAGTACTATAGTTAATTTAAGTCTACTTGTTACTTCTATGATAAGTTTATGACACATCTACTATAACCGTCGCTTCAGACTAATGATCTAGTTGATTCTTGACACAACATTTCCTACTCCGTGCTGTTTTCTTTTACCTTGTTACATTATAGCTTGGCTATCTGTATATTGTAGCATCGCAGGCAAAGACAGGTTAGATACTTTTTCGCTTCTTTTTTTGACTTTCAGAATTCCATTGACATTTGTCTCCATTCTTGCACATCTTAGTGATACTTCGCATTCATGCCAAATGTGTCGATTTTCAGGTACAAATTCTTTAATTTTCAACTGATGTTTGCAACTTGATAAGAAAGTAATGGCTTACCGGTAAGAATTCTCCTACCCCCAAACATGAAATTGGTGTTTCAAGTCACATGGGGGGAAAGGTGGAAAATTCACTTGACTCTTCAGAAGATTGTGTTGGTGGATGGGGTTGGGAGGGGGGCCTATGGTATGAAAGGATTCCTTTTCTTCTCAAAAAATCTTGAATTCCTCTCACTCCAGATAGTCCACCATATGCAGCATCGGATCATATGTCAACTAGTTTTGTGAGCTTTTATTCCTCCCTTTCTATTCCAACTAGATAGCATATCTAGTGTATTCATTGGCATTGCCAGCTCAAACCAATCTTAGCTAGAAATATGTCCTACATTTGAGAAGTCACCTTACAGTGTAATAAAATATAGGTATTTGTTTCTGTAATTCTTCAATGAAGATGAAAGATAGAGCAAAGGTGTATTTCTTTGCAGTCTGTCTTGTGTCTGACAGACCTTAAGTACTAACCAAGCAAAACATGCCACTTTGTATGAATTATGATATGCTGTCTTGACTGCACATTAAGGTGGTTGTTCTGATTCCTCATATGAATTATGATATGCTGTCTTGACCGAAAAGATACCTGAACTGTCTCTCAGCCACCATAATGTATCTTCTCCTAGTGAGTCTCCTTTGAAGAGATTGAGAATGTTGAGGAGTTCTATGAATCTGTAAGAGGGTGTTTGGATAAACTTTTTTTAAGTGACTTATAAGCTAATACCTATTTTTGACTTTTTTTAATGCTTTTTTTAAGCATAAAATAAGGTGCTTAAAAATACTGTGTCTTTGCCAAATACCTCTAATAATTTAAAAGTGCTTAAAAGTCAGAAGTACCTAAACATAAGCCTATCCAAGTACCCTCTAAATCTCCTAGTCGTTCAGAAAGCTTCTGAAACAGAGGTCCCAGCCTTGGTTACTCCAAAATTCTCTGACATTAGCTTTTAGTTGTTGATTTTCAATATGAAAACATCTGGAAATAGAAGCCTGAGTGGGTCAGGTCCAAATCGGTTGTCTTCCCAAAAGGAAGTTTTGTGTCCATTCCCAATGTCACATCCCGACCAATTTCTGCTCCTAAATCGGTGCAGAGACGTGATAGCTATGACGAGCAGCTCAAATTCCGCCCAAATAAGCCTTAAAAACGTCCAAGACTAGTTGGAGCACTCCGGAATTCTCTAGAATTCCCTAGAAACATATAGAGCTTGCAAGAAGACCCTGGGAGTTTCTAGAAGATTCTAGGCTAGTCTTGATGTATAAATATCTTAGATATTTAGTAAGAAATATCTAGATATTTTAGGAGAAGATTCTTGGCTAGCAATTGTAGCCATTGGATCAGATTGATGCCAACCGTCCATTTTAGAAGGGGACTAGTATAAATACCCCCTTAGGCTTTTCATTTTCATCAACAAGAAATCAACAAAACAATCAAGTCTTGCAAGGCTTCCAAGTTCTCTAATAAAAGAGTTCTTTCTTTCTCCAAATAGCCAAGTTCCTTCGTAAAGCATCTTAAGCTTAGTCTTTCTAAAAGTTCTGCTAAGCTTCGGGAGTTAGGCTGACTAGCAACTTGAACGCTGTAAGTTTGCTAGGCCGCACGGATCATTAGGGTTAAAGTACGGTCTCGTGATAGTTGGTATCAAAGCGTCAGGTTCGTCGGAACATCAAGGGAGAATGGAAGGCGGCAGTGAAATCACCCAAGTTGGCAAGGAGAAATCCAGGGGCCAGAGGTCTCGCTCCAGGGAGGCCGTGGTGGAACTCGAGACACAGCTAGCCAAAGTGGAGTTGGCCATAGCCGACGGGCAGGAGAAGTTCGAGGAGGCCGAACAATGGTTCGAAGGGGTCGAACAGAAGGTCGAGGAGGTCGACCAGGGCCTAGATAGATTGCGGGAGGAGATGCAATCCGCCATGAACCGATTCCAAGCCCAATATCTTGACAATATGAAGGCCATGGAGGAGAAGTATACGACACAAATTTCTTCAATGCAGGAAGAGCTAGGGAGGCTTTTGCACTAGAGAGCACCAAGGAGGAGCTTAGCTTGTGCAAGAAAGCTCTTGCCAACGGGACTGCAAGTACGTCCGAGGTAAGGACTACTACTTCTAGATTAGATGTTCCGAGACCCGAGTCTTTCAAAGGGTCTAGAAATGCAAAGGAGCTGGACAACTTCGTTTGGAGTATGGAGCAATACTTTAGGGCGCTCGCTATGACTGACGAGGCTCTAAAGGTGGATATGGCCAGTCTCTACCTTGAGGACATCGCGATAATGTGGTGGAGGAGGAGACAAGGTGACATTGAGAAAGGCACCTGTTCCATCAACACTTGGGCAGAATTCAAGGCAGAACTCAAGAGGCAATTCTACCCAAGTGTCACGACCCGAAAATGGGCGTGATGGCACTTGTCTTTTCCCACCAAGACAAGTCAACCTACAACCCAACTATAACATTAAAATGCTAAATTATAATCAAAAAAGAAAGTTCAATTCAATAAAATCCCCCAAAACCTGGTTGTCACATGCACAAGCTTCTAATGTATTATAATGGATTCGAAAGGAAATGCAAGTCTCAAATGATATTGTCTCTAGAATAGAATAAAATCATAAATAAGAGTAAGAAGTCGGCTTGAATGACAAATAGCTACCTCTCGCAATCTCCACAGGAAGCCCCGGACAAGAAAAAGTAGAGAGTATCACGACAATCCGGGCTCGCAACCTACAAAACTGTTGTAGCAAGGGGGTGAGTACCAAAGGCATGGTACTCAGCAAGTGAA
>JAOTQR010000007.1:7287300-7331787 GCA_025774065.1 Solanum ossicruentum | reverse complement strand
ATTCCACACCAGTGCATAGTTTCATTTGAAGTTGTTACTTCATATACAGTATTTCATGCCTTACATACTCAGTATATTATCTCATACTGATGTCCCTTACGGGGGACCTGCATTTCATGCTTCAGGTACAGGTGCTAGTAGATCTCCCCAGTAAAGTCCAGAACATCCAGATGTTGTTACCAAGCTCCAGGTTGTTCCAGAGCTTTGCGTGTGTCTAAAGCTTATATGTCTAAATTGTACGGTTAATTGAGGCGGGGCCTGTCCCGACCCTTATTCGATACTTTCTCTTATCTAGAGGCTTTGTAGACTATGTAAATTAAAATGTGGTCATGTCTTGTACTTTTGACATCGTGGCCCCAATGGCCTAGTCACATGCATTTCCTTTTGGCTGTATCATTATTTACTTGCATAAAGGCATGTTAAATTATAGAAATCTATTATAAAATGTATAGAATGTGCATAGAGATAGGTTGGTTCTCCCGAGCCTCATCGGTAACGGATGTCGGTCCGCCTTAACAGGACTTGGGGCGTGACATGGCCCCTTCTCCATCTAAAGTAGAGGTGTTGTTGGATATGGATTGCATGTATTGAGCTTGACTCCTTTATGTCTACGTTATTATGAAAGACTTCTCTTAGTCCTATTATTTCCCTCTATGCTCTTTTATGTTTATGATGAGATGGAAGTCCCAAGTCTCGCTTCCCTTAGACTCTTTTGTTACTTGTTTTTTGTCTTATTTTGCTTCCGCAACCAAGGATGTGTAAGTGATATGCTAAGAGACTTGTTTGGGGCCCCTTCAGGTTCCCTATTCTCCATGTCACATCTATGCCCTAGGCTTGGGTCATGACAAGCTTGGTATTAGAGCACTAGGTTGTTAATGATCCTCGAAAATTCAACACAGCGCGTCAAGTAGAGCTTAGTTCATGGTTGTGAAGCACACCATAACTATGAATAGGAGGCTATGATTTTTTTGGGAAATGGTTCACTTCTTCATGATCTATGTCGTGCTTAGGTTTAAGATAAGGTTTCCTTCCCTAACGGGCGCTCTTTTGCTCTTTTAGATCATGTCGCTACCAAGAGGAAGACCACAGAGGGCTCGCATACCCGAGGAGTTACCGGCTCATCCGTCTACCCAAGAAGGAGGGGTTGTACATGTTGAATTCCGGGATGTCATTACCATGTTGACACATTCTATAACTAACCAATTAAACCAAGGGGCCCAAGCCCCTCATGTTCTTATTTCGGCCTCAAGAGTGAGGGACTTTACAAGGATGAACCCTCCAGAGTTTCATGGTTCCAAAATGGAAGAGGATCCCCAAGAGTTTGTTGATGAGGTATATAAGGTGCTTGCTATTATGGGGGTGAGTTAGTAAGAGAGGGTGGAACTTGCGGCCTACCAACTCAAGGGTGTTGCACAAATTTGTTTTGTTTAAAGGAAGCTAGAGAGGGGGAACAATGATCTCATCCCATAGGAGGAATTCAAGGTTGCCTTCCTCAATCGATTCTTCCCTATTAAATTGAGAGAAGCAAAGATGATGGAATTCATGAATCTTAAACAAGGCTCCCTGAGTGTGTAGGAGTATGCCCTCAAATTCAACAAGCTCTCAAAGTATGCTTCTCACTTGGTTGTCGATCCTAAGGCAAGAATGAATAAGTCTATGTTGGGGGTGTCCGATTTGGTGAACGAAGAATGTCGCACCACTATGCTTATAGGCGACATGGACTTGTCTCAGCTCATGACCTACGCTGAATAACTTGAAGGGGAGAAGCTTAGGAAGAGGACGAGTGGGGAGTCCAAGAAGGCACAATTTGATGGTGGCCTTTAAGGTACGAAGGGTGGTCGTTTCCAATAAGTCCACAAATTTCAAGGTCAAAGGTCCTCTGATACTCCAAACAAAATGTTTGCTAATGATGGGATGCCTAACCCAAGGTTCCAAGGTGGCAATGGTGGGGTAAGTTTTCTAAGGTGCCCAAAATGTGGAAGGAATCATAATGGCAAGTGCTTGAGGGATTCGAGTGCTTTCTATGGGTGTGGAAGAGTAGGCCACAAGATTGTTGATTGTCCCTATACTCAAAACAAGGGCAAGGATGGTCGTCCTCAAGGACAAGGCACTCATGTTGATCAAAAGGTCCGAGGTGGCCAACAAGGTGGTACTCTACATCACAACCAATTTTATATTCTTCAAGGAAGGCAAGGAGTGGATGAGGTGCCTAATGTTATTACTGGTATATTGAAGGTTTTTTATTATGATGTGTGTGCTTTATTAGATCTAGGTGCCACTCTTTTTTTCATTATTTCTTTTCTTGCCAATAAGCTTCATGTGTGTCCCGAATTGTTGTGTGAACCCTATGAGGTGTCTACCCTGTTGGTAAGCCTATTATTGCTAGAAGAGTCTATAAGGGTTGTCCAGTGTCTATATTACATAAAGTCTTGCCTTGTGATTTTGTTGAACTTGACATGGTAGATTTTAATATTATTCTTGAGATGGATTAGTCACATGCATATCATGCTTCCATTGATTGTAGAACTCATAAAGTTAGGTTCCAATTTCCTAATGAGCCCATCCTTAAGTGGGAAACTCGTAATTTGGTGGTTAAAGGCAGGTTCATTTCTTGTCTTAAGGCCCAAAAATTGATTTATAAAGTTGCATTTACCATCTTGTAAGGGTTAGGGATGTAGAGTCCAAAGTCCTTCCTATTGAGTCGATTCCCGTGGTCAATGAATTTCTTGATGTATTTCCCGATAAGCTTCGCGGTGTTCATCTCGAAAGAAAAATAGACTATGGTATAGACCTCCTTCCTAATACTCAACCTATTTCCATTCCCCCTTACCTATGGCTCCGGCGGAGTTAAAGGAGTTGAAGGACCAATTGAAGAATTTATTGTAGAAGGGTTTCATAAGGCCAAGCAAGTCACCTTGGGGTGCACCGGTGTTGTTCATAAGAAAGAAAGGTGGCTCACATAGAATGTGCATCGACTATCGGCAACTCAATAAGGTCACCATAAAGAACAAGTACCCTCTACCAAGGATAGATGGCCCATTTGATCAACTACAGGGCACTAATCATTTTTCTAAGATTGATCTTCGGTTCGGATACCACCAAGTGAAGGTGAGAGAGTGTGATATTTTCCAAGACGATTTTTCGAACTAGGTATGGGCACTTTGAATATGTGGGATGTCATTTGGATTAACTAATACACTAGCAATATTTATGGATCTTATGAATAGAGTCTTTAAATCCTACCTCGACATGTTTGTGGTAGTCTTCATAGATGACATATTGATTTATTTTCGAAGTGAAGAAAAGCATGTAAATTATTTGAGGTGAGGTTGCAAATATAGAGGGATGAAAGCTTGTTTGCTAAATTTGATGAATGTGAGTTTTGGTTGAAAGAGGTTGCATTCCTAGGGCATTATGTCGGGTGATGAAATTAAAGTGGACCCTAAAAAGATGGAAATGATAAGAAATTGGCCTAGGCCCTTGACTCCAACGGATATTAGAAGTTTCTTGGGCTTGGCAGGGTACTACTGGAGGTTAGTGAATGGTTTCTCTTCAATTGCTTCCTCCTTTGACAAAATTGACACAAAAAAAGGCAAAATTTTCTTAGACCAATGAATGTGAAAGAAGTTTTCAAACTTTGAAAGATAAGTGTATCTTCGCTCCTATTTTGGCTTTACCGGAAGGGCTAGAAGGATTTATGGTTTATTATGATGCCTCAAGGATTGGTTTGGGTGTGTGTATTGATACAAAATGGTAAGGCTATAACATATGCTTCTCGACAACTAAAGGTGCATGAGCGTAATTATCCCACCCATGATCTTGAATTAGCAATCATGGTATTTACTTTAAAAATATGGTGTCATTATTTATATGGGATTCATGTAGATGTATTCATGGATCACAAGAGTCTCCAATATGTATTCACACAAAGGGATCTTAATTTCAGACAAAGAAGGTGGTTGAAACTCCTTAAGAATTATGACATGAGTGTGCACTATCATCCTGACAAAGCTAATATTGTGGTTGATGCTTTAAGTAGAGTGTTCATTGAGAGTCTAGCTCATATTGATGATGGCAATAAGGAGGCGGCTAGAGAAGTCCATCAGTTAGCTAGGTTGAGGGTGAGGTTGGATGAAGTTGAAAATGGTAATGTGGCGGTTATTGATGGTTTCAAATCTTATTGGATTGAAGAGGTCAAATCCAAACAAGACATTGATCCCGCCTTGCTAGAATTGAAAGCTTTTGTGAAGAATGGTAAAGTATAGGTTTTCTCCTAATGGGGAGATGTTGCCCTTAGGTACTAACATAGGCTATGTGTGCCTAATGCTGATGGGTTGAGGGATTTGATTTTGAATGAGGCACATAATTCTTCCTACTCTCTTCACTCTGGTTCCACAAAAATATATAGAGATTTGAGGGAGTTGTATTGGTAGGGTGGAACGAAAAGAGATTTTGCCAATTTGTAGCCGATTGTCACAATTGCCAACAAGTCAAAGTCGAATATCAAAGGTCGGGTGGCCTAGCCCAAGAAATAGAAATTCCTACTTGGAAGTGGGAAGAGATCAACATGGATTTTGTTATTAGTTTGCCGAAGACTAGGAAACATTTTGATTCTATTTGGGTTATCATCAATAGGATGACAAAGTCGGCTCACTTTTTACCAGTTGAAACAACTTATGATGCCGAGGATTATGCCAAGTTATTCATGAGCTGGTTAGGTTGCATGGGGTACCATTGTTTATTATTTCAAGACCGTTGTGCTCAATTCACTTCGCATTTTTGGAGATCCTTCTAAAGGGGTCTTGGTACCAAGGTCAAGCTTAGCACGACTTTTCATCCCCAAACAGATGATCAAACCAAAAGGACAATTCAAACTCCTGAGGATATGCTTAGGGATTGTGTTTTTGAGTTCAAAGGTAGTTGGTATGAACATCTTCCACTCATTGAGTTTGCTTACAACAATAGCTACCACTCTAGTATTGACATGACTTCCTTAAAGCCTTATATGGTAGGCATTGTAGATCCCCGATTGGGTGGTTTGATATAGGGAAAATGGCTTTGTTAGGCCCGAAATTAATTTGAGAATGGAAGCTTTGGAGAAGGTGAGGTTGGTAAGGGAGAGATTTGAAGATCGTTCAAAGTAGGCAAAACTCCTACTCTGATGTGAGGAGGAGAGACCTTGAGTTTAATATTGATGATTGGCTATATTTGAAGGTCTCATCCATAAAGAGTATAGTCCGATTTAGCAAGAAAGGGAAATTGAGTCCAAGGTTTGTTGGACCCTATAGAATTTTGAGAAGAATTGGTAAGGTTGCCTACGAGTTGGAGTTTCCTACGGATATGAGTATGATTCATCCTTTCTTCCATGTGTCTATGTTGAGGAAGTGTATTGGTGGGTTACAGATATAAGTATCGTTCATCCGGTCTTTCATATGTCTATGTTGAGGAAGTGCTTGGTGATCCAAGTACTATTGTACCCTTAGAAGTTGTGGGTGTTGTGGAGGATAATTTGACCTATGAAGAGGTCCCGATAGAAATATTGGTTACACAATTGAAAAGGCTAAGGAACAAAGATTTGGCATCCGTCAAAGTCCTTTGGAGGAATCAACAAGTTGAAGGTGCCACTTGGGAAGCCGAAGTGGACATGAAGACAAAATATCTGTATCTTTTTCACTATATTCAAGCATAAGGTAACAAATTGAGTTCTTTCTGTGATTTCAAGTCTTAAGTTTCAGCCCTCATGTTATTATTGTATGCATACATGTTCATGGTGACAAGTTTTGGTGATTTTTGATGTATATGTTTGAAACTTTTTGAAAATGATGTTTAAGTGCATTTATTGCATTCATGTCAGACTGAAAGTTTCCTAATTACTCCTCTTACATATGTTTTCTTTACATTCGAGATGGATGTTCCCAAGGGGGAGATATTGTAACACCTCTTTTGTGCTTCAAAAATGTCCTATAGTGTAATTCTTGAATATCTCAAAAATTCGTGCATGATTTCAAAAATCCGACTTCACATTCTTGTTCAGGGTATAAAATTGTGTAGAAAATGGGTGGCCTTCGATTTTTTAGATGACCCATGCATGATTTCGCTACGTGAGCTAAGGCAATGAGCCTACACGACCAGTCTGCATCGTGCCTTGGGCACGAACTGGTGAACTCCCTGTTCGCATTTAGTCCGCGCCGTACCTAAGGTGCGGACCAGTGTATCTTTTTCCTTCACTTTTCAATTTTGCTCAAGGCATTTGGGTAATAACCCAACGCCTATATATACGTGAATACTTCAATTTTCTACCATTTTCAAGCCCTAGGACTCTCAAAACCCTCCCAAAATCCTCCTAAACCATCATCAAATCCTCCATTCAATCTCAAGAACTTGCTTTGAATTTCAAGAACCCAACTCAAGCCTCAAGTCTTCCTCAAATCTTTTTCAAGAAATTCCAAGGTTTAGGTATGTGGGTCTTCATCCATTGGTCCTTTCACCCATGGAGCCCAACTCTCTCTCTTTTATGACATTTCATGATTTCAGAGTTAGATTTCTTATGGGTAATAATAGCTATTATTACTCATATACATGAAATATGTTGGAAAGTTGTTGAATATTGTATTGATGCATGAGCTCCTGTCAAGAAATGAAATTATATTATATTTATGATGCTAAAGCTTGTATGTTATGATATCTTGAAAGTCTTGGAAAGATTATGGATTCTTGAATGGTTTTCATGACACCAATTATGAGGGTTTTACTACAATGTTGGTGGGTTGCTTTGAATGATATCTAAATGACTATATTTTACTCTACTCATGTTCTTTACTCTTGAAATGCACTATTTTAAGCATATGTACATATACCCACCATGTTTGACTAAATTACATGACAAGGGTTTTTATGTCGATGAAAGACTATTATATGATTTGGAAGACAAGTATTTCTATGGTGATTATGGGCTCCCAAGCATGTACTAAACTCATGAAGAATTTCTATGATCTACAAGTAAATTATGGAGCCTTTATTCTATGTTTTATTCTCATGTGAATTGTGAAGCCTACTAGAAGGGGTTATGACCTAAGCTGTATTCTTCACCCTCTAGTACAAGGCAAATATTTTACATGAAAGGGTTATGAGCTAAGTTGTAATCCTCACCCTTATGTACGACTTAATACTATGCACTATCTAGTGCCTACATGAAGGTGTTATGACCTAAGTTGTATTACTCACCCTCATGTACTATTCAATACCTACTAAAAGGGGTTATGACCTAAGTTATATTTCTCACCCTCTGGTACAATATATTTGAATGAGCTACTCATGCTACTTTATTATTTTAAACAAGTTATGCAAGTATGATTATTTTTACACATGTTTTAACCTAAGCATTGATTATTCATGTCATGTTGAGCTCATATCTAACGATTATGATTATGCATCTTTACTATAATGGCTTATGATCCTTGTTGCATTGCACCCCGCATACTTAGTATATTCCAAGTACTAACACATACTTTATGCCTACATGGTCTCATCATGTAGGGACCGGAGCTCCTATTGATCCTCCTACTCCACGTGACTAGACGGATCCTTTGAAGACTACTATTGGTGAGTCCTCCACTTCGGAGACAATATCCACTTTACTTTCATACTCTTGTTAAGACTTATCTAAATCTGAATATTTATCTTTTGTGGATGAGCCTGGGAGATATCTGGGCCCTCATTTCATCTAAAGTAGAGGTGTTGTTGGATATAGACAGCATGTATTGAGCTTGACTCCTTTATGTCTATGTTATAATGAAAGACTTCCCTTAGTCTCTTATTTCCCTCTATGCTATTTTATGTTAATGATGAGATGGAAGTCTCAAGTCTCGCTTCCCTTAGACTCTTTTGGTACTTGCTTGTTGTCTTATTTTGCTTCTACTATCAAATATGTGTAATTGATATGCTAAGAGGCTTGTTTGAGGTCCCTTCGGATTCCCCATTCGTCGTGGCACATCTAGGTCCTAGGTTTGGGTCGTGACATTCTATTTTGGCATAACTTAGTGCAAATTATGTTGTGAATATTTTTCTGATGCACTACTCACTCTGAATTATGTTAGGGAGAATTCTTTTTGGATTCAAAGTAACTAGTCCAATAACCTTAACGGAACATTGATTAAATTTTGTGAATATAGTCGTTTGATGTGATGTATAAATTATAATGTTTTTGGAATAAAAAGATAATTCTTGAACTATTTATTTTATCATTTTTTTTTGAGTAACGGAATAAGTTATCCCAAGCTAGTTTATTTTAAGATTAGTTATCATGGGATAACACATTGCCAACTAAACGAATATTAATTTAAAGTAGTGCGTTATTTTTGGTGCCAAAACTTTGAGGCGAGGGTAGGGTTTTTCCAGTCAGGTTTAGAAAATACTGCCACCCAAGTTACACTGGAAATACAGATGGACCACTTTAGGCAACAATGGTGTAAAATATTTTTCCACATTTACAAATATTAATCGACAAATTTTCACTAGAAGTGAAGGGATTCACAAAGAGATGATTCCAGTGATGAACACTGCCACCCGTTCAGGTTCATCTTGCAGCATCCCATCTCTCTTCATCTCCCTCTCTATACTCTGCATTCTACCACTCTCTCTCTTCTTCTTCGGTTCCTCTACAACCCCACCATCCTTAAACCCACAAATCAACCTTCAAACATCTCTCAATTCCATCAGAGTTTACGTTGCAAATCTTCCAAGATCTCTCAACTATGGCCTGTTGGAAAATTATTGGGCTTTAGATTCAGATTCAAGAATTGGGAGTGAAGTAGACAATCAAATAAGAAAGACCCACATTGGAAGAAGTTCAAAGAAGTTCCTTCCTTATCCAGAAAACCCAATTATCAAACAGTATAGTGCTGAGTATTGGATCTTGGGGGATTTGATGACACCTGAAAAATTAAAACTTGGATCTTTTGCCAAAAGGGTGTTTACTGCTGAGGAAGCTGATGTGATCTTCGTTCCCTTCTTTGCAACATTGAGTGCTGAGATGCAGCTGATTGTGAATAAGGGTGTCTTCAGGAAGAAAGAGGGGAATGAGGACTATGAGAGACAACGAATGGTTGTAGATTTTTTGAAGCAAACTGAGGCTTGGAAACGCTCTGGTGGACGTGACCATGTGTTTGTTATTACTGGTACGTAGTACCTCTGTATACATCCCTATATGCCATTGCCTTCAAATTGTTCAGCTGCTGTTCATGTCAGTCAATTTTTTTTCATGATATTTTAGTCCTTTGTTATGTATTCAAATCGAAACAAGAGAATTCGGGTCGAAATGGGAATCTTATTATTCATAGAAATCAATACAACAGTAACTACATCGAATGAGCAAAATGAAAGAGGAAAGATTTGAGGCTAAAACTCCATTGATGAGCTTGAAATCCTCTGTGTTTTTCCGAAAAAACTAGGAAGAAGAAGAGAAAAGATTGGGAGATAGGAAAGAGTAGAAGAATATATTTTCGGTAGTTGTAATTTTACCAGATTTCGCATAACCATTTGAGCCAAGTTCAAGTGTGTATATATGTGAGAGCGAATAGAACTTAGCTTAGTGGTTCGCTGCCTAAACTACTATTCAATTGCTAAGCATACATCTGTAGATGATACATTAATGTATTTGAGGAAATTTGAAGTTGTAGTTCTTTTCTTAATTTGGAGATGATTTGAGATAGAAGTCACAGGAAAATTCTAGATTTGGTAGTTGAGCTGGATTGGAAGATACAAGATGCTACTAAAAAGTAAAACAAGAATGATTGCAATTTTGATGGAGAAATTTAAAGTTTTCTGTTGTATTGTTTCTGGTACCACGGATCTGAATTAGCAATTTGATAGGGACTTGTGATTCATGATAACCAGGCTCGGAGTCTGTTGATCTATCTAGTTATTGTTTATTGTGCACCGTTACTTGAAAGATTGGACATTGGGTGTTTCTGGATGAAGATTGTATAGTTCTTTGTTTATGCATATGTCTTGATGATGATAGAGATTCTTGGTAGTGAGATAGGATTTGATCTTTTTGCAGTTAGGATAACCATTTGTAGAGGGGTTCCATTCTTCTTTATATCTTAGTTTTGATTTTAGAAACTTCCGAAGCATGGAAATAATCTGCATATGAAGCCCATTAGTTTTATTTATTTTCCCCCCTGAAATAAAAAGAAGGAACTGAGCCAGCTAAGTTTTCTTCATATTCTTTTGTAAATGCTCTTCAAATTGGCAGCTAAATGGCTCACCCTCCATAGATGTTTGGATTGATGGCTCACTCAGTCACTTAGTGAACATCCTTTCCATTCACCAAGTAGGTGGATGATTCCAACTTCCTATGTAGCATCCCTTCCTCCTTTTCCTTTTGTCCAGCGCCTTGTTTATTGTTAAAAAAAATTGATGAAAAAAGACCTTTATAGCTGCTTCAGCATTGTTGGATGAACGGACATCACTCATTCAGCGCCATGGGACAGTTGCATTAGTGTTTCTACCCCTAGAAGAAGCTTCTCTTCTTCGGATAACTTAATTAAAGAAATTAAGGACATAGCCGGTGGAACAGGAAATCTGAATTTAATGAAGATGATTGTCAAGAAATACGTGGATATCATGCTTAGACTTCCTGGCTGTAGCTCAGCTTCAATTGGAATGCAACGATCATCTATCTGATTTGAATTGTACTTGTTCAGGCTTTAGCTCAGATTCAATTGATTGATGTGTTAAGACTGCAGTCGTGATGTAATTCATGGATTCTCATATAATATTTGTGTTTGCTATTGTATACTGTTTGCATATAGTTGTGTTCTACATTTACTCATGCTTACAAACTTATCAAACAGTCACTGAAAGGTGCTGCTAAAAGTTACTAATTTCTTATGCTTGTCAAATCCAACTTGGACTCTTAGATCTTGCAACACTAGTTAAATTCTGTATAAAAATCATCTAGATAGTGGCACTTCTGTTATGATAGAGCTTGCATATTTTTACCAGTTTACATTATCAGAAGCTTTCGGAAAAAAAAAAAAAGCTGTACGGTTTTTTTTTTGAACTTTTATTGGGGAGTTGCTGACTTACATAACATATGCGACGTCGTAATTATGAGCCTAGAAGAGATCTATGTTGCTTGGACTCTTCAAAAGTGTCCGGGGGTGCGTGTCGGATTCATCAAAAGTAGTGTATTTTCGGAGAATCCAACATGGGTGCGGCATTAAAAGTGAAGAGTCCGCACAACTTAGGAAGAGATTGATCAGGCATAGTAAAATTGTTCAATTTGACAAATATGTACTTATCTGAAAGTGCTTGAATCTTTTAAAGCAAACATAATAAGCAGGGCTGGGGCACGGGGATTTGATAGGGGTGTGGAAAGTGATTATTGACGTAGGTGGAGAATTGATTGCCCTGATTCTTTTTTCAATGGGTATGCACCTATGGAGATTCTTCAGGCAAATGTTAGTTCATTCTTCATGGCATATATGTGGTGAGTACAACAACAACAAAATAGTGGTGAGTGCACTACTATTTTGTTGGATGAGCTATATCTTGCTATTTCAGTTTCCTTCCTTTTCCCACCCATATTATTTAATCCATGCAGTTGTGATCACCGATTAATTATTCTGCAAATATTTTTCATCACACATGCATTGCTCTACCTTGAATATGATCCAACATTCTGTTTCTTTTAGTTGCTTCGTGATTGGCAAAAGCCGTTTGTTGGTATGATGCTGACTTTTTATTATGTGCAGTTGCGTAACTGATTTTAAAACTCATGTCTGGCCATGACCTGAAAGTAGCAAACAATCCCAAGTATCTTTTTGTAAGATCGTCTTACCAGCCTTGCTTTCCCATTGACTGTGCAATTGTTCTTTCCCAATTATGTTCTTCCTGAAAACAAATTGGAAGTGGAACATCTTAGGATCTTATATTTAGTCTCTGCAATGTCAGGTTGTTTTACAACTTGAAGCATTCTTTGGCAGACCCTGTTGCAATGTGGCATGTGAAGGATGAGGTTGCTCCAGCGATTCTCCTGGTGGTTGATTTTGGTGGGTGGTACAAGCTTGATTCAAAAGCGTCTAACGGGAGCTCATCTGACATGATACACCACACTCAAGTTTCATTGCTGAAGGATGTCATTGTGCCTTATACCCATCTACTTCCTCGTTTGCCCTTGTCTGAAAACCAAAAACGAGAAACCCTTCTTTACTTCAAAGGAGCTAAACATAGGCATCGGGTCAGTATTGTTAACTTTTTCCAGAAGTCTAGCTACATATAATTTGTAACCCTGCTTCTAACAATTTGTGTGTATATGATCCATTTTTATGTGCAAGTCAGGTCAATTATTTTGTCTTAAACTTGATGATTCTTAATTGCTTGTTCATATATGGCTGCATCTCCTTGCAGAAATAACACAAACTAATGGAGACAACTTTTGTCATTAAATATTTGATGTTTGTCAGCTGATTGATATGACAACATTGTCTTTCATAGATACCATTTTCATGCAAGATATTCTACCTAAAGACATTTTCTGTTATTTATATTTGTGTATATGTTGAAAGAGCAGGTGATTTAAATTTTGAAGTAGGTGGAATGAGAAGAAAAATGACATATGACTTCAATTTAATTCTAACCATCTGAGTGACTTTAATAATTTGTTAAAACCTTGGGATAAAACTAGGAGCTTGGATCATACTAAGACCTGGTAGAAACAAGGTCCTTGAATTCAAGGGTGTGGCATAACATCAATGAAGTAGGTAAAAATGGGTGATCAGGGTTCTAACCCCAGCAGGGACAACAAATGCTTGGTATTTTTTTCCCCACTTGTTTAAGCCATGGTGGATAGAGTTACTTCGTACTTGTGATGGTAGGGCTGATGGAAAATGCTCTCTCTCTCTCTCTCTCTCTGTCTCTATCTATCTATCTATCTAACCCCAGTAGGTGGAAAGTTTTGGTCACTTAAGGGTGTCGTTATGTCATGTAGCTATTTACTGCCTCCTTCCAACTATTACAAACACTAAAAGCCCTTTGCTTCAAGAAAGCTAAACATGGCATTGGGTAGTTTGTTGAGTTCTTCCGGACATCTGCATAAATATATTCTGCTTCCGTCTTGCTGTCATACTGGGTGTATGATCCATTTTACTTTGAGTCAAATCAATTAAATCTGTTCTTGCGCTGGAGCTTTTCACAAGATTCTGACTGAAACTCCTTTTAATCACAGTAGAGACTTTTATCGACAATTGTCATCAGATTTTGTTCTATTCCATCAGATTGTCAGAAAACAATGTATTTGTGTTGCAATTTGATATTATTTTCTTGGCCTACTGTAAATGAACTTGCTTTGTCCAGAAACATTTAAAAGTATAACCAAGTCATTTATTGGAAAAAACATTGTCAGGGTGAAGCATAAAAAGGACCACCTGACATTTCTGCCTCTTAAAGTGTCTAGATTAAACCATAACACCGCACTTCTTGCTTGGCAGACCTAGGTCATCTTGTATTTCTTTGTGCAGGGGGGCATTGTTCGGGAAAAGCTTTGGGAGTTGCTAATAAATGAAGCCAGAGTAGTGATGGAGGAAGGCTTTCCAAATGCCACTGGAAAGGAGCAGTCTATAAAGGGTATGAGGACTTCAGAGTTCTGCCTGCACCCTGCAGGGGACACACCAACGTCGTGCAGACTTTTTGATGCCATTCAAAGTCTTTGTATTCCTGTCATTGTTAGTGACAACATTGAGCTCCCATTTGAAGGGATGGTGGATTATTCAGAATTTTCAGTGTTTGTAGCAGTTAGTGATGCAGTGCAGCCAAATTGGCTCGTGAACCATCTTAGGAGCTACTCCGATGAGCAAAAGGATAGGTTTCGCCGTAATATGGCTGTGGTGCAGCCCATTTTTGAGTATGAAAATGGTCAACCAGGTGGTACTGGTCCTATATCTCCAAATGGTGCCATAAATTACATATGGAGAAAGGTTCACCAAAAACTGCCCATGATTAAAGAAGCTATTATCCGTGAGAAGAGGAAACCTCCTGGTGTCTCAGTTCCACTTCGTTGCCATTGTACTTGATGAGTCTTTTGTCCTTTGTCTTGCTTCAAAAGGTGATATATATATTCTATCGTACATGCTCATACTACACCAAGGAACTAGTCTAGATTACATTGAAGGTCTTTTTCTCTCAAAATCATAGTTTTCCAAAACAAGCTTAGCAATTTGCCTTCAGGTTGTGCTCCAAACTCTTACTAGCTTAATTGAGTCCACGAATTCTTGTGACTTTTTGATAACTTGTATTAATCAGATGAACAAGTTATTATCTAATTGAGTTATTTCATTTCTTAATTGAGTTGTTGTGGGTAATATTTGAGTCATTGCATTGCAGTTTGAGTCAAAAGTGAAATGAGTTTTGAGTTGGTGGCGGATTTGTAGAGGGTGAAAATAATGGATGCAGTGACAATCATTGTCGTACTGTATGTTAAATTTTTTCCAATGAAAAAAATAATGGTATAATGGAGATGATGAGAGAATACGAAAAATAGAGAAAGAAAGAAAAATGAAAAAATAAAGGATATATAATTTAATAGGAAATATAATAATCTACTCTCACTCTAAGAGTGTATTACACTTTTTTGTCAGCTTAGCAGGATTTAGTAATTTCTTTAGAGGGGTTATAGGACCCCATAAATTTTATCTTATACATAAAAATATTTACTTTGATATAATGTATAAATATTTCTTATACTTTTTCATACTTTTGATTTTTTTAACATATTATTTCAAGTTTGGCTTTAAATTTTGAATGATGTATTAAAAGTTATAATTTATAAATATTGGTATGAATAATTATCTTTTTGAATTTCTTTTATAAAATATTTATTGCTTTAGAAAATATTTTTTTGGCAATTAATGATAAATTAAATTAGTAAATTAAGTGTTCGGGCGTGGTAGTACGACGTTCGGCAATTACAAGGGGAAACTTTCCTAATAGTAGTTCCCGCGTTGCCTAGGGAAAGCAGGTCTCTCGTAAACAACGGAGGAACTTCTTACAAAAACATGATATTGTTTTCCTTGTTCCTTTGTGCTCCTTCTCTTGCAAGTAGGTCTGCCACTTCATTTTCTTCTCTGTATATCTGTTCAATGGGTGGGTTGTCCAGCATCTGCATAAGGTACCTGCATTCCAAAATGATGTTAGTATATGGCAAGCGCTGGATACAAAACATGTCTATAACTGCTCTCGAATTGGTGTTAATGATAAGAGGTTTGATCTTTTTAATCCCTGCTAGTCTCAGCCCGTGTAGAATGGCAAGGAATTCAGTCTGTTCAGCTGACTTATGAGCACAACGCTTGTTGAACCCCAGGATCCATTATCCCTTGTGATTTTTGAATACTCCCCCAATTCCTCCTTTATTTGTTTTAGGGTCTGTGGATTGATCAGTGTTGAGTTTGAAAGCTCCTTGTGGGGGTGGTTGCTAAGCGATGAGGGTAGGAATTTTGGTTGGCCCTACTACCTTTGGGTTAGAGATGGTTAGGTGGTATTCTTGGGCCCAGGCAATGATTTTGCCTATTTGATAGGTGTCTTCATTGTTTTGGAAGACGTTCCTGCTAATTCAGATTTCCCAAGTGCGGAAGAGTATGATCTGGTCTCAAATTAGCCATTTATTGAATTGCTTACCTTTGAAGGAGGTCCAAAACTCCAACCAGTTGCTGGTGTTGACAGCTTTAGAATCGATCTCGATGGTGGGCAAGCTGGCTTTGGCTAGGTTGTTCCAAAATTGAACAGCCTTAGGGAAGAGGAAGAAGATATGATCTATTTCTTCCAGCGCATTGGTATAGTATCTACGCTGAGGTCCAGATCTATTCTTACATGGTGGGAGTAAAGGTTCATGGGGAGTCTACGACATTGGAAGAGCTAGAGGAATGTTTTGATATTGGGTGGGACTCTCAATTTCCAAATCCAAGAGAAGTTTGACTGGGTGCTAGGGTCTTTGGGTAGTTTATGTTGTGAAGGAGCCTATACGCGCTGTTTGTCGAGAAGAGGTCGGTGCGTGCTAGGTTCCAAATTCTGACATCTGTCAGATTGCCATGCAATGGGAAGCAACATTTCACTGTTTAGGCTAGATCATCAGGGAGGGCAATTGAAAGTTCGTCAAGGCTCCATCATGCACTATTCCTCATTGCAGTAATTCTGAGTGTAAGTTCATATTCCATGAGAGGTCCCTGGATGTGGCTTCTGATGGTATCGTGGTTAGGAACTCATCTATCCATAAAGAAGTTTGCCTTAGCACAGTTACCTACAATCCATCTTGATCCCATCAGACAGTTGTTCCAACCCTTCCTTAAGCAAACCCAGATCGCAGTAGTCAAGTTGTTCTTCTTGTACATATCCTTTTTGTGGCAATGCTTGTGATAGAGGACTTAGGCCCACAGGACACTATTGTTGTTGTGTATTCTCCAGGCTAACCCAGTGTGCAGGGCTTGGTTTTTTATGGAGCATTTTCGCAATACTAGCCCTCGTTCCTTCTTTTCTTTAGTGACAGTATTCCAGTTGAGGAGGTGGAGTTTCTTTGTTTCGTTGATGGTGCCCCAAATGAAGTCCTTTTGGATTTTATCAATAGCTTTGGTGACCTTAACAGAAAGCTGAATAAACTGCATGATGTGGTTAGGTATGCTACTGAAAAAGGCTTTGGCAAGCGTCCTGCTATTTTGTCTTCCAACCTTTGAGCATAGCCTTCATATTGTCAATAGTGAATTGGAAGTCATTGTGGGTAGGTCTAGAGTGGAAGATGGGAAAACCAAGGTACTTCCCAAAGTGGAGAACTCTTTTAATGCTTAAGGCTGTGGAACAAGCATCCTTGTTTGCGGTGGAGCTATTCCTGGAGAAGTAGATTCTGGATTTGGTCAGGTTAATCTTTTGTCTAGATTCTCTGCAGAAGGAGTGAAGAATGTTCATGATTGTTCTGCAGTTTTCAATGGAAGCTTCAGATAATAGGATTAAGTCATCAGCAAAGACAAGTGTGAGATTTTAGGACCAGTCATAGAGATGTTGATGTGGGTTCAGGTTTTTTCTTGGACAGCTTGGTCAGTGATCCTGGATAGTCTTTCCATAGAGATGATGAATATGTAAGGGGATAGAGGATCTCCCTGCCTAATGCAAGGTCGTTTGTTAATGAAGTCTGAATGTATTTGTGACACTTGGGAACCATGTTTTGTTATACACTGAAAAATATAGATTCATGACATCAACGTCCTTTATCAACTCCAATGAACAAAAGCGACTGCTTATGGAGTAGGAAGCGGGAGCTTCATATTTGTAAGCGGTTGGTTTTATTGCATTTGGAGCTAAGAAAGTGTAGCGGAAGAGTGGCCATTGAACACTCAGGTTCTTGCGGCTCTTCATGAGGTAGCAAGTTGATTTTAATTAGTGGATGAAAGGGTAAATTAGTGATTTACTTTTTCAATTTTAAGGTGGTATAAATATAGATTTTAAATTATGACTTATTTATTTGCAATATTTGTTATATGCAATCTCATTACTATTTTTTGTTGAATATTTTAGTGTCATCACTCATATCATATCTTATACTTTTTTAAGAAACACCCTAAATATTTGTATTTTGGTAGGACTAGAGAAATATTTGAAGTACAAGTTAATTATTTATTTTTATGAATACTTAAACCCAAAAACTTGGGAAATCCAAAAAAATATGTGCTTGAAAAACCCGGGATTTATTAGTTTGATTTGATTTATATATGTAAAAATTCGACACAGATGATTTAGTTTAATATTTTGAAAAATTCGAATCAATCCAATCCATTTACACCCCGAGTAATATGAACTACATGTATTTGTGTGGATTCCGCTAATCTTTTGACAATCTTTTCTTGTTTAAAAAAAGGATGGAAGTTGGTAAGTTTTAAATACTTTGAGGGATATTTTTAGTTAAAAAGAATAAGTTAAGAATGTAGTTTAAGTTTGAGGTATATTTTAAAAATGTTTTTGGCCAAAAAAACTCAACTTGCTTCCTATTGTCAAGGAAGTTATTAGGGGAAAATGTGTTTTAAGAAAAATATTTAGTCCAAGCAAATCAGACGTGAAAAAGTTTTTATTATTTAAAGTGAGAATATATATGGTTCAGCAATACATATGTACATGCAACATACATATATTACATTAACTGATTTAATGTAAATATTGTGTGCGGATAAATATATTACTCTATTAACACTTTAGAAAAGTCAATATATTGCTTCCTTCTAACAAAATAAAGTTAAGAAACTACACAACAACAACAACAATAACAACATAGCTAGTATAATCCCACAAGTGAGGTCTGTGGAGGGCATGTACGCAGACCTTACCACTACCATAGAAGTAGAGAGGTTGTTTCCTAGAAACCCTCGTCTCAAAAAAAAGTTAAAAAACTACACACAATGATATAAATCATAAATCATTATTGTAATTAAATACCCGAAATATATTGGAAGTGATCGACCAAGCTTTAATTATTACATTCTGAAAAAGCAATAAATAAATAAAAAGTGAATATTACACTAAGGAAAATATTTCTGCAAATATTAAATAAAGTAGTTGGCAAAGAATGGAGTCTAATCTGCATAATAGGAAACCCGTGAAAATCTAAACGTGATCCCCATTTTCCGCAGAAGAGTCTTTCCAATGAGAAAAATATTTGTTTTTGGTCTTAAATAGCAATCCCTCACCCTTTATAATAACTATTTTCCGTGTTTAACTCTATATATGAAACACAAAATGAGTTGTTTCTCTTGATTTCTCATTTATGAAGGGGAGGTTAAAGCTTGATTTCATGATCACCATAGGTATCTATTCAATAGTGAAGTCAGCATTTTTATTAAGGGTGTTCATTAGGTAGGTGATTTTTGTATGTTCAACTATTGATATATATCAAAATATCTATATTTAACCTATATATTTGAAAAAGTTTTTCACAAAGAGTGTTCATCTGAGTAGCTCCACCCCTGTATCTATTCCTTTTCTTTCTTTTAAACTTCAGAAAATTTTCTTTGTATCAATGTGTATGTACACAATCAATCATATGTTTGTGATGCTTGTATGATTTTATCCGTAGGGGCAAGAGCATGCTCGATGCACGAAAACTCTCGCTATACGCAGATCCAAGAAAGAGTTTGACTACAAGGGTCTACTGTACGTGACCTTACCTTGCATTATCTGTGTATTTTCAATTCAGTAATATCATAGTGCTTTTACAATTTTTGTTTTGGCTCTCCTGTGAGAGAGGGAGAAATAAGCAAAATATTTTAAAGGAATAACCCTAGAGAGAGGATTGAAAATTTAGGGCCTCAGGAAAAGTGAGAGATCAATGGATTTATACCACTATATGAATAACATCCTACAGCAAATACTATAAAAGCTTGAGCAGCAGTTAATTACAATTAAACAATAGACTTGATATATTCAAACCTAAAATGACCTTAAAAGAATGAACCATCCCCATAAATTTGCTTATAAAAAATAGCAGAAATGAGAGAGGGGGTGTATGTATATACCTAGGTGCTTGGACAACGGGGTCCAAGCAGCTATCTACACAAATTACTGACTGGGAGACTATATAGGGTAAGCAAATGAACCACCAAAAGGGGAAAAGATCACAACAACAACTCAGGCAGAAACATCATTTTGATTTCCATGAGCAGTTGATTTAGTGCCAGAGGACTCGTGCCTGTTTTCCTCTTGATCTTTAGACTTGGCATCTCCAGACTTTGATTCAGCGGATGCATTACTACCTCCTGTGCCACAAAGTATGCAAGGATTTGAAGGTCTTTGAGAGCACCAATTTTCTGGAACACTTAGGAAGTATGTGTCGATAAACTTTCTAAATCTCTTTTTATACTCCCTCGGGGAGAGAACAGTAGGAAGCTGATTCCTGGGAACCACAAGTGAGGATTTGACCCAATTCTCAAGTTGCTTGTCCCATGTGTACTGCCTGAGATAGTCAATGATACCACAAACAAGTTCTCGACGCTGAGTATCCACTCCAACAAGTAAAGAGTAGTCCATCACATTGACCGACTGTCATTCAGAAAATGATACCAGTTTAGAAGCTGGGGCATAAAATTGTAGGAGTGCAGATTTATCGTATGCAGATATCGCATGCTTTTTAACACTATAAAGATTTAACAAATATGTGCTATAGGTAATTCATCAGTAGAGTTCATGCAAAACTTACATTGAGGAAACCACAGTCATTCCATACAGCTCGTTGCAAGTTCCACTTTGATCTCGTACCAACATACAAAGGAGAGATGTTCATGTCATTCACAAAATTTTGGTCTAAAAGAACATCTCCTGCAGTATTGACAGCTGAATTAAATCGAGCATGCAGAGCTCCTTTTAGATCATACTGCCTAGTAATATTTCTTCCAAATGAAAGGTTCTCCATCACCATGAGATCATGCCTCGTCTCTTTCCCACTTTTTGTTAGCCTTAAAATGACCTGCAAAAAACAAATATTGAGACCAAAGTCCAAAGCAAGTAGAAAATCAGGTCTGTGCTAACAGCCAGAAATGAAGTTTATAGTTAATTAATACACCTGATAAATGCCAAGAACTTTTGCAAGGCAGGTCTGATTTCCCTTCTCGTAGCACTGTTCCATGTACTCAAAATAATTGGGACCAAACTTCAAGAACGAGTCAAATTCTGTTCTCTGTATTTCCTTGATGATAAAGCGGTCATCGAGAGTTTTGGCAAACAAGGATTTACTTTTCCCACCTTTAGCATCCCACTTCCTACACCTACTTAGGGAAGCAATATAATCAACTTCAGATGGGCAACATCGACCTCGCAAACGAGAGAATTCACTAGCAAAGAGACAGATAACTGAGTATTTACGCTTCCCAGGCAGTTTCCCAGAACCCATGGAGACTTCAGGATGAAGAGTAGAAAAAGAAACCAAAGAATTTATATCTAACCCATTAAAACTCAATGAACGTGTTTGTTCTGAAACTTGGACAGACTGGATCCCTTCTAAATCCAAAGAACTACTTGAAGAGAAATGTGGAGGAGCCATTGAGAATAATCGCATTAAACCTTGAGAACTTTCATTTGCCTTATCATCAACTCCTCCATCTTTTCTTCCATCATCTACAAGATCTTCACACACAATTGGTAAATCCTTCAGCGATGCTAAAGCGCAAGCGATGATGCTAGAAAATTCATCTTCATAATCAGACACAATGTACTTATCACCTCCAAGGGGAATGTGCAGCCTTGCACCCTCATCAGCAACAAGTTTATACGCTGTAGTTTCTACAGCATGGGTTGTGATGGATCCTAATTTTGGCAGGTTACCTCTCTGCAGATCCTTCATGTATACATGCCGAATTTCAGGAAATGGAGCCCACCACCCCTTATCATTCTCAGTATTGGATAATATTGAGGCAAGGGATCTACTCCTTTGAGGATCCATAGAATCACTAGCAGTCCACCCATAAGCACTAGAAAAACTTGGTTTTTCCAACTGCAAATGCGTGGATGAAGGAAGATTGGATTGTAGATTATTTTCATCATCAGAGTGTAAGCAATTAAATTTCACCGCAGGATCCTCGATGGATGAGACATTTCCAGTTGATTTTGTTGCGGCTGATGACTCAGTAACTTCAGTTAAAGCAGACGCATTTGGTGATCCAGTTTGTTCTCTATACCCACTAACAGCATCAACAGGAATTTCTACAATCAGAGAACCGTTTACTTCCGTAGATACCAAATTCAATTTCACATCACAATTACGGTTCAAATTTTCACAACTTTCTTTAATAGTTTCTGTCTCATTGTTTTCCTCTGCAGAAGAATCTGCAGCAAACTCAATATTCAGATCATGACAATCTTCCAAAGCTTTGTCACCTCCTCCCAGATTAGCTTCTGCTGCAGTAGCATCTCCTTCGACACTGCATTCTCCTTGTTGCTCCTTGTGGCTAATAGTTTCAGTATCTGGCAGTGTTGATTGCTTTGGGTTAATGGTTTTGGAATCACCATCCACATAATAAGATAGCAATGAATGAAGACGGCGATCCCAAACACACGATTCAAGCAGAAGATCTAATCGTATTCGATTCAAACTTAGAAGTTTATATACCACAACATCCTGAGTTCCATCTTTGACAGCATTTTGTACATCAACCTGATATTGAATCCACATAAATATTTAAGACAGAAAAAAGGTTTAGATATAGCTATTTTACATGTCTGAATTGAAAACCTTAAGAGAAGCACAATGAGAGGAACACAAAGATTATTCACATAACTGCTGTTTAAGGCACACTTGACACAAGGCACAATACAAGCACTTCACGTTGCTCATACAGTGCTTGAGTTGCTCTTGAAGGGAAAGCACAATACAAGCACTTCTTTCTCTAAAATTCACATATTTCTCTATTATTTACGAATTTGTTATTATTAATTTGATAATTGTCAACTTCATATCCTAAATGCACTGCACCAAAAAAATCAATGAAATAACTACTCTTTTTGCTAGCATCTTTAGGGATCGTTTGGTCTGGATACAAGTTATGCTAGGATTAGTTATGATGGGATAAATTATGCTGGGATAAGTTATAATGGGATTTGTTACGCTCAGAGTAATTTTTATTGCTTGTTTGGTTTGTTATATTCAAAGTACTATTCATTGAATAATTTCTAAAAATAAGTTGTTTGTTTACAAAAATACCCTCCACCTTATTTAGTTTTTTTAAAAATATTTTCTTTGTGAGCTTTAGCTATTCATTCTTAAAATAAAATTTTCATCTTATTTAACGTAAATAATTTTGTGTGCGCATTTTCATGATTATGTCGTGTGTTTTAAAAATTAAACTTTTATCTTATTTAACTTAAAAATAAAATGTCCATCTTATTTAGCTTTAAATAAAATTTTCATCATATTTAGCTTAAAAAATAAACTATGCATCCCATTTAGCTTAGAAATAAAACTTCCATTCTATTTAGCTTAAAAATAAAATTTTCATTGAAGTTTTTTAAAGTAAAGAAAATATTATTAAACTTTAAAGTTATTTACATTTTAATTGATATATAGAATATATTTTTAAGTGAATAATAATAAACTACTTAACTAAAAGTATGTAATTTAATAGTGGAGTGAACATTTTAAGAGAATCAAAATATAAATAAACATAAGTATTAGACAAATAAATTCAACTTATAAGATATACATAAATAGAAATTTTGTATATATAAAATGTAATTTTTAATAGAAAAATATGTTATCATAAAAATAATAATTAATTAAGGTTGTGAATATTATAATAAATATTATTAAAAATTATGTTAATATATATGAATATAAAAGTAGTATATAAAAGAGAATTTAAAGGGGGGTATTTTTGAATTTTTACATACTTTATCCCAGCATGAGTTATCCTAGGATTATTATTCCCACCCTCAAGGAAGGATAACTTATCCCAATACTAATTGTTAATCCTGGGATAAGTTATCCCAATCTTTACAACCAAACAATGAATTGAGGACCACTTAAAAATTATCCCACGATTAACTTTCCTTATCCGCCACACCAAACGACCCCTTACATATTTGAGAATAAATGAACATAATTGTAAACCTTAAGACATACCTACACATTGCATCAGCATCAAAATCGTTCATATAAAAAAGTGACTAAATTCTTGCAAGGAAGCTAGGAAACTATGGGACAAACATCCCAGGGGAATTTAGAATCACAATGATGACACCACCATTGTTGAGAAAACATAGTGTATCCAAATTTTAGCGACTCAAGTATGATGAATAAATCCACCATAGTCGATCAAGTTAAATCCTATTGGAACGTGTAATCCTAGAACATTAGCAGAATAGGAACTAACTTCATGCTGAGATGTCTCTTAGATTCCACTACAAGAATGCCTCAATCCAACATGGTTAATCAAATAAAAACTATAAAACAAGTAATCCTAGAAGGTAGCAGAAAAGAACTAACCTCAAACTGAGATCTCTCTTCCTTCAACATGTTTTCAATTTCAGAAAATTTCTTAATTGATCCTTGAAGATTTAAAACTGTTCCGACATGAGACTCTACTGCCTTCAGAGCTTTTTCTAGATCAACAAACATCATGATCCCTTTCAAGTACACCTGGTTTAAGCAACAAAAGAAATCCTAGGTCACTATGAACAATACCACATGCAGAGTACACACACAGCCAAGTATATAAAAGCATGGGGACATAAAAGACAAAATGGAACACTTGTAAGAGCACATACATCATTGAACTCCTGCTTAAGAAATTCTCCTTTGATGGAACTGCTAAATTCCAGCTTCTTGGGAGGAAGAAAAACGGAATAAGTAGTAAGAGTAGAGTACTTGAACATTGCAACCATTCGCCCTAATCTGCAAATGTTTCCAAGTGACATGCTTCAGAGAGGACAGAAACAACGCCAACAACAAGATACCCAGTGAAATGCTACAAAGTGGGGTTTGGGGAGGAGAGAGTGTACACAGGCCTTACCCCTACCTCTTGGAGGAAGAGAGGTTTTTTCCAATTTTCAGATAGGACAGAGAATATAATAAAAATCCTCTCATGCCCTAAAATGGCTATTTATCTCATAGGAAACAACTTTGATGATTAATACGAATAGCAATGTCGCCATGTCAAAGGGAAAAAGGGGGACAGAATGAGCAGCTGGTGATGGGTAATGGCCACTGGAAACAAATATATAAAAATAACAAACTACTTCACAAAGAACTGAAAATAGAAATGTGTTAAGTGCTCATACCCAAAGAAGTAGACAAAATCCTTATCAAAAGAGTGACCACATGCAGACAGTCCACTAAAGAGAAAGGAATTTGAGAAACTGAGCTCCAAAAATTTTCCAAAAGAAAACCCACGGGAGCCAGTAGATATTAACACTCTTTTAGTGGATGACGAGCTTCCATTCGGGGATTTGCATTTACAGCAACGACCCCACATCCAGAGTTTGCCTTCATGTTCACCTCGCAGAACCTTGTCCATGGGAAGGCACCGTACTTGAATTGTAAGGAGTTTGTTGTGATGCGCATAATGAAAAATGTGAGCTTCAGGGGATTCACCACATGTCTTGCACTCCTTCTGCACAGCAAAGCTTCTTTATAAACACAGGCAAATGTTGCCAGCTAGAGAAAAAACACATTGATACAACAAAAAAATGTCCTTCAGCGACATCTTTCTCATAAAGACATACTGAGTAAATTCTATTGGATACGTTTAGATTAGTAAAGCCACAACAGATGATGTACTCTGCAAATGAGTGATATCATTCTAATAGATTTGGCGAATTTAACTGAAAGGTCCTTTGCAAAGAAAGAGTTACAAGTGGAGAAAGTTGAGATATATGCACCTGGTTTAGCAAATTATCTTGCAAAAACTTTTCAAGGGAAATATCAAAATCTTGATAGAACTTGATCCGAGAAAAATGACTATGCTCACACATAGTCCCTTTTGAAGCATTCCGACGGGACATCAGAACCAAAATACTCTCAGAATCCAACAAAGATGCCACATTATCGTTCATATGTTCTTCGTCTTCAAGCTTTTCACCAGATCCATCTAATTCCAAAGATTCCACCTGGCTCACAAGTGAAGTATGGTATTTCTCCTTTTCAGGGGCCTTGACGTCATCATAACTTGCCTTTTGTTCTGCATCACTGTGTACTACATCAGGCACATTAGAAACTTGACCATCAGCTTGCACCTGATCATCTTTTGTGGCTCCATTGAGACTGAGATACGAGGACATAGATTGATGAGAGGTGGAGAAGAGATGAAATTTACCCCCCATGATCCTTCTGACAGCGGATGAGATAGATGATAATCCAGACAGAACGACTGGGTTGTATGGTTCATATTGTAGAGATTCACTTTCTGTGTCTAACTTATGACTTACTTCTTCATGGAAGCCATTGGATATTGGAATATCAACTGTACCAGATGAACTGGTTTTGCCGACATGCTCCTCAGCATTAGAGATAACTCCTTGCCTGTCACTAACAGATGGTGTTTCATTACCAAGTGTTAGATTGACCTCCTGTCTAAGAGGAAGAGTTGAGAACATCGCTTTTTGATCCAGAAGGAACGAAGTCTCTAGGATTAAATTGTATGCCACGATGATAGCATCTTTGAGTACATGCTTAATCTTCTTCAATTCATCACTGTTCGATCCCATTAACAATATCTGCACAAAAAATTAACATTCAGTGAAGAAACAACTTAATACCTCAGGATGTAGCGGAGAAGAAATAAGAAGTGGTTTAAAAGGTAGGCACACAGTAAGGGTGTGCGGGACATTTTACGTAGCATGGGGCAAAGTGTAAGACCCATGGATCTTTAATTTTTAATTTATAACATAGTAAAATAGCACTAATAACCAAAAATTATTAAAAATACATTAATAATTTTAAAAATTTAAAACGTGATTAAAGCAACTAATAGAAAACAAAATTTCGAATATCATTTTACAAGTAGATAAATGCAATGATATAAAAATTATTACAACATGCAAATCAGCTCTGACACCTTAACTTTCAAACAATAAAAGAATCACAATTTCTTAAAAAATATTACTATAATACTATGCAATTACCTCCCTAAGAGAAATAATCGATAAACTATTACCATTATAATTAGAAACATCACTCCTTTATGAATAAAGACAAAATACTTCCAAATAATAAAATATGATAATGTTGAGACAGAGAACAAAAACATGAAGACCAATGACAAGTTACGTAAAATCAGCTACATATTTTAAAAAGAAATTTTAAGTGATATTCACCCTCATGGCATTCTCAAATAGTAAATAAGCAATAACACAACTTATTATTTGAGTTATTGTATTTTATTTCTAGGGATAAAAAAACTACTAAGCATCATTCATTTATCAAAGAATTATGAGGATCAACAGTGTTGCATAAGGAATTTGACACATAATTTGTGTAAGACATGTCAGGGCGAGACCCGAGTATTTGGCGTTAGGCGTGTTTAGGGCGTACATTCGAACACTTAGGGCGCAAGCCTCACACATGAGCCTCAAGGCGGTTTGCAACTTTTCTTGGTCATCAGTGCAACTACCTCCTTAAAGATGAACTCTAATCTTATAAAACAATCTATTTTAAGACATTCATGACAACCAATTATTCTTGTTACACAAGCTCTAAGCCCATCTTGTATGTGCCATGTGATCAATCCTTCTTTTTGATAAGTTATGTCATGTCATCAATCTCAAGATAGTCGTAACAAGGAATTTGACAATATATCTACAGGGCACAACAGAGCAAGATTTGAAAGGTTCACAATGCAATACTTTTTTGTCAGGCAATGGAGAAAGGTAGATCTTATTCCAACTCATATTGTTCATAAGAAACCCAACAGATTGTTGCATGAACCCACTATCAGTAACACCTTAGATAACATCAATGAATAAAACAGACAATAAGCAAACACACTCACTGTACATCCCAGACGAGTAGGACAGCCCTCAATAAACATCAATGTTTTGCTGGGCTTTTTCCCAGCATCTCCCGAAGCAGAATGTTCTTCTACAAACTTTTCAAAATGAAAGGAATCACACTGCCTGAGCTTTCGGCTAACCAATATATCAGCAGATAATGAACCTGTGCAACGAGCAACTTTCTCCAAGCGGTGTTGTTTCATATCAAAGACTAAGGTGACTCCTTTCTTCAAAATAGACTCCTGTATGTCACGAGAAACAGCATTCTCCACTAAAACCACATTCGGTTGGTACCTTTCTATCATATCGAGGATAGATTTCACGCTATCTTTCTCCTGTTATTATAAATAAACAAAAACAGTGAGTCACTAGTCAATGAATATGCTCATTTTGATAATTTGACAAAGCTGCAGATTTGTTTACCTGTTGCACGGACTCCTCGAATGATGACAACTCACTTTTCCTTGAGAGCCCTAGTGCACCCGGGATCAACAGCAACCTAGGTTTATCGTACTTGGTTGGCATGTGTTTGTGCGCAGCATGCTTTTTAAAGACCAAGCCTCTGACAAAACGACTACAAAACACAGAGATATCTGGTAAGCCTGAAGAATTTAGTGGTCCATCCATCCTGAAGTCTTAGTCTGAACAAACACATAAGTCGCAAATTTTATAATCAGACCAAATTTTATAATCACACCGCATGTTACAGTGAGTAGACTCTGAATTAGACTTAAAGCTACTGTTTGATAAAGCTGCAAGAGTCTACAAGAACAAATAAAGGGTTATAAACTTACTAGTTGATACGTGATGTGTAAAGACCTTACAAGAATATGACTTTTGAAGAAGAATTATTACTCAAAAGTAGTGAATGGTGGGTCAAAACGAGGTTCCAAATTCAAACTTCTTTGGGCCATTCAACTGAGGAGACAATCTTTTTGTGATTGACGAAGTAACTAAAATTAAAAGAATTGCTCAAAGATATAGATTAGACACCAAATTTGCCCATTACTATCAGCATTGATCTTTTATTTTGCTTGGCTATCATTTCTCACTCCTAATTTTATCTTTTTACTCTAATTTTCTTTTCTTTTATTATTCTATTTATATTGTTACTCCCGAAACCCACTTGTGGGATTACACGGGGTATATTGTTGTAGTTATTATTTTTGTTAAAGTTGTGACATAATTATTATCATCCTATCATAGAATGCATCATTGTTACTGTTATTGTAGACTTTTAGTTATTTAGAAAAGTAGGGGAAAAACTGGAAGATAATCCAGAAAGAAGGTAAGTAAACAACAAGCTCAGAGCAGAACAAAGTGTTAAAAAAGAAATAGAGAATACAAAGGTAAGAAGATAGCCAAACTGGAAAAGGCATGTCACTCTAAAGGCCAAGAAAATGACTTAATCCAAGGGGTAAAACAAAAGCCAAGGTCGATGCCCAGTTTGATAGAACCAGAAGGTTAGAGAGGGATTAAATTTGGATTATTTGATTTATTATAGAGATCACATTGGGGAGGAGAAAATTCATGTCCCCGTGTTCCTTCATGCCGTCCCTGAAGGATAGCACATACACCTATGCCCCTTGGATGCTGCTATATGGTGTCCATATTCAACCTGTCTGCTTCTTCCTTTCCCTGCTTTATTATAACCTACTCTGGATAAATGTATTCCTGATTCCAGTGCATATACATTATCCAATGCATTCTAGTATCCATTTTTACAAAACTAGGGGTGTCAAATGGGCTGGTTTAGCTGCATTTGGGCTGGTCAAAATGGACAGGTTGTTGACCCTGCCCAAAAGTTACTTGGCTGAAATGGGTAAAAAACAGGTCATAACCCAACCCACCATATTCTTACTTAGTTCCAGTTTCTTTGTTTGTTCTTTTATAATTTTTTAGTACCTAACAGAATTATTTCCCCTGCTCCAATTTATATGATTCACTTTCCTTTTTAAGTCGCAAAAAGAATAACACATTTTATATTTAGTAATAACATAACTTTAAAATTCCCACTTTATCCTTAATGAAATGAATATAAACACATAAACATCTATCACTTATTTTAGACCGTAAGTTTCAAAAAATCTTACTACCTCTGTTCTATTTTATGTGGCACTCTTTCCTTTTAAGTCCGTCCTAAAAAGAATCACTTTACTATAACTAGAAACATTTTAACATCGAAATTCCTCTTTTACCCTTAATGAAATGATTTACAACTACACAAATATCTAAGAATTGTTTGAGACCACAAGTTTTAAAAGTCTCTTTTTTTTTTGGTTAAAAATCGTGCCAAGTCAAACGGTGCAACATAAAATGGAGCGGAAGGAATACTTTCTTTCTTAAACTCTGTGCCTAGTCAAACTACATAATATAATGGGACAGAGGGAGTCTTATTTTTCTGTATTATGGCTAACCCAGATCTGTTAGAATACAACTTATGGTTGTAAACTGGTGAGCTGAGCAAGGTACGCTGTTCTTTCCGCTGAGCTCACAGTCAACTAAAAACCAGTAAAGTTTCGTCTTGAAATTCAATTGGGAGAACTAAAGAACATAGTAAGCTAACCTCAGGCTTCTCACTTAATCAAGGAAACTAGAAATGACAAACTTCGAGCTTCTGATACAAAATACACTTAAGAGAATTACAAACTTAAGTAAAAGCTAATTAGTTCAGACTTGAGCATTAGGTTTGACTACGCAGACAAGGCTTATGCATGATGGTTCAAAAACCTCGGACATGATATAAATCGCTTGTGATCTAATCTTTAGCAAAGCATATAGCGTAGAGCACTGGATGAGTCACATTCAATCGGATGAAAGAGTTAAATAAAACTTAGGCCCCAAAACATAATTAATTGGGAGGTGATGAACTTCAAAACCTAATCCCACTTAGTGAAAAACCAAGACCAAAATGACTCTCAGAAAACACTCAAAAATACTCGGTTGAAGTTTTGGATAGAACTTAAGCTGCCTATCATTGCAATGTAATATTGTCCATGATTCGGATGAATGATATCTATCTTTTGCCATTTGAATTCAAAGGATAGTTCTACTAGTTTTGCATTAATTGCGGGTTCAAGTTTCAATCTAGAAAGAACAGGATTATCACAGTTAGCTGAAAGTTATGAAAATCAAAACACTTCTTCTGTATTATTAGTTAAAGTTCAATTCTCTCCATTCATTCAATATGGCTGTAACAGTTAGCCATTACTTCCGCTTTTGCATGAATGCCTTAACTAAAACTTGGAAGATTAACTTAATTGGGTAGATTAATTGATATGGAGTACAATGTGCGTCTACATCTTCTGTTAGCCACAGAACCTCCTAAAGTGAACTCTTTGTTTCTGCAAAAAAATGGTTATCAAGTGATTCAAAAAGGTGTTATTTGGTTCAAAGACCTAACACAATTAATCGATTCAAATCATCCTCTGTTTTAGGGAAACTCCAGACTATCTGAAACCATTTTGAAGTCAAATTGTTACAATTCCCCTGCACCTCTAATTTCAGTATTTGAAAACAGAGTTTAATTGGCAATAGTGAACACTAATGAAAGCACAGCAGAGGAAACACACCACATAAAAAGGAGATAGCTGAAAATACACATTACCTAATATCTAATTGGCCTAGAATTTTGAATGAATGAAAAATAGAGAAATATAACAGAGGTGAGGAAATGGTGGTTAGAGTGATACCTTTGGCTGCGAGAACCAGTTGAAATGCATTTTATCTTCACATATTCAATAGGATTCATCTTTCCTTCCATAGAATCAGGCTTCACAAAAGAAGCAGCCTCCCATGACAAGGAAGTGATTATATCAACCCAATTATCACCTTCTTTCACTGAAGCGGCGACGCCAAAAGATTTAAGGTGGTCACTAACAAAGGCCTTAAGCTTCCCATTCATTACTTCTTGTAATGCCTTCTGTCGTTCCTCTTTAAACTTGTAACTACCAAAGTCTTCTTTACCAAAGCTGATTAAAGAAGCTGTCCTACCCCATCTCTGACCATCACCACATTCGTCGTCGTCATCATCATAATTAGCCACACTGTCCTCAATATCGTCATCATGGTCTTCTGGTTGTGGGGGCAACCAGAACTGAGCATCAAATTCATCATTACAAGAGGTTCCAGTTTCATCATTGTCATATCTTTCATTTCTACTATCTCTGGGTTCCTCATAATCACCAGATCTCGTTAGTTCTGCATCCCTTCCAATAGCAGAAGTAGTATCCTCTTGACTGCTATCTGTACTACATTCATCAACATATACCCTGATAATAAAGCCATAAGGGGAACCAAGTCTAAATAAGTTGGCTTATTCATTATTCAAACAAAAACGATTAGCGCCTTTATTTTACCTCCACCGAAGAAGAATATTGATAAAACTAACTACAACTAACCTCGCATCTGAATTTGCATCAACAGAAAAGTCACCTGAAAGGTCACATAATAGGGCTTAAGGGCCATGGTAAATGTTACTAACATGTCAAAGTATGAGATAAAGAAAGTAAGCAGAGCATACTGCAACATGAGCCAGAGCTGTTTATGCTTGGTAATGAAGCAGCTGTATTGACCATCAAACTTGCATTATCTGGCATTTCGCCACATAATTGGCGAGATTGTACAGAATCCCTGCCATTAAACTGTAAGGAATTTCCACTTTCCAACTTCTCCATGCTTCCACTTGATTTTGTTGATTGAGTACCACCGTATTGGCACAACTTATATTGGATGCTAGGAAGATCTTAAACCTGCAAACTTACAATAGCCAAGACAATAATGTGAGCAACTTACACAAACAAAAAGAGAGCCATCCTCTCAACAACAAAGATTTATATGATGCAGCAACCTAAATCTTTCATATGAAGACGACCAAGACTATCAGAAAAGCTTAATGACTTCATGTTGGCATTATTCCCATCAGCAAAGATGTTAGTTCTTTAAGAAGCTATCTCTAAGAAATTTTGCGCAGACCAATGTACGAAAAAAATGCCCCTTATATGTCCTTGATTTTAAAGTATAGAGAAGCAACATACTGAAGAAGGATTTGTGACTGTTAGAAATGATTTCTTTGGTGATGTAATTTTTAAATACCACATGGGTGTTACAAACAGGGAGGAGCCAGAGACCAAGGTACGAGTTTGGCCAAACCCAGTAATTTTGGTCCAAACTCATGTATTTGTCTAAGGAAATCCATTTAATAGGTAAAAAATTTATTAATTTAGAGGCAAAGTAACTTTAAAGGGCTAGAATCTTGCATCCATAAACTTCAAATCCTTGCTCCGCCTCTGGTTACAAATGACAATAAGAGCATGGAGAACCTCCCACATCAAAGACTCCACCAGGCATATCACTCACCATGAATGAAACATTAGTGCATGATTTTTTTTACGCCACCTACAAAAGCTTTGTGCACCACCTCACTGGCCCAGTCACATATTGTCCATTGCTATTTTCCCTTCTGCACCATCTTTTATCATGAGTGTTCTTTGTCTTGGAGTTTATTATTAAAAAAAAAAAAAGTTTATTTCAACGTTGTTCGCACATGATTGTAATGGGCAGGCACTCTTTTCAACTTCCCAATCATCAAGTATTGAACAAGTTTCATGTTAAATCACAATCATATTTGAACTTAAGATGCTCAATAAAATCATTATCATCTATGTTTTTGACACACTATGGAATTATTCTAAAGCCTTCCAACTTTTCTAAATTGTGTGACAACTTATAGTTACAGAAAGGGTGTGGGTCGGGCCCTTAATCAGTTTCAGTAGCCAAATTCCATAATCAGCACTGGTTGAACACTCCAGCTCCCTGAATAGCCCATTTTTTCCTCCACGGTGATAAGAGGCTAATCGAGCTACTGCATTAATGGGCATCGCAACAAACAGATTTTGCAAAATGAAGATATAGGTCAGAGAGGTTACTTTAGATGCTAAGCTTCAAATGCTAGATAGGCATCAGTGGACAGCTCATGAAAAAGCAATTCAGAATTCCAGAAAACAAGATTGGAAAAGTAAAACCGTTTAGCGAAACTAAGAAGAAATTAAATCAGTTCTCCAAAAACACTTAACAGTATAATTTGTCCCAAAACAAATATAACCACTAAGAAACAATAATACATTCACAATTGTAACACAGTGATACATTTATGATATAAAAATAATGAATCGACAGAAACAAAACATTTCAACATGACAGTTTGGTATTCTCACAACAATGCCAATTAGCCACAAACAGGGATGTCATCTTGAATCACCATTTTATGAAAAAACTAGAGATGATAACAGCTATATTTTTCTTCTTTTTCCTTTTTTTTTCCATGATAAGTAGGAGAACAGGTACTGTAATTATTTCTGTCTTTTGGCTCAAACCTCTATATCAATATCCATGAATAGAGTATGAAAATCAATCCGGAATTTCAAATATCAACACTTGTTCATAAATCATTGATTGATAGAATAAGTTTTTCACTTAAAAGAAAAAGGACAAGGAGAATTCTTCTTGTTTATCAAAAGAAAAAAAATCCTTCCTAGATTTAAGAACTTACCACTCTACTAACTAATTTGCATGTAGCAAAACTTGTACCCTATTCGAACATCACAGAAATAACAAACTTGCAATGCCATAGCCGAAACAGTAAAGGAAAATTGGGAGTCCAATCAGATCAACATGAGAAAAAACTTTGAAAATTATCCTATAAAAGGATGAAAAACAAGATAAAGATCCTATCAAAGAAGATTATAAACTTCAAAAATGAAAAAACAATATACATTAAAGAATCAGCAAAAGAGAATTGAAGACTTACAGTAAAAAGAAGCAAATCAAGATACCCTCCAAATAAATCAGAAGCATATCTAAAATGAACCCTCCAGCCAAAACCCAGTTAATTGGGTGTCCTGAAAATGGAAAATCTTGTTGGAAAAATTAAAGAAACTTTACCATAAAAGAGAGAGAAAGAGGACATTTAAATGAAATAAGGAAGACAAGAATGAACAAGTTGAAAACAATCCTTTTTTGGTCTAAGTGGGACCAACTTGGTGCACAATTTTTCCTTTAATTTGGAAGCGACATAATACCAAAGTTTCAAAATAGGAATAGTAATGTTTTTGAATAGCAAAAGTTAAAATATATATATACTTTTTTTTTTTAATTGTTGAGCCACACCAAGGATGATCAACGATATTATTATAATTTTACATTTATATATTTTATTCATTTTTTATAAAAGATATTAATTAGAGTCATCATATTAGGACAAAATTATAACTATCACATATTATTTATTTCTTCACCGATAATCTTTAAACACGTGTAATACACATGAACCTATTTTTTTATATCATTTCAATCTTATTATTTATTATAAATTTACTTATTCATTATTAACTTCATTCATATACTGTAGATCCCTGTTGTTGTTCAATTTTCACTCTATTTTTTATCGACCGTATTTTTAGCATTCACTGTTTAAAATCAAATTAGTTTTTTCAATACAATTTTTAAATATTTTCTAATAGTTTTACAAGCCAAATGTTTAATTTTATTTTTTAGAAAACCATGAGAATATAATATATTACTTCTGCTTTTCTAAAATATGAGTCTTAATTTATTTTTTTATTTTTTTGAAAGTACAAATCATGTGTTCTGGTCTGTACTTTAATATATATTTTTTTCATCATATTGCTATGAGTAAAATTGTAATATTTAACATTAAAATATTAACTTAAATTAATCTAAGTTTATTTTTAAAATAATCAAATTGACTTTCAAGAAACAACCTCGAAAACGTGACAATTATTTAAGAATGAGAATGTATAAAAATTCTACTCAAATATAATAAGATTGTAATATTAGACCCATTAATGAGTCTTTTCGTGTATATATATATATTGCATTTACTCCTGTAGTAGTTTAAAAAAAATTCAAAAAGTTCAAGAGGCAAAAGATGAATGACACACATAGGGAATACAGTGCACAAGAAAAAAATCTTTCTTTTTCACAGAATATATGGATATTGGCTCTTAGGAGATTTTGTTAAATTTTTGACATCTTTTGCCTTTATTGTCATTCTATTAATCGAGATTATATTTTGTAGTGTTTTGATGAATTTATTTTATAATTTATATTATTTATAAAAAAAAAATTATGTTTAGACATAAAAGATATGAAAAAAAATTTCTGTTTAATTTAAATTTCCATCCTTGTGCCAAGTCATACTGAATTTATTGATTGGTGCTACAGGTAGGAGTTTTCATAATCTGGAGTGAAAATTAATTCAAATAAAACCTTCAAATTAAATTGATTAAGTAAACTAGTTTGATTTTATATTTTTAAAAAATCAATAATATTTATTTGAATTTTGATTTTGTTAAAAAAGTTGAAAAAGCAACCAGACCAAACTGGCAAACTATAAATATAGTTTTTATAATTGTATATTTTTTTTATTAACAATTTTAGATATCTTATAAGTATATGTTTCTCATCAAAATTTGTTTTTGAAAAGGAGAATATTTATGCACTTGTGTGCATGTTGTAATTCTTGGTGAGATCGAGAATGTCATTTTCTTGTTGTTTTCTGGATCAAAAGTGATAAATTTTGGATTATTATTATAGTAAATATTTTGATAGAAAGTTTTGTAATATCAACTATTCTAAATATTGTTTTTTGAATGAATTATTATTATTTTTTCAGTTGAATGAGTTATTTTTTTATTTTTATGTATAATTAATAATCAACTTATTATTTGATTTAGTTAAATATTTAATTTAATTTAATTTTAATAACTTAAACTGAAAGACTCAAATCAACCCGTGAGTACGAATTATGAAATAGTTTGATACCTACTATAAAGCATCAGAACAACGCACAACTTATTATTTGATATTGTTTGAACAATTTTATTTTAGTATAAAGTCAAAAGAACGTAAGCTAGAAGTTGTGGAATAATATGAAGATGCTCCCAATTTTTTTTTAAAAAAAAAAATAACAATTTGAAGTGACTTAGACATCTCACTCGTTCCATAATAGACATACGAAATCTCTGTTTATTTTTATTTGCTTTGATGACAAGTCAATGAAAGAGCTAGAATGATTCTAAAGTGTTCTTATATAATTCACCATAGATTTGGAGGTGTGGATATAAACTCATCATTTTTAATTTGAAGCACATATGTGTACATGTAAACGCATTAAAATTGTAATAAATATATAATTTACAAAAATATAATGAATTAAACTTTAAAAAAATTTAAAAAATTAAACTCATCAAATTTTTAAGGGAAAAGAGTCAAAAATGCCCTTCATTTATAGTTTGGTCCAAAATTGTCCTTACTATCAATACTTTGGTTAAAAAATGCTCTTATTATTATTTAATGGGTCAAAATGCGCTTATTCAAATAAATTTATTATTTATTTTATTTTTCCGCGGATCTAAGCTCAATTTAAGGGTTTGTTGCTGCTCAATTGGTTGTTGCATGCACAAGGAGGAGATCGAACCCCTGACACTTGCTTAAGCGACCTAGTGAGCTAACCACTAGGCCAACCAAGCTTGGTTTAATTAACAAATATTTATCCTACTTCAATTCGAGAAAACATTATAACTTAAAATATTTTTTGCTTTATTTATAATTACTATTTTTATTATTATCTAAATAAGACTTAATGTTGGGTTTACTACAACAACAACATAATACCTGGTAGAATCCTATAAGTGGTGTTTGAGAAGGATAAAATATACGCAGACCTTACCCGTACCTCATAGAGATAGAGAGGTTGTTTCCGAAAAACAATCTTGGGTTTACTATGATCTTATATTTGTGACATATATTATTTGTTACAGAGGTACGAAGTTCCATCTTAATTGATAAAATGAGATTAAGAAAAAAATTACTTTCTTACATTTTTATTAGTTAATGTGGTTTTTAAAAAAACAAAACAAAAAAAGAATTCTTTAAAAATAATATTTTTGTTGGGAACATAATATATTTAAAAAGGAAATTATATATATGTATTTAAAAAAGAGCATTTTTGTTCCATTTAGTAACAATAAGGGCATTTTTAGACCAAAGTATCAATGATAAGAATATTTTTAAACCAAAGTATTGATTGCTAGGATATTTTTTAACCAAACTAGGATATTTTTATTCTAATTTTTAATCATGAATTCACGTTTGATTGGAGTATGATAGTATAATTTAATTTTCTTATGTTCAAGATGACGCACATGAGAAAGAGGTAAAATTTTTAGGAAGTCCATATCTGTATGAAAAGGGATGGGTTCACTTCTTTTCACTCGAAAGAGGAATAACATAAAAACTTAACTACATGAAATAGTTAGAAAAGAATTGCTTTATAATTTAACCTTCTTTCTTTTAATACAAAAATATCCTTCATCCACCTATTAGATTTAAAATATCTCTATCATTTATTTTTAGGTCCAAAAATATCTTTCATTACTTTTTTATCTCACTTATGCCCTTGAAACTAACAACTCTCTCTCTGTTTCTTTTTTAAAAAAATATTTATTATGTTTTATTTTCTTATTAAATAAAGTAAAACCACATCCTCAATTCTTTTTTACAAAAAAAAAAATCTTATAATTTTTTTATTTTTTAAAGTTTGTTTTGGGGTTATAAAGAAAGATATTATTTTGATTTGGACAAAATATGTGAAAATATGATTAAAATAAATTAGTAATTTTATTGTAGTTTTTAATAAATTATAGGGAAAAAATCTTTAAAAAAACTCTCTTAAAAAATCTAAAGTTACAACAACACATATTTTGAAATCTTTTTCTAAAAAAATTTGCAAATACTAGTACTTTACAACAACAACAACAACATACCCAGTGAAATCCCACAAGTGGGGTCTGGGGAGGGTAGAATGTACGCAGACCTTACTATTATCTCATAGAAGCAGAGAGACTGTTTCCTGAGAACCCTCATCTCAAAACCCATAAGCAGAAAGAACTAGATATGATAAAAAGAAAAGGGAAGGGAACAGAAAGAGTGACTAATAATGAATAGCACATGGCAGTATGTAAATATGATAAAACTAACACATAACACAACATGATAATGAGAACACATGATAAAAAAACACGTCCTCCACCTAACCCTACTATACCCCAAGGCTATGCATCCACCTAACCCTACCAATTAGCTTGCTACTCTAATTTGCGACCTCCACTTCTTTCTATCTAAGGTCATGTCCTCAGTGAAATGAAGTTCCACCATATCATGTCTAATCACCTCCCCCCAGTACTTCTTCGGGCTACCTCTAACCCTCCGTGTATCTCCCAAAACCAACCTCTCGCACCTCCAAACAGGAGCATCGATACTCCTTCTCTGCACATGTCCAAACTATCGCAATCTCGCTTCCCTCATCTTTTTGGCCACCGGAGCCACCTCTAGCTTCTTCCGAATGGTCTCATTCCTAACCTTGTCACTCCTGGTGTGACCACACATCCATCTCAACATCCTCATCTCTAGGACATGCATCTTTTGAACATGTGTATTTTTAATTGACCAACACTCCACCCCATACAGCAACGATGGTCTAACCACCACTCTGTAAAACTTACCTTTGAGTTTAGGTGGTATCTTCTTGTCACACAATACTCCAGAGGAAAGCCTTCATTTAGTCCATGCTGCCCCAATACGATGTGTGACATCATCATCAATATCACCACTACTCTGGATGATGGACCCCAGATACTTAAAGTTTTCCCTTTTGGGTATAGGTTGAGTGGCAAGCCTCACATCAAAGTTTGCTTCATACCTATCAATACTGAATTTGCACTCGCATTAATTTAATTTAATAAATCAAAATATTGAAAACCCATATTCAAAGAGAGTTAAAGTTTAGATTGAAAAGATTTAGGTCTCCTTGATTGGATGGAATCAAAGATCAAAATCCACATACTTAGACCCAATGAAGAAATCCTAAGACAATTTGAAGAAGAATTGTGTTAGCCTTGATCTCCAAGCTTGAATTTCCACAAGAGTTCTTGAGAGGAGTTTGTAAGTGTTTTTTAAATGTGAAGAGTGAATTCTATTTTTAAGAATAGGGTTTAGGTCGTTAGGAAGTCTTAAGATAACATAGGAAGTCATAAAAGACCCTTAGGAGAAGCCACAATTACACACAAAAAAAAAAAAATTAATGAAGCAAAACTCATATTCCTTTCCAGAGGTCCATGAGGAGGTGTCATGGTCCGTACAAGGTTTCATGGTCCATACAAGGTTTCACGGGACCGTGAACCCACCTGTATAGCAACACTTAGGCAATTTTTAGAAAGCTCTGCATGGACAAGCTTTACAAAAAGGGGCATAACTTCTTCATTCGAACTCTAAATAAGGTGAAACCAAGTGCATTGGAAATCTAAAGGATTTAATTTGATTGGTCGTGGTCCATCCAGTTTCTTTTATGCTAAGAGATATGACCCTTTTAAGTTGACCCTTCTATAAGTACTTATGAAAAACTTAGCCAATGGAATTCTTTTGAACTTAGCTTGATGTAAGACACCCATGATGGTCTTAAACAATATAAATAAGCTTGAATTGAAGGCTTCAGAGTGAACTTATAATGAGCTTGAAGATCCTATACTTAGAATATTTTTAAGCTTAAAGTGAGCCATACGGTTGGGCCACACGGGCCGTGTGGCTTCATACGATCTGTACTGTTGCCCGTGGCTCCAATCTTAATCAAAATAAAATCTTCCATGACAAGAGTGAAGCAAAACGTAGAAAACTTTCCACCTCAAAGGCTCTACGGTTGGCCATACGACCCATATCAAGTCACACGAGCCGTGTGACCACACTTAGGCCAAAATTTGTCATTTCAAGCTTAAGGCCATCCACACGGTCCGTGAGGTGTCATACGGCCTATGTGGGGGTCCAAGTATGATGTGCCTTAGCTCGAAATTCCCCACCAAGGCAACACTCCCAAAATTAAGGCCAAGTGTCGCACCACTGGAGGCCACACGGTCTGTGTGACCTCATACGGGCCGTGTAGTCTCTCTTGAGACGACACTTGATCCAAATTTTGTCCAAAAATAAAATCCTCAAGTTCTGACGAAGTCGTATAATGCCCAAGTCATTATAATCTTAGGTCCAATAGGTGGATGGAGGGTATTTTTGTACCATTTCCAATAGTGAAAGGGCATTTTAGGCCCTTTTCCATATTTTTAGTGAATTGGCACATCCGGTTCAATAAGATTGGGGGGACGGGGAGGATGGGTTGGAGCGGGGGATAAAAGTCAAACTTCAGAAATATATAGTCCCAAAGTTTTTTTGTTTATATTTTTACGTAAATTCTTTTTTTTTAACTCTTTTTCTTTAAGAAAAGATCTCATAACTATAGCTAATTAAGTAAGAATATCAATAATATAAATTTTTTAATTAAAAAATATAATATAAATGCAGTATAATAAATGTTAACTTGAAATTTTGATAAGTTGATATAGTAATAATGAAATAGTTTCATGTTACTTCAATATAAAGGTGTTGTTTGCAACAATACTTAAAATAATTTTGACGAAGACGTTTAAGTGTATATGGATAAAAGGATAAATTTTCATCTTTTTATAAGTAAACAACAATAAGTGTTATAGAATGCAAAAGTTTAATCTAGGAGTGTATATGGATCAAACTGGTTCGAATTTTGTAAATATCAAATCAAATTATTTGTGTCGGGTTCCTAAAATATAAATCAAAATCAAATTAATAAAACTCACATTTCTGTTGACTTCCATACAACAATAGTTCTTTTTCTTTTACCATCTGCATTTCTCACATTTCTGTTTTTCTTTGTTGCTTTCATTCTCATTTGGCCATCATCTTTCAGAATCAACTCTTCTTCCCCTTTGCTCTCCCCTGGGGAATGTTTATACCAACATTCATCCTTCTTATGTCATATCCTGAGACAATGATTATAGAATTTGAGTCTCCATTCATATTCAATGTTTTGTGTCCAAGGTCCATAGGGTATTTCTACCAGTATATCGTTTGGCAAGTTCTTCGAGATATCTACCTCAACAAGGATTCTAGCATAGGAGATCTTTTCAACAATAGCAGTATATCCATCAGTGTATAAGTGCACCCCAATAGCACTAGCAACCTTGCTCAATGCTTTATAGGACCAATATCCTATAGGGAGTCTAGAAACTATAACCCATATAGGAATATGACTCAGCATATCATCATTAAATTCAAAGTTAAAATAGTCCACTATTTTTGAGTTTAGATTAAAAATAGTCCTATTTCTTTTCAGTGGAGCATTAATAATCCAAATTCTTTATTAAAATGGGCTACTTTCAGTCTTCAATCTAACTTCCATGAGTTTTTTAAAAGAGAATAAGGTTATGCACATGACTTTTTCTTCATAGCAAATTAACTTCAACATAATTGTTGTTACCTATGTTAGAACAAATCAGAAATTATTAATGCAAATTTCCACAGGTGACAAAAGAAATTTGCATAATGTCAATTTCTTAAGATTCTTTGGGAAGCTTAATTTTGAAGGACCTATCTCCAGGATACCAATGAAGACCACTTTTTAGTGTTTCAAGTCGAGATAATGAGTCTAGTACAGGGAAAGGTTCATCCTTTTCCGTCACGCCCTAAATCAGTAAATACACATTTTAACTTTCGATGATTGTGTGTTCCTCTTACCATCCTCTCCATATTGTTCACCCTGGAAACATAAATTGAGGAAAACATCTCTAAATTGTCTAGTGTTTAAGGGTTTCCATCATAGGATTCTTGTGCACCACACAAATCAAAGAAAGCACTATCACTAATGCTAACATATCTCAACTTACACAGCTTCCAAAAAGTATCTGACAACCATACCTATCCTCCATTTCTTTTGACTATGAATGTTTGGAGATTCCAAAGATTTTCAATTGATGATGGAAAAAAACTTTTAGTAGTTTGAACAGCAAGGTACCTTAGATGATTAAGTTCACTGGGAAAAAAATCTACTACAACGACCTCTAAGTCTAACACCCTGAGATATTTGAAGTTGCCAAAAATGACAGAGGCCTGTCCCATTGATGAACATGCATTATCACTAAGCTCCTTGAATGATTAGAACGAGCATGTGAGCATGATGGCCTCCACTCAGAAAGATCATCCCGATTAGAATAAAAGATAAGCGACTGTGCAAAAGCCTTTCAGAATAAAAACGTGGAGGATTGGAATTGTGATCTTTGGAATCGTGATCGGACAATAATGTTGAAGTTAATTTGCTATGAAAAAAAGTCATGTGCAGTCTTATTCTCTGTTAAAAGACTCATGACAGTTAGATTGGAGACTAAAAGTACCCCACTTTAATAAAGAATTTGGATTAGTAATGCTCCACTAAAAAGAAATAGGATTATTTTGAATCTAAACTCAAAAGATAGTGAACTATTTTACGCCTTTTCTCAAATTAGTGGTCTGTTTTCATAAAAATAAGGCTCTATTTGCATCATTTTTTTCTTATCAAAAGTATATCAAAATTTAAAAATATAATACCCATCATCATGAATAGAATCTGTAGCCTCAAACCTTCTTAGCATAGTCCTTCATTTGATTTTCATATGGATAAATTCCAATGATATAGCCAATTAATGCATTTTCCCACTCTGACTTGCGTACATGTATCTTCCTCTTCAATTTGAACTGTAAGTACTCCCTCTTTTATCACTGGTGAAGTAAAACTCAAGTTTTTCCCATTGCTTCCATGCCCCATTGCAATTCCATTATCTTTCAGAATAGGCTCTGTTGAAGTTCTAATTAAAAAAAACCGCAGTCACCTCTTCAGAGTGAGTTTCCAGTTGCCTCTAAATAGATCTCATCTTCTAGGCTACTCTCATCATTTTCTTCTGCAATGGATTGAAATTTCTGAGGAAGGAAGCTACCAAACATAAAAGGTTGGAGTTGCTGAGTTTCTCCCGGGGTGACTAGTTTAGCTGTGGTTGTAGGGGGTGGTTGATGTCAGCAAGTCATTGAGATGTATTTTCAGTGTACACTTGCTTCCTTGTACGTGCGCCGAGAGCATTTATTTACCAGTTAACATGAGACTGCCTGATTCAGCATTATTCATATATAATTCATTGTAGATACATAATACAATTGTTATAATAGTAAATATTTCTAAATATGATATATCTAGGTAATACATAAAAATATTATATTCAAAAATAATAAATATGTTATTAAAGAAACTCCAAAAGGTAATTATTCATAGTAATATTTATGGATTAATAATCTTTATTAGACTATTCAAAATTCTAAGTCAGACTTGAAATACTTTTATTCAATATTTTAAAAACTATATATATATAAATTCAACACAAATCAAGTCAAACCAAACTACTAGCCGAATTTTTTCTCGGATTGACTTGATTTATGATTTGATGCAATTTTTGGGTTGACTTTATTCATCATAATTTGATGGTTTGAAGACTTCAAAATATTCAATAATAATTAAAAAAATAATAGTGGAAGGAAGAATTAAAAAAGGCATAATACACAAATATAAGCTCAAACTTGGCATAACTTTTTAAGTTGGAACTCAAACTTTTATAGTGCACAAATATGACCCTCAACTTGGCAACTCCTGAACAAGTAGGCACAGGGTAGTTGCTGACATGGCGAGTGACGTACAATCGCGCTGACGTGTTTTTTCCAGCCAATACTGCGATGCCACGTTCATCCACATAAGCACAATCTGTACATGTTACACCCATTATTTTACACGTGACATTCCTAAAAAAATAAAATAATAAAATAATTTTTACAAAAAAATTACAATTTTTTTTAAAAAAATTAATTTTTTTTTACATAAATTACAAAAAAAGTTTTAAAAATTTAAAAATTATTAGCACCTATATAATAGCTAAAATAGGATGTATCATATATACTTTTATTAATTGTGATGCGATTAATTTGTGATGCGATTAATTGTGCTTATAGCCTCCTGTAAAATATAAT
>JAOTQR010000007.1:7252638-7267980 GCA_025774065.1 Solanum ossicruentum | reverse complement strand
ATGTAGAACTGTCCGTCGCTTTTTATTATCAAATATCAAAAAAATAAAATTTATATATAAAAGCGACGGACTGTGTCCTTTAGTCCGTCGCTTTTTTGATCGATACAATCTGAGATTTGCTCCAAGAAAGCTAGTATTCATCCAATTTTGATTGTGATAGCAACTTTCCAAGTATGTAAGACTAAACTAAAAGCATGGGATTGTTCTCCTATGTGTCTCATAGATGGTCTTAGATGAGAGCTGAAAGTTCTTGAGTCTACATACATGATTCTTGATTATTTTCTTGAGGAATTATATGTATTATACGTATTTTCATATGTTGATGATAATCATAAACTTGTTTTCTTGAATTGATTATTTTTCATGAGATATTGTATAAACTATATGCTATTTTGTTAAAGCATGCATGAATAAACATAGGGATAGAGTCGAGAGCCTTGACTTGAGTATGTTGATTGAAATCTTGACATGAGTATGAGGTTGACTTAGTTGAGCTTGATGATCCTATGAGTCTTAAAATTGAGTTCTTGAGTCTTGTCTAAATGACTTCTTCTAAATGATGGTCTGATTCTTTGGGTTCTTATAAGAGAATTGAGTTAATTAAGATGGATTAAAGTCCCTGAAATCATTAGAGAATTTAGAGTTTAAGTTAATGAGATAATGATAGTCTCTACGAAGCTAAGTTGAGATAATTGAATTGAGATGAGGAGTGGACTAAGACCGTTAGAGTCGGACAAGTCCCTATCTTGAGGGCTAAGTTTGTTAGACTCGGACGAATTCTCACTTGAGGGTTAAGTCCGTTAGAGTTGGAAAAGTTCTCACTTGAGAGCTAAGTCTGTTAGAGTCATACAAGTTCTCATTCTATGGATTAAGTCCGTTAGAGTCAAACAGGTCCTCACTTTATTGTCCTGAAACAATAGGACTTGGTCAGTTAATTTTCCCAAACTAAGTAATTTGAGTTGAGATGAATTCTTCTGAGATGAGTCTGATTTGAATGATAGGTCGATGGATCACTTGTCTACTCTTTATTCTTTTCTTAGATAGACATTTGACATGTTGATTGATTTCTATATTGAGTTAATATTATTTCTATATTATTCTGCCTGTTTTGGTTTTACTCAGCTATTTTACATACTAGTATATTTCATGTACTGACGTCCCCATCTGGGACTGCATCATTTCTTGATGTAGATACATATTCGGAGATCGTCAACAAGCGCATTGTTGAAAATTTGAGACGTTCAGCTGATTGGTGGGCCTCCCTTACTTTAGAGGATTCATTAAATTTATTTCATCTTGCCGTAGAGTTAGATGCTTATTAGCTTTATTTTGATTCAGGTAGTCATGGCTCTGTCATTGGTACCACCTGATAGTAATAGAGGTTTCATAGACTAGAGTCGAATATTGATGTAAGATTGTGAACTAGTTCTTCCTACTAGCCTTTTATTATAACATTATTTTGTGACTAGATGATTATGTGCCCATTTATTCTCTTATGTCTTCTGCTGATTAATAGAATGTATGAATGAATGAATGTGATGAGTCCAAGTGGTTCGTTTGGGGACTAGCAATAGTTTCTGAGTGCCGTTGACGTCTAGGGCACCATCCCGGGGTATGACAAATTTGGTATCAGAGCACAGAGTTCAAGTGTCCTAGGGAATCTACGAAGCCGTGTCTAGTAGAGTCTTGTTTATGGGTGTGTTGTGTACCACACTTTATAAGCAGGAGGCTATAGGACATTAGGAATTGTTACACTTTTTCTTATTCCAATTTGTGCAATAAGCTCTATGGAAAACTCTCTTTTAACTCGTGTATTACACATTTACACAACTACAGTCATGCTTCCAAGAAGAGCTAATGAAGGAAAGGACGAGATAGAGAGTGATAGTTGATTGAGCCATGTGACTAGAGTTGTTATCTATTAGGTAAGTAATAGGGTGATGAGTTGATTGCCATAAGTTTTGACGAAAGAGTAGTAAGTATCCCTTGATTTTCATGATGAGCTATAGAGAAAGAGTTATCGTTAGAATGTGAGAGAGCATGCTCAAACTAGAAGAGAGTTTATGTTGAGGTGTTGTAGTATCCACACTATTAAGGGTGAAGTGTAGATGTTGAATAGGGGAAAAATATTTTCAATGTGATAGATCTAAATTAGGCTTATGTATTTTAAGTAACAGTTCATGAGATTCATTGAGTTATATGCCTTAGTCAGATAAGGAGATATGACTGAATTGGTGAGTGGTATTGAGTTATAAGAAAAGTGATGCCATGGGCAGAATACAAGTTCCCCTTAGCTAAGACGAGTGAAATGAAGATAGCTTAAGAGATAAGAAGAGACTTGAGATGTGTACTCATAATTGTGTAAAGATGTGTGAAGCTCTAAGCTATGACTGCTATAAGAGTCCAGATAGTATATTTGAGTTGTCAATATGGAGTAGGCTGATGTAAGCATTCCTTGTCATTCCAGGCAACTAAGTTGATTGGGACGTATGGATAGACGATGATGAGTTTTTCCCGTATAGTCTAAGTCTTTTACAAATGAGTTTATGAGAGCACATTGAGCGTTAGCAGGTAAAGGAAGAGGTTAGAGTGTAAGAGTTGTGGGGAGTAGTTATGTACGTCATTATGAGCAGCAAATATATAGAGAGATTTTCATAGAGACAAGAGGAAACTGAGAGTGTTATCTTTGAAGAGAGTCCTAGTGGCTAATTTATTTATGTGATTATAGAATGATAGAAGAGTTTAAGATGCCTATTCTTATGAATAGTGATTCCTCGATTGTGTAGAGGTATATGCTTATAACCTATAAGAGGGAATCGGTTCAAAAAACTTGAGAGATGGTCCTTGAGCTAAGGGGGAGATGATGAGTTCTCTCAGGTTCAGATAGTGATGTTGATGATAGAAGACTGAGAGTGAGGGTAGATGAGGAAGAGTGAATGTATCCTTACGGTGAGTACGATGTTGTACTTGTGTCACATAGAGGTAAAGATAAAGAAGAGGGAAGAGGTGAGATCTTATGACGTGCAATAGATAGGTAAGAGTAAATTAAAGTGTAGAGTAGACTAAGTCCGTTAAAGTCAGACAAGTCCCAATTTGGTGAACTAAGTCCGCTAACGTCGGACAGGTCCCTCTGTTGTGAACTAAGTCTGTTTAAGTTGGACAGGTTCCTTTTTTTTTAGACAGACAGTTGACATTCTGATCTTAGCTAACCAATATAAGAGTTTCCAACTCTATGTGAATGAAATGTGACCTGAGTTTTACGCTACGTATAGTTCTGTGAACTCAGAATGAGTCTTGATAGACGAGAGAGATTGTACTTTATTATGAACATTCTCAGATAAGATTTCTCTATTGAATCATGTTAATGATCTTTTGTTCAAAGCCTTTTCAGTGATCCTGCCTTTTATTCTCTATAGAAATGTTGGTGATATTAGAGAAGTGAGGGTTGATGAGAGAGAATGCGTATTCATTGATTCTGATAATGAGGCGGCATCGTTTCCTTTTTAGGTTATAGACGTGGAGAAGGAGTTCGAAAAATTATGATGAGTCTAATAGATAAGTGAAGGAAACCCATGACAAGAGTGCATGCGATTGAGGATGTAGATGTACTATGGTAGGTTAAAGATCCTCTAGTAAAATTGACCTTAAAGAGGCCATGAAGTGATTAGAGTGGTAGACTTGAATATGCAAATTTCATTATGTGAGTGTATTAGAGGGATTGTAATGAGTTATATTCTCTAAGTAAAGGTCACTATAGAATAGAGATATAAATTTTGAAGGGTTAGATTGGTGTAAGCATGATCATCTTAACAATAGCACCTTGAGGCTCAGAGATAGGCTCGAAGGGAATAAGGGATATGGATATGTGGAGTTCTGAATAGAAGTTATGAGCTTGAGTTGATGGAGTAGAGTGTCGTGAAAGGGAGTATAATTTAGATGAGGTGCTAAGCTTGAGAATTGTACATAGAGTCTTATATATCGATGATCTCATTCTCGATTAGAGTTGATGGCTTCCTTCTCGATTAGAGTTGATGGCTTCCTTCTTGAGTTCAAAAATGCTGATTTTTGAGGTGTTCAAATGATTCAAATTGACTGAGTTGTGATGTTGGTGGTGAAAATGTCTAAAAAAAGTATCTCTACTCTTGGTCTAAACCGATTTGTCTATTTGAGTTGATGTGTCAATTCCTGAGTCTGAATAGAGATGGTTTAATATTGATGAGGAGTTGAGAGTTTGATTGATTGAGTGAGTTTTGAGAAGAGTTCTAATTGTTATTTGTGCCTTGACATCTGCGTTTACTCATCATTCGAGGATGAATGATTCCAAGGGGGAGATAATGTAACACCCCAATTTTTCTTAGCTAATATTGAGTCATCATTCATATGATATAGGATTTTAATTAATAATTCTTAATTGAGCATAAATGTTAAAGTCAATTTCTTAGTGTGGGAATAGAATTAGAGATGATATGATGTCGTAGTTCTAATGTAAGATTTTATAAAAATTAGGTGAACCAATGACTTGTAGGTTGTATATACCTGCTAGGATCAATTCCTAAGTATTTAAAGTATACTAGGTGTGATTTAGAGTTATGAGAGATCTTTTATATCAAGTTAAGTCCAAAGAATTTCTACCGACTAAATCTTCGTATGAGTTGATAGAAGGATCAACTTCAAATGACCATATCTGCTATGATATAATGAGTTAGGTGCCCCATAATATCAAATTGAGGATATTTGAATTAGCTTTTTAACGCATCCAATTTCGCCTTAATCAAAGTTAAGAGTAGAAAGTTATGACTATTTTAGTGAAGGAGTACAGAACTGTCTGAAGGTCCGTACCCGGAGCGCGTTGCGGACCAAACGCGGACCCTCACTAGATAAGCAATGATATTTTTTTCTTTTTATTTTAAGGGTACCTTTATCCGAAAACTTTGTGGGTCTATTTAAGGTCCCAAAAAGCATGAAACGTCAGTTTTCATAATCAAAATCCTCTTCCTTCACCTAAACATAAACGCTCAAGAATCATCAAGAAAGACATCAAGTTAGGATTAGCTTTCAAGATTCATCTACAAGGTGAGTTATTCTTCACAAATTTTAATCTACCAAACCCAAATTTCTTTATCTATTCATGAATCTCTAATAGAACCTTACACCATAACCTAGGGTTTCAAGACGACGAATTCAAGAATCCAAAAAAAGGATTTCTTGATTCTTCTTTTTCAAGAATGCAGGGTTCTTCATCAACACTCTAAAAATTCTAAGTCAAGAATTCAAAAATCAAGGAGAAGTCCTTCAAATAATGTCTTTTCAAGTTCTTTCTCTCTAAAGGAACTAACAAGATCGAGGATTTGCTCTAAGAAGGCTAGTATTCATCGAGTTTCGGTTGTGATATCAACTTTTCAGGTATGTAAGGTTAAACTAAAAGCATGGAATTGTTCTCCCATGTGTCCCATAGATGGCATTCGATGAGAGTTAAAAGTTCTTGAGTCTACATACATGATTCTTGATTATTTTCATGAGAAATTATATATATTATATGTATTTTCATACGTTGATGATCATCATAAACTTGTTTTCTTGAATTGAATATTTTTCATGAGATATTGTATAAACCCTATATGTTATTTTGTGAAAGCATGCATGAATGAACATAGGGATGGAGTCTAGAGCCTCGACTTGAGTATGTTGATTGAAATCTTGACATGAGTATGAGGTTGAGTTAGTTGAGCTTGATGATCCTATGAGTCTTCAAAATTGAGTTCTTGAGTCTTGTCTAAATGACTTCTTCTAAACGATGGTATGAGTCTTTGAGTTTTTATAAGAGAATTGAGTTAATTAAGATAGGTTAAGGTCCCTGAAATCAATAGAGAATATAGAGTTTGAGGTAATGAGATAATGAGAGTCTCTAAGAAGCTAAGTTGATATAATTGAATTGAGATTAGAAGTGGACCAAGTCCATTAGAGTCAGACAAGTACCTATCTTGAGGGCTAAGTCCGTTAGAGTCGGATGAGTTCTCACTTGAGGGCTAAATTCGTTAGAGTCGGATAAGTTCTCACTCAAGGGCTAAGTCCATTAGAGTCGGACAAGTTCTTATTCTATGTATTAAGTTCATTAAAGTCGGATAGGTCCTCACTTTATTGTCCTGAAACAATAGGACTTGGTTAGTTGATTTTCCAAATGGAGTAATCTGAGCTGAGATGAGTCCTTCTGAGATGACTCTGATTTGGATGATAGTTCGATGGGTTGATGGGTCACTTGTCTACTCCTTATTCTTTCTTTAGATAGACATTTGACATGTTGATTGATTTCTATATTGAGTTGTTATTGTTTCTATATTATTCTACCTGTTTAGGTTTCACTCAGCTATTTTACATACCAACACATTCCACATACTGACGTCCCCCTCTGTGACTGCATTGTTTCATGATGTAGATACATGATTTGAAGATCATCAACAAACGCATCGTAGAAGATTTGAGACATTCATTTGATTGGTGAGCATCCCTTACTTCAGAGGATTCATTATATTTATTTCATCTTGCCTTAGAGTTAGACACTTATTAGCTTTATTTTGATTGAGGTAGCCATGGGTCTGTTATTGGCACCACTTGATAGTGATAGAGGCTTCATAGACTAAAGTTGAATGTTGATATGAGATTGTGAGTTAGTTCTTCCTACTAGCCTCTTATTATAGTATTATTTTGAGACTAGATGATGATGCGCCCATTTATTTCTTTATGTCTTTCGCTGATTAGTAGAATGTATGTATAATTGAATGTGATGAGGCCAAGTGGTTTCACTTGGGGACTAGCAATAGTCTCTGAGTGCTGGTGACGTCTAGAGCACCCTCCCGGGCATGACATGAATGACCATCCTTATTCCATAGGCTTTCTAAACTCTCAAAAGATGAATTCAAAGGATCAAAATAGACAAATTGTGATCTTATGTAATGCAAGATAACTTTACATGTTTAATACAAACAATAACACAATAGAAAGCCGACTATGGTTGAGTCATGCCGGTACAATTAAATACACGTCAATTCTACCCTTACGACACCAAAAAAATCAGGATGAACTTTTGAACCGCCTACTTTTTTAAAATAGTATCATGACAACATACACCTAAGTGCTCATATTGGATCGTTGGGAACCATTTATACACCATAACATAACGCTAAACTTCACGAAAAGACATCTCTTCTTCTTAAACCATAATCTTAACTTCTCTGTGATCGAAGTGTGACATTATAAATGTTAAATGTAGACATGTTCCTTTTATGCCTATAAAGAGATGGGCATTAGAAATACTATATATAGAAATATCATGTTGCACTACACACTAGATAAAGAAGGGTAGTTTTATATTCCTTTCTCTCTCTCCATATAAATATATATTCTTGTCACTTCCCCATATATTAGAGTTTATATATATATATTCAATTTCATAACTGTCTTTTCATTATTACAAGTCCATTCTTGGAAGTTATATAAGAAGAAAAAGGGTATATGGTATTTGAAATCAAAGCTATATTTAAACATGCACATTTCACTTGAAAAAATTGTTCAAGTTTTGTAAATGCATTTTTTCACTTGAAAAAATGTTCTTTTTTAGTTCTATCTACCTGGCTTGAAAACGTGGTTAATTAGAATCATATTTTCAAATAAGAGAAAAGAATTATTTGAAGAAGTTTGCACATCTAAATTAAAGAATAAATTGATTAATTATATAATCAATTGTAAAAGAATCATTAAGTAAATTGATTATGAGAAAATCAGCAATTATACATTATTTCAAAGAGTTGAAAGATCTAATAATAAACAATATATTAATTTATTTTTTTAAAAAAAATTTAAGGTCTCCGTCAGATTTTGTTTTAGGCCATTAATAAACTTAAGTCGTGCTCCAAGTTGAAGCGAAAAATTGAATACAACATATAACCAAAATAGTAAATTATTCGAAAGTAGAAATAAGCAAAGGAAAAAAAAAACAAAAGACATGATTATTAAGATGAAAATGATAGATTTCTGTTTGGCTCTATTTATGATTTGGATTTTCTCTAACTTTTGTTTATCAAACATTTTCCGAATATAAAATAAAGCCATTTATTATATCAGCCTTTTTTTCTCAGTTTGGGCATCATGAATAAGGATTTAAGTTAACCTTTTCTCATTTTGAATAATTTTTAAAAAAAAACATGTATCATCACCAATTCACATCTTGGATATAAACTATTTATCAAGCCAAAGGTTAGAGATATTTACCTTTTTAAAATGTTGTAATTAAATATACTTTACTTTAGATATTTCCCCATCAAATATTTTACTCTAATATTATATATTCAAAGAAAATGGGTAAAGCAGTTAAAGTGATGCAGCTAGCATTACTTTTTATTTTCTTATTAGTAGCTTGTCTCTTTCTCCATCTGTTTTGTGACTATAACTGATCAATAATTTTTAAATATAAATGCAAAAAATTATCTTATATGCAACCAAAATAAATTATTAAAAGCTGTAGTAGTTAGTGAAAGTACATTTGGTTGTGTGAAAGAATAAAAGTCAACGAATGAGAAGCAAGAGATTGGTAAATATAAACCATATAACATCAAATTCACAACGTAACAAATTATCTCAGACAAATCATACTAACCATTTTAGAATTTTTGTTGGTGGGGAGAGGATAATAAGTTTTGAATATTTTTTAAATTATTTAATTTTATAGTTGATAATAACTATTATTTTTAGTTTCATATCATTTTATCCTATTATGTTAGTGTAAGACGTTGAAATAAATCGTTTCATATGAAAATTGAAATGGAATAATCTCATGAAATATTTTAATTTATAGAATATTTTTATCTATTTCATTCTAGTCCATGCCAATCATAGGAGTCAATATATTGTAAAATTTCTTGTGCAAATAAAAAAAAAACTCATGTATTTTAGTTATTTGTTATATTGTTTACTGATATTTTGTAAAAAGAATGATGTAATGAATTATAAAATGTGCTTTTCCTTTGATTTGTGAAATACTTTATTATTTTTCTTATTTATATATATAGCTCGAGTTCAAGTAAAAATCTCCAATAAAATAACTAAATCTCAATTATTTGTTCACTACGCTGATGGTCGACCTTTCATTTCTAATTAATATCTTTGGTGGATTCCAACAGTCTAGTGGCGGAGCCACCTTCATATATATTGACACTCATTAGTTGGAAAAAAGAATGTTGTTTTTAAAATACACTTTAATTCTGTTGATAAAAATTTTAATTTCGTTATTACTATAATTAGGAATCAAAATTTACAATAAATCAAAGTTAGATCATTATAAGAATCCAATATTAGAAAAATAAACATCAGATATCTACATTAAAACTAAATATCAATAATATGTAACTGAATTACAAATATCCACCCTAATGAGGGAAGTTGAATGTATTGATTGACATATGCCATCAAATTCGTAATATTAACAATTGAGAGAGGAGATGTACGTGATTTCTCTACAAGTTAACATTGGACAAATTTGTGAACACAATGTATCAAAATATCTTTTTGCTTCGAAGCTTAATTTATCGGTAAGGTTAGTAGATGTTGCACAAGTGGGTTGGGGCCCGTCCCCACTTTCCAGAGAAGGACAATTGAGTTACCTTGACCCCTCTTTCCTTGGAAAGGCCGTTGGAACCAGTCTCCGCGGCCCCAACTCCCTTGACCCCTACCTTTTTTTATAATCCTAATCAATACCATCTCTAATATTTTCCTCTACAGACTTTATTAATTCTAATCATTTTTACTTTGGTCTACGATTTGACTCTCTCATCAACTTCAAAAATGTTATATCATTTGCGCTACACATTCTCTCCATATGTGAGATTTGTTTAAATTATTGTATGCACTTCTTTTTAAAAAATTCGGTAGTCAAACGTCTGGCATTTCCTTTCCTCCCCGTTAAGAATTCACTGGTTCTTGTCGTCTTTTGCTAGCGTAGAAGCCTGACATTTTTTTCCATCCCAATTAAGGACTCAATGGTTCTTACTGTCTTTTGTGTAAATCATCATGTGCACTTTTTTTTTAAAAACTTTACTAGCATAGAAGCCTGACATTTCCTTTCATCCCAATTAAGGACTTAGTGGTTCTCGCTGTGTTTTGCCCCACTATTTTTTCAAGGGGATTTTTAGATTCTAATATCATATTTGCTATGTGCCAATAATCCAAATTCCATCAATTTTTTTTCCTTTTTAGCATTCTAACATGAAATTATTTAAAATGTGATGTGTATATCTTTTAATACTGAAACTTGAGGGCCTATAAGTTAGTTGGTCCTTTCTCTTTGACATACCTGATCATTAGCGTTGCATAATTCTTCTCTTAGATCTATCGTCTCTCTTTTCATTTATTAGTCAAGGTCAAACAATTATATGTTGGTCCAAAAAGATTGGGTGAAGTGCAAAGACTTTTATGTTGCAATTGATTAGAATTCACTGATACTTTTAAAAAGATCTTTAATTTCGTACAAAATAAGGACTCAATTCTTTTTTATTAAACAAAAGTGAGACCTAGTAATTTTATATACACAAGTAACAAAGGAACATTACGAATTACTTCACAAAATTGATTGACTTGAAAGCGAAACAAAATTAATTGTGTGCAAATTAAATATTCTGATTTGTCTCATATCTATTTATTAGACATGATTAGTTAAAGTCTCTAAATTTTAATTCCTAATTTAAATAAACTAATCTAAAAGTCTAAACCTCCAAAACATATTTTAATACTTACAATTGCCAACCGACAAGATTCGTTTCCTATATATGCGCACCTTTTTTTTTCATAGAAATATAGGATAGTATATTATGAAAATTGAAATTAAATAGCTACACATTTCGTTTTCAGATCCAAAGATTCTTCAATTGTTTAATTTATATATGTCATACCATAATAAAAATAATTAGTTGTTTCAGCAATGAACAAATCAACAATCAACAAACACGTATCTATGTTAGAGTTATCATCACCTTCACTTCTTTCTTTCTTTTTTTAACCTTTTCTGTTATTTCCATTTGGGGGTGTTTCCGGTTTTACCTAGACCATTCATCATAATCATGAAAATCAAATTAATTCGATCAATTTTAGAATTATTAAATTAAATCAAATTAAATATAATATATTTATCGATTTAGTTATTATTAGTTTTGGTTTGATTCGATTATTAGTCATATATAAAAATAAAAGAAATTATTCATTCAAAAAGAATAAAAATAAAAAGACAATAATTCATAAAAGAAAAAATAATTAGAACAATCATTACGAAAGTCATCTAATTTACTATGAATAAAGCTCAAAAATTTATCACTTCTCGTATATAAACAAAAAAGAGATATCGACATATTTACACCAACCAAGAACTGTAAAAGGTATGTGCATTAGACCAACCAAAAACTGTCATAGGTATGCATCTACATAGATGCAACTAACAAGATAAATACTCTTCTCTTAGCCTTCTTTGTGTTCATAAATAAATTTTGATAAAAATATGTACAAGATATTTAAAACTGTTCATAAAAATAATATATTATGTATATATATTTTTAAAAAAATATGTATATAATTTATTGATTTGATTTAATTTGGTTATTTTTTTGACTTTTTAAAAATAAAATAAAATCAAACTAAATTTTAATTATTTCTTAAAATTTAAATCAAATCAAATCAAATTAAAATACAATTAATTTATTTAATCAATTTGATTCAATTACTTATTTTAAAATTGTATTTACTAAAGTGAAGACCTCTATTTTCACAATAAAATTCCTCTATCGAAAGGGATAGAGGGAATATTGAATTTTATGCATTTGAAGTCCAGTTTGAACAGAGATTTTCTTCCCAACTTAAATAAAATTTTAAAAATATGTATTGCACAAAGGGTACTCTAATACCATACTTTTTAGGTACTGAATATTTTCTTTAAGAAATTTAAATCACGATAATGATTAAGGGTAATAATTTCAGTCCATATAAAATGAAATAAATTTATTTAACATATATGTATTTAGTTGGATCACTAAGTTTATTTAACACATATGTAATTTAATGAATCACTCATATTTTTTAAAAGGATAAATATGATTTGATTAACTTTATGAACTCAATATAATAAAAAAATTTAATTGTACTAAATAAATATACTTATTTAATTAGAGCGGTGAGGGACTCTGGGAGGGGCGGTGGGGTCTATTGAGAAAAAAAGAACATTTTCTTGGATTTTTTTATTTTTTCTTTAAAAAAAGGTTTGGGTTGGGGTAAAAGGCCACCTTCAACCCCGCCTCCTCCTCCCCCTCCCCATCCCCTCCATTCCAAACTTTCACCCTACCAACCCTTAAAATTTTTTTTTAAAAAAAATTATTTTGATTTTTTAAAAGGAAATTAGATTTTTTCACAACCATCCATCCTACTTCTACCCGACCCCCTACGCCCACCTCAAACTTCCAAATCTACACCCCCGCTCCCCCCTCCCCCTTTGCAAATTTAAAGAAAAAAATAAAAAGAGAAACTCAAGAAAAATATAAAAATTTTTCAGATCACCACCATGCTTCCACCCTACCCCTAACACCAAAAAATTTTTAAAGAAACAAAATAAATGAAACTACACCCGTACTCCCCTCCAAACTTCCACCCCATCTCACACCCCACCCCCATCCCAAATGAAATAAATGAAAATAATCTTATGCCCCCATTTGTATTGCCCCTAGACTTCCACCCCATCTCGCACCTCCATCTCATCCCAATTTTTTTTAAAAATGAAACTACAAAAATAAAATAAAATAGGTTAAGTTTTTTCTTTCCACCCCTTCCCACTTTCACCCTACCCCCATACCCCACCCTAATTTTCTTTTAAAGAAAAATTAATTTTTTTTATTCCCTACCCCGACTCCGCCTTACACCCACATCCTCACGCTCAACCCCACGAACTTTCACCCTACCCCACATCCTTCACCCTTCATCCTAAAAATGTTTTAAAGAAAAAATTTTTAAAAATTAAAAAAATCCTTTTTACCCTCCCTCCCACTTCCACTCAACTCTTTACTCGTAACCCCACCTGCTAAATTAACTCTTTCTTTTTCTTTTAAAAATTTGGAAGTATGATGGGGTGAGGGAAGAAGTGGGAGGAAGGATAAAAAAATATTAACTTTTTTAAATTTTTTTTTTTTAATCTTTTTTCCATTAAAAAAATGGGGATAGGGCGGGGTAGAGTGGTGAAAAAGATATTTTGGAGAGAAATTTCAAGGATTTTCAAGATAAGATCATTAGGTAACTTACTTTAATTCTATGTCTTCAATTTTCATTAATTAAATTGAGCTTTTAACATGAAAATTGAGGATTTTAATTGAAGAAATTAGGATTTTCTCGGACATTGATTTTTTATACAAAAATGATGATTGTGAGTCTATTTTAACTACCTTTTCAAAATAATTTTTGTCATCAGATTCTTTATTACTTGGGGAATATTTTCATGTAAAAATTTTGAAATTTCGAAAATCTTTTTTGGTATGAAATTTTTGGATCATTTTGTCCATTTTCATCCCAATTGCTTGATTTTAGTGTCATTAGGTTCGTAATGTGAGTATGATGCTACATATATTTGACTAAATTATGGTGATTTGAATTACCATGGAGGAAAAAAAGGTGTGGATTTGACTTGATTGAGACATTTATTAAGGCAAGTGGACTTCTAACTTTTTTTTTAAGATGACTAGACCTTGTATTATCCTATGTAAATGTGTTTGAGTGATTTATGGCTTGGAATAGATTAGAATTGTATTATTGTAGGCGTTGATCATGAAATTTCGATTGGGTAATTATAAATTGTTTGAATCCTTGACTTGTGAAATAATTGTGAATATGTGATACTTGTGAACATGTGAATTATCCGGCATTGATGTTGAGACTCTACGAGTGTTGAGATTTTGATGATATTGTGTTCGTGATGATGTTAAGATTGTATACATTGCATACAATGTTACTTGTTCATTGATACTTGTGATGGCTACGACCAAGAAATGTGCAAGGTAACACGTGAATTGGTGGCTGAGATTTCTATCAGTCGATGATTAGTTGAGATTTCTGCCGGCGAGTTGAGGTAATATTCCAGTGGATTATATGGCTAAGATTTCTGCCAGTCATGTGAGCATTGACCGAGGCCTCTGCTGGCAAATGTTGTAACACTCCAAATTTTTTTAAGCTAAGACCGAGTCATCTTTCATATGATATAGGATTTTAATTAAGGATTTTTAATTGAGCATAGATGTTAAAATCAATTTCTTAGTATGAGAATAGAATTGGAGCTGAAATGAGATCGTAGTTCTAATGTATGATTTTATAAAAGTTAGGTGACCAATGACTTGTAAGTTGTATATACGCGATAGGAACAATTCCTAAGTACTTAAAGTATATTAGATGTGATTTAGAGTTATAAGAGATCTTTTACATCAAACCAAGTTAAAAGAATTTCTAGCAACTAAGTTTTCGTATGAGTCGATAGAAGGGTCAATTTTAAATGTCTATATCTACTAAAGTATAATAAATTGGATGACTCATAATATATCAAATCGAATATATTCGAATTGGATTTCCAACACATCTAATTTTGCATTAATTCGAGTTCGAAGTAGAAAGTTATGACCATTTTAGTGGAGAGGTGCAGAGCTGTCCGAAAGTCCGCGCTCGGAGCGCGTCGCAGACCCTCACTAGATGAGTTAATGACGTTTTTTTCTTTATAATTTGAGGGTATTTTTATCCTAATGCCTTTGGGGATATGGTCCCCAAAACATATAAAACATCAGTTTTCATGATCAAAACTCTCTGCCTTCTATCCTAAACATAAACACTCAAGAATCATCAAGAAAATCATCAATTTAGGATTAACTTCCAAGATTCCTCCTCAAGGTAAGTTATTGTTCATGAATTTCAATTTGCCCAACCCGAATTTCTTCATCTATTCATGAAGTTCTAATAGGATTTTAAATCATAACCTAGGGTTTCAAAAAAACAAATTCAAGAATCCCAAGAAAGGATTTCTTGAGTCTTCTTCTTCAAGAATTATGGTTCTTCATCAAGAATTCTAAAGAGTCTAAGTCAAGAATTGTCACACCCCACCCTGGGGTCGTGACCGGTGCCCGTTAGGGACACGTAATCATCTATTTAGTCGAATCTCTCTCTAATCGTAGCCTAGGATTCTACCGAAATTTCGGCAGAGTTTCCTCTGTTTCTATACCCTATCCAAACCTGCAGCAGCTACCAGAAAGCACAGTAACGCACATATACACATACACATAAACATAT
>JAOTQR010000007.1:7232379-7242992 GCA_025774065.1 Solanum ossicruentum | reverse complement strand
GGTATGCAGTGTATTGTGATGCTTCAGGAGTTGGCTTAGGGTGTGTACTGACACAGAATGGTAGGGTAATTGCTTATGGGTCTAGGCAACTACGACCACATGAGAAAAACTATCCAACACATGATCTTGAGCTAGCATCGGTTGTGTTTTCTTTGAAAATACAGCACCACTATTTGTATGGGGATCACGTTGGAATATATACTGAATAAGAGCCTGCAGTACATCTTTAAACAGAAAGACCTAAACTTAAGACAACGGAGGTGGCTAAAGCTAATAAAGGATTACAACATTTATATGCTATACCATCCGGGGAAGGCAAATGTGGTAGCCGATGCTCTGAGTCGTAAGGCAATCATGAATACTGATGATCCAGCTGTGATAAGTCACGAGATGTCTAAGGATCTATGTCAGCTAGCCAGTTTGGGAGTTCTCCTTCTTGAAACTCAAAAGGAAGAGGTTATTTTGTATAATGCTATGGAGTCTTCATTGGTAATGGAGGTGAAGGAAAAAACAATTCGAGGATCCTATTCTATGACGACTTAAGGAAAAGGTGAGTCAGGGTATAGTAAAGGGCTTTGACCTTGCATAAAATGGAGTACTTTACTGCAAAAATAGATTATGTGTACCTGATATTAATGGATTAAGAAAGAGGACAATGGAAGAAGCTCATCATTCCTGATATTCCATCTACCCAAGATCAACTAAGATGTATCATGACATGAAGCGGATGTTTTGGTGGGGAGGCATGAAAAAGTACCATGAAGAATTTGTGGCACAATGTCCAAATTGCCAACAGGTGAAAGTAGAACACAAAATGCCAGGAGGTTATATGCAATGTATAGAACTTCCAACATAGAAGTAGGATATGATCAATATGGATTTTGTTACAAGTTTGCCTCGCTCATTTTAGAAGTTTGACTCCATATGGGTAATAGTTCATAGACTTACAAAGTCAGCACACTTCTTGCCAGTTAGGAGTGATTATACAGCTGAAGAGTATGCCAAGCTATACCTAAAAGAGATAGTCAGGCTGCACGGAATCCCAATCTCCATTATATCTGACCTAGGAGCTCAATTCACTGCAATGTTTTGTCAGTCCTTCCAAAGGAGTTCAGGAACACAAGTGAATTTGAGTACAGCATTCCACGCCCAAATAGAAGGTCAAGCAGAACACACCATTCAGACACTTGGAGATATATTGTGAGCTTGTGCGTTGGACGTTAAAGGTAGTCGGGTGGACCATTTGCCACTTATTAAATTTGCCAATAATAGCAATTACCACGTGAATATCAAGATGGCACCTTACGAAGCTTTATATGGGAGGAAATGTAATTCACCAATTGGATGGCTTGAAGTGGGTGAAGCTACCTGGCTTGAGCTAGAACTAGTACAACAAGCCATGGAAAAAGTTAAGGTGATACAGCAGTGAGTAGAAACAACCCAAAGTCATCACAAGTCCTATGTGGATGCCAGGAAGAGAGGTCTTGAATTCCCAGTAGGGGATTGGGTATTTTTAAAGGTGTCTCCAATGAAAAAGGTTATGAGATTTGGCAAGAATGGAAAACTGAGCCCATGTTACATATGGCCACATAAAATTATTAAGATGTTCGAGCAGGTTGCATATGAACTAGAGCTACCCCAAGAGCATTCAATGGTTTATATAGTTTTTCACGTTTCAATGCTTCGAAAATGCATATGTGATCCATTTTTCATCACTCCTATTGTGGATACGAAGGTTATAGAAGATCTCACCTATGAAGAAGTACCTGTTGCCATTCTAGATCGTCAAGTTAAGAAGCTAAGGAATAAAGAAATAACTTCAGTAAAAGTACTTTGGAGAAACCAGCAAGCCAAGGAAATAACATGGGAAGCCGAGGATGCAATGCAATCAAAATACCCTTACTTATTTGAAGCCAAAGAGGAAGTCCAACATGCAGAATTGGGACACGAATAGGTACGTCTGATTGAATACTTAATATGCTGTCAAATGTTTGTGTAAGTAAAGGTTTAAACTTGCTTAACCTATCCAATTATGCTAACATTCGAGGATGGATATTCCTAAGAGGGGGAAGATGTAACACCTCACACCTTACAGTACTAGTACAATACAAATGAAACATGATATGGTTTGGTCAAATTAGAGCCCATTTTTAAAAGTGCTCAAATTTCATGTTATAGGAAGATATGTGAGTCTAATGCTTAAGAGGACCAAGTGTATATACGTTTTATGTCAAATTGAGGAGATCGCTGCCTTAAATGAAGTAAGAGAATTGAAGTACTTGTAGGACTTAATAAGCTAGCAAGTGAGTCACCTACTTACTTGATTTAAATTTGCTAGCTAAACAGAAACGAGGCTTGACGTCGAATTATTCCAAATCCAATTTTGAATAAAGTCTGTGTTAAGGTGTAAATTTGGCCCATGTTTTAGCATCACCCATGTTCTATATTTTTAGCCCAAGAAGGATATTAAAAAGCGCCAAAAGACTTCACAACCCACTTGACCATTTGGGCCTAAAGCTAACTAAGAGAAAGTTGGAAAATAGGCAGCACAAACCCATTAACTTGGAGACCCATTTAGGCCCAAGTGTAATGGCCAAGCTACTAGATAACTAGCTTGATAATGTGTGGAATTAAGTGGTAAAAATGTCAAAATAAAGGCAGCTAAATTAGTCCTATAAAAAGTGCTTATAAGCAGCAACATTTATTCACTCTTACACTTGGAAAAAAATTTAGCTTTCTCAAAAGTTTGGTGTTTTTCTTTCTGGACCTAGCAAGCAGCTACAAGGGGACTTCTAGGGTTCTTGGAGAATCCCTACACCTTGAAGTTAGTGTTAAGTAAGTTTACACATGTGTTTACTATGGTTTTCTTATGAAAAACAACAAGTATATGCTAGTATGTTCGTGCTGAAAATTTGGGACAACATGTATTCAGAAAGTTGCTGCACACTTGCCTTTTGTTATAGTGACTTCTCTATGGTTTGTGGGCTGTATTATGAAGAGAAATTGATGTTATTAATATGGTTTGAGGTATAAATATTACCCTATGGTTGCTGCCTTGATTTTGGTTTCATTTAACAAACACGTTTTATTGTGTTATCTTAAGTATAATGTTGATTGGAGCCCATACAACATGGGATATTTGAAGAATCCCCTTTCTACAAAGCTTTCTGTAATATAAGAGAAGCACTTCAAGCTTTCTTCGCATGCTTGAGTGTAGTGGCCTGTTGGATGAAAGGTTAATGTCCCACGTACTTCATGACTTCTTGGGTGTTGTTCTAAGATTGTTTTAGTATTGTTTGTATGTGTAAATGTTGCTGGGACAGTTGGGTTAGAGTTGGAATAGGTTTGGAGTTGTCGACGTCAAAATGTAGCGAAGGGAGGTAACATTATGCTGTCCATTTATAGGTTGTGTAGAATTATAATGTGTTGTATTTTGTGGGATGTTGTAAGACTATTGTGGCACAAAACTAGGCTGCACATGATGTGTAAATGTGAATGTGTGTTGAAAAATACGATTAGGGGCATAAAGGCTGAAAGAATACGCTCGGCTTTATAGATACCCGCTTGCTGTTCGTGTATTGTTTTGTTATGTGATTGGGCTACCAAGATGTATTTATTGGCTGCGAATACTAGTTTTATCACCTACTATGTTGTAGATAAATATCTGGAGGAAGGGAAGCTTATCTTGTGGTAATAGCAAGGTCATACAGCGGGTATGTAAGGCTACTTGATTTCGTATTACTTGGCATGAAATCTAGATTCTTCCCTGGCACATAAAGGCATCTACCAACTCTGACACAATTATTAACTGTGTCTACACTCTTGCACATGTTCATATGCTCCCATTATAGTCACTTTCAAATATGCATACGTATGTGGATACAAAGCCACATGGGTCCTTGTTGCTAAATAAAGTTCACAAGTTGTCTCATTTCACATACATTCCATTATTTGTGTAACGTACTTTTTCCATTGTCATATTGTCTTGTATAATTATCTATACGTCACATGCTACATCTATAGTCCTACAGCTCCAATATTATGACCACCAAAAGAATCATCTCAAAGGTAATTGAAAGATAAAGTATATTGTTTATTGATGGGTGCTAGCCCGAGGGGTGGAAGAATCACCTAGCCAGGGATGATCCTATCATGGGTGGGAGACCGAGGGATTAAGGAAGAACCAAGCCAGGGACAATCCTGATACAGTTTTACCACTGATCAGTTGGTCCTTTGTATTACAGTTGTGCACAGGTTATACAGTAAAAGTAAAGTAACATAAAGAACTTACAGTATAGGATCCAAAGTATAACCGAAGGTGGCCTCTAATCTTGCACTAGTGCATGGTCTCATTTAAGTTTTTACTTCACATATAGTATATCCTACATTACACATTCAGTACATTATCTCATACTAACACTCCTTATGGGTGACCTGCATTTCATGCTACAGGTATAAGAGCTAGTAGATCTCCCTAGTAGGAGTACTGGATATCCAGCCACTGATACCAAGCACCAGGTTGCTCCGAGGCTTTGTGTGTGTCTAGAGCTTTATATGTTTATGTTGTACAGTTAGTCGAGGAGACGCATATCCTGACCCTTTTTAGATACTTTCTCTTATTTAGAGGCTTTATAGACTATGTAAATTAAAGTGTGGTCATGTCTCGTACTTTAAACACCATGGCCCCAACGGCCTCGTCATATGCATTTCCTTTTGGCTTGTTATCAATGTTTATCTGCTTAAAGGCATGTCAAATGTATAAATCTCTTATAATATGTATAGAAAGCGCATAGATACAGGTTGGTTCTCCCGATCTTTATCAGCAGCGGGTGTCAGTCCGCCTTAACGGGACTTTGGGGCGTGACTCTTAAAGGCGAGATTGCAGCTCTCTTTGAAAATATCGTGGCACAAACCTCTTCCTTATCACCCTTTTCATCTCTTCCCAGGTAGCAATAGGTGGTAGCTATGATATTGAAGGAGGGGACCTTTTCTCGAAAAAAAATTCTTGCAACTACGAAAACCACAACGCAAGCACTCCGAATCAATGCAAGCAATGTTGTTCCAACATGCCTATTCATTCATAACCAAAGCTCTTCAAATAAATCTCCTCGGTACTTGAACTTTACTCTTTAAAGCCAAAACTCCATTCAATCAGTCGAGCATAAGCTTTGCTTATTTTGTCTTGATACACTTATCTTGACCCTTTAGGTTTTTCAAGAAGTAGACACGAGCAGGGAAATTCCTAGCTAGGTTCTTCAGCTCAGTGCTCTCTCTGTGGCCAGCTCGTCAAAGTACCAAACCCTGGCATTCTACCCTAAACATTGGGTATCTTCTTTCGGCCCCTTGGGGGTAAGTGAGAGCACTAGATCGAATACACAGGATTGTCCATGTTTTTTACCTTAGCTCTCCTTCTCTATTTTTCCTTTTTTCGATTGTTTGCTTCCAAAGGCTTACACAGGACAGAAGTTCCATTCATCATCATAAAAGAGGAACGAAGATTCCCGATTGGGAGTCCTTGTTGTATGCTTCATTTGCATTATCACAATTCTAGTCAAAATTTCTTTCCCTACAAGAGAAGAGGAAATAGAGGCCAAATCTCTTACTAATTTAGTATCTTGTACTCTGTCCCTATCAAGTTTTATCCACCAAGAAGCAACATAATCAGAAATCTCAACAACAACAAGTTTAACTGTCTTACCCTCAGAGTAGTTCTGACAATCAAAGATGGCATCTACTAGTCTCTCCCAATCAAAGAACAAGTTTGGGTCCCTTGTCCCCTTGAAAGATGGCATTTTCATTTTTATACTACTTATATTATCATCTTCTACTCCACCTCTTTGTCCCCTCCCATCTCTTCTTTCTAAATTAAGTTCACCATCAAAATCATCATTATCACATTCAAGATTTCCAACAGGGGCATGGGGTAAAGTTTTTCTAACTTGGAGTCTAAAATTATAGGGTGGTACAACATTATTCTCCCTCCTAATTGCACCTATGGTCTCATTCTACTCGGTAAACATATTACTCATCTCTTGAAATTGAAGATTTCATCTCTCGAATTGTTGGTGTATAGCTTGAAGGGTGAAATCATTCCATCCTTTGATCCTATCTTCTAAATGAGGCCTTTCTTCATCACCACCTGAATTAGACGTCTTAAAGGAAAATATCAATCACACACTTAATATGGCTTTTACTCTCTTTTAAACTCACCTACACTTGTCTTTTCTCCTCAAATAACCTTTGAACAAGAGTACTTTGTAGATTTATAATTAAACCCAGACAAGTATCAAGTTCTTGGTAATAAAGTATTGCTTTTTGGGGCATAAAAGAAATTAAAGAACTAGTCTTAGAACAAGTAGGATTTAGTTGAAACAAAACACGAATAAAAAGGAACTTACTTAGATTTATATAAGAATAAGAAAATATTTCCCGTGTCCTCAAAGATTTATAATCTCTTCTTCTTAATTCCTTTTTATTTGGAAACATTAATGGATGATTTTGAGCGTAAGTAAACGGATTTCTTGGAGAGCAAGTTATCTCCTTTCTTAAAACTTTTTTTTTGTTACTCTTTTTTTTAATTTTTCTTTTACTTTTTTTTTTGCTCTTTATATTTAAGAACATTTTCCAAGAAAGGAATCTTGATAGAATCGCTCTGATACCACTTGATCAGATCGAGGTTAGAAACAACGCTAATATGGAGTGAATACTAGAATGCAGAAGAAACAACAAAAAAAGAAAGAGAAAAACTAATTAAAGATATGAAAAATTCAAAGGGAAGATCCAAGAATTTCTAAGAAGTTGATATTCTAAGGCCTTGACAAGATCCAGGCAACAATGTAAAGATTTATGGAAGAAATCTAATGCCTTTACTTGAGAAAATGAATAAACACGTTAGATTCAGATCTTGACCGCTTTATGAGTAACTAAAGACAATAATTAGTATGTAAACTAATAACCCTCTAAAGAATGCCAAAAACAATATCTTAAGTACTTATACCTCAAACTATGAACTAGTAAAGGTTTAAAGATAAATTCTCAAGGAATAAGTCATAAAGGTTCTATGAACTCTCTCAAATATTATTAATATCAATCTAATTGACTTTAATGAAATAAAAAAGACTCCTATATATATTATAGACTCCTTAGATGTCCAAGACTCCTTATGTTAGGCCCAAGGAGTATCCGAAATCTAGAAAAAAAATTACAAGGTAAATCCTACTCTAGAAAGGAAATAAAGTTACCTTAACTAGGAATCGACCTACTAGTTCTAGGAAAGCATTAATTGGTACTAAAATACCTTAAATAGAACAAGTAAAATATTAATAACCTATATATAAATAAGGAAATAAGGTAAAACCCAACTAGGAAAAGAATCTTGATAAATTTGGAATGTTTGACTGCTCTTCTCTGCAAACTCGGGAAGAAAGCAACCTTCGTTGTGGATGATTCTTGGACTCTTCTTGTCCTTATTTCCATGAAAATTAACCCTAAAATTTTTTATCTTGTACTTGCATCTGGGCCACCAAATAATTGTACCATTTGGACAATTCATCCTTCTTGGGCTCTAGCTCTTCTTCTCCAAAAAAACACCTTTAGCTCTGCAAATTGAAACCCATTGAGCTCATCATGAAACTCCTTCGTTTGAGATCTTGTTATGGGCCTCTTTTGATCTTCTAAAGCATCATCCTTTTCATCCTTGTCCTTCAATGGAGTAGAGCTTCATATGATGCTATCACTTACCAATCCTCCACAAAAATTTATAAGGACCCACAATCCTTGGGCTTAATTTCCCCTTCTTGCAAAACCGGTCCACACCTTTCATGGGTGAGACCTTCAAATAGACTCAATCACCATCCTTAAACTTAGGATCTCTTCTCCTCACATCGGAGTAAGACTTCTATCTACTTTGGGCAATTTTCATTCTCTCCTTTATAAACCTCACCTTCTCCAAGGCTCCCATAACCAAATCTGGACCTAGCAAAGCCATTTCCCCACTTCAAACAACACAACCAAGGATCTATTCTGCCTACCATAAAGAGCTTCAAAAGAAGCCATACTGTAACACTCCAATTTTTTTATAGCTAAGACCGAGTCATCCTTCATATGATATGGGATTTTAATTTTGGATTCTAAATTGAGCATAGATGTTAAAGTCAATTTCTTAGTATGGGAACAAAATTGGAGCTGATATAAGGTCGTAGTTCTAATGTATGATTTTATAAAAGTTAAGTGAACTAATGACTTGTAAGTTTTATATACATTCTAGGATCAATTACTAAGTACATAAAGTATATTAGGTATGATTTAGAGTCATAAGGGAACTTTTACATCAATCCAACTTCAAAAAATTTCTAGCAACTAAGTTTTCATATGAGTCGATAGAATGGTCAACTTCAAATGACCATATCTCCTTAAGTATAATAGGTTAGATAACCCATAATACATCACATTGAATATATTTGAATTAGCTTTCCAATTCATTTGATTTCGCCTTAATCGGAGATTGGAGTATAAAGTTATGACTATTTTAGTGGAGAGGTGCTGAGCTGTCCGAAAGTCCGCGCTCGGAGAGCGTCACGGACCCTCACTAGATGAGTTAATGACTTTTTTTCTTTATACTTTGAGGGTATTTTTATCGTAAATCTTTAAGGGGTCTATTTATGGTCCCCAAAACATAAAAAACATCGGTTTTCATGATCAAAATCCTCTCGCTTCTCTCTTAAACATAAACACTCAAGAATCATTAAGAAAATCATCAAGTTAGGATTAACTTCCAATATTCCGCCTCAAGGTAAGTTATTCTTCATGAATTTCAATCTACCCAATCCAAATTTTTTCATCTATTCATGAACCTCTAATAGGTTTTTAAATCATAATCTAGGGTTTCAAGAAAACAAATTCAAGAATCCCAAGAAAGGATTTCTTGACTCGTCTTCTTCAAGAATTATGGTTCTTCATCAAGAACTCTAAAGAGTCTAAGTCAAGAATTCAAGAAGAAAAGATAATTCTTTCAATCAATATCCTTCCAAGTTCTTTTACTTTAAAAGAACTACGAAGATTGAGGATTTTCTCCAAGAAAGCGAGTATTCCCCAAACTTCAACCAACGATTTCTCTCTCAATTTTGATCGGATTTGAGCGATTCAAAAGGCTAAATTGTATATTTTTCCAAGGAGAATACCATGGGATATTCAAAAATTGACTTTGTTGCTTCATTTGAGGTAAAAATTGCAGATTTACTGCTGCATTTTTAATATATTTCGAAAACTTTAACATGCGATTTGTTCCTCATTTTAGATCCATTTTTGAAATGATTTTTGCCATTGAATTCCTTCTCACTTGGGAATATTTTCATGTATAAATTTCTAGATTCAGATGGTATTTTTCTAGCGATGAAAATTTTGGACCGTTTTACCCTTTTCACCTGAATTAATTGATCTTAGTGTCGTTAGATTCATTATATAATTATGATGCTCTATTTGAATATATTTTGGTGAATTGGAGTGTCATAGAAAGGGAAAAGCTTCCAAATTGACGTGATTTGAGACTTTATATAAGGCAAGTAAATTTCTTAGCCTTTATTAAGTATATAGAATCTTGTGCTTCTTGTGTGAGGTGTTGAGAATAATTTATGTAGGCTTTGATTGAAATATTTTGAATTAGGTAATTATCCTATGCTGATATTTGACTTGTGAATTGATGATGGAGGTTTATTATATGTGAAATAGTAATTATTTGTTATTGATAACGAAGTGATACTTACTTTTGGATGTGAATGTTGTTAAGGTTATGATGGTATTGAGATTGAGGATATGGCAACATTTATGTTATTGAGCTACCCATTCTTGATTTTGAGATATATGAACTTGTATGAGCATCTTGCATATGTTATTTCCATGAACATGATTATTTTGCATTTACTATGTGATTGCTGGATGTTCCAAGAAAAGAAATGTAAAGCAGATGGGAAATGGTTCCGGCTAGTGAAAAAAATGTAAAGCCCATGGGAAATAATTCTGGCTAGTGAAAAAGAATTAGAATTAAAGAGGATGTACTATGATTCGAGGGTCGTGTCGCATGCCGCGACGGTTACTATGATTTGAAGGATGTGTTGCATGCCGCGACGGTTACTATGATTCGAGGGATGTGTTGCATGCTGCGATGGATACTATGATTCGAGGGTTGTGTCACATGCCGAGACTGGTACATTGTCAATGTGTGGCCCCCATGGGTTCTGACTGAGGCATGTTTATAATCAGTGGATGTGTATTACTAGGACAGACATGCATCATTCAACGTGACATTGCATTGCATTACATTACTATCACGACCCAACCCTGGAGCCGTGATTAGTGCCAATTGGGCACCAAGATAAGCACTAAACCAGATTTCCAACTATAACAGCTAAGGAATTTCTCGAAATTTTAGCAAAGTTTCCTCTGTTTTACTAACTAACCAAACCTGCAAATAGCAACCCAGCATTCAACAAATATCTATATGCATATATATGCTGGCCGACAAGGTCACCGCTGCGGTAAAACCGCCCAACAAATATATCATACATACATAGTCATACCACATGCAATATCCCACACCCACATGTATCCACAGACCT
>JAOTQR010000007.1:7202709-7223453 GCA_025774065.1 Solanum ossicruentum | reverse complement strand
ATATGTATATGATTTCATTTTTTCCCCTACACAAACTTCAAAGAGTGACAATAAACTTGTATAAAAAAAACATAATGGTGATTAATAGCATTGAGCGTCTTAAAAATTCACAAGTGTAAAAACAATACATTTGCACTGTGAGAAGGTGATCATTTAGTACAATAGAAATGCGGTGGGGCACAAGAGGGGGAATAAATTCAAAATGCTATTATTCTTATTGACCGAGATAATCTATTAGAAACAACCTTTCTACATTACCTTTGAGGTGTATGTAAGGTCTGCACATACTACCCTCTCTAGACTCCACCATAAGGGACTACACTGGATATGTTATTTGAATTATTCTTGTAAGAAGAAAAGGTAATATTATGTTATAAATTAAAGAAGAATAAAATCTACACTTTCCTCGCACTATCTGGTGTAGACACTCATAAGCGGATCTAGAATTCAAAGGTTACGGATATCATATCGTCCAAATAGGATAAAAGAGTCGTTTCCTTCAATTTTAGGTTATAATTCAAGTTATTATTTTTTAAAAAAATTTCATAAAGAAATGATCAAATATGCATATTTAGAAATGTTTTCTTTTAAATATTTTGATATTAAAAATTTATACATAAGTAGTTCTTATTTTATTTTTTATTTTTGAGAAATAAGAAACTTAATCTTTAAAGCTATGAGAAAGCAACATATTTTTCACACTAAAATTTTGAACTTGTATAATCATCTAATAGTATATAGTCGAGAAACAAATAAGAAATTATAGCTTTAAACTCAATTATCTTCACTTAGCGCGAAGTCGATAAAAGGTCGAAAGAACCTCTAAAGTCAAAAGTTCTAACATAATAATATCTATTATTTTTCTTTAACAAAATACTATTTAAATATATATTTAATAATATTTATGTGAAGCATTATATTTAATACTGTAGTTGATATAGAATATACACATAGCCCTCTTATCAAATAAGAGATGAACACTTGGTGAAAGATAAAGTAAATAAAAAGAGTAAAAATTAAGTAAAGCAAAACATAGTTAATTGAATTAATAAGTAAGAGGAAATTCACAAAAGAAAAACATAGTTAATTGAATTAATAAGTAAGAGGAAATTCACAAAAGAGAAAAGTATTAAAAACACTTCTAAACTTGGCATGACTTATTAATTTTATCTCCGAACTATTGATAGTGTTAAAAACACTTATTGTCTTAACTAACTGAACTTAAATACACCCATCTTGTAACAAGAGTGAAATACACACCTAAATTCTTGCCAAATTAAGGGATTCTTTTTAACACTTGTGATAGTTCAGGAGTGTATTTTAGTTTAGTTAGTCAAGTAGAGGGGTGTTTTAAGACTGTCAATAGGTCAGGAATGAAACTAATGACTTGCGTCAAATTCAGGGGTGTTTTTAAATAGTTTTCTTATAAAAAAAAAAGAACTAATGGGGGATAAAAAGGAAAAATTGAAGTGCTTGCACACATTAATGAAAAACAAAAATGAAGATTAATGAAAAAGAAAAAGAAAAACGAAGGAAACAAGGCTGAAGCCAATAAATAATGTTAACCAGGAGTTTTGGCTACTCGATTATGGATTCCTTTCACAAAAAGTCACTCAATTTTTATTTTTAATTCCAAAGTCACTCAACTATGAGTTCTTTTCTCAGAAAGTCACTCAACTTTGATTTTTAACTCAAAAGTCACTCAACTATCAATGTTTTACTCTCAAAGTCACTCAATCTATTTAATTAAATTTTATTTCTAACCAATATTTTAGAAATTTAAAATATATCCATTTAAATCATTTAATGACTTGACCTACTAAAAAATATAATATGAATCTATTATTTAATTTTTTAGAATCAAATAATTTTCCCAATATTCCCAAAAGTTTTCAAAATATATATTCTAATCACTACTATACTGGTATGAAATCAAGAAAATAATTGATAACCAAAACACCCAATTCGTTTTTTTCCCCACCCATTTCAAGATTTATTGATAGATCTACTGGATTTGGTTTTGGTTAATCTCGTGTATCATCTTAAATTTTAGAATAAGTTTTTAAAATGACAAATATTAAATATGATATCATGAATCTTAGCAGTAGATATTGGTTTACAGGTTTTAACATTAGATTTGTTGCAAGTTGTAGCATTTTTATAAAAAGTAAAAATAAAAATTCGAATTTAAAAAAAAAAAGAGGAAATCTGTAAAATAATAATAATTAATTAATATTTGGATTTAGATTCTTATTAATTTGGGATTGTATTAATTACCAGATATTTGAATTTTTAATTAATTATTCTTTCAGTTATAAAATCGTTCCTATAGAAATTTTTAGTTCTTTTTTTAGCTCCTTATTTTACTACAATTATCTACTAAGTTTGTTATTTATATATACTGAAATCAATTTAATTAATTCTTTCAGTAATTTGTTCCTTCTTCATTTGTTTTTTTTTTGTTTCTATGCAAAAAGTTTTTGTTTTTGTTCTGTTTCAAAGGAGATGGATGACATGTTTTCAATTTTGATACAACATGGCACAGGGGTGGGGGTGATGGGGACGTTTCAGGTTAATTTTTGTTGTTTTTGTTGGTGTTTTTAGTATAAATCTTGTTTATTTGATTAAATTGTTACTGCATATTATATTTTTTAGATTGTATGTTTTAAATAAAAATTGTGTATAATTTTTTTATTTTGTATTTCAATCATAATAGGAAAAATCCTGTTTGAGCCTTTTCTATGCAAGGGCACATGGGAAATCCCACAATACGTTATGGAACCAAAGATATTACCGCCAAATTATAAAAGACCACCAGGACGATCAACTTATGAGCATCGTAAGTCATTCATTGAATTTAAATTCATGAGGGATGAAGTCACATCTAGCAGGTGTAAGAGAGAAGGTCATAATAAAAACTCTTGCTCGAAGTACCCATCTTCAAAAAATAGTCTTGTGTTAGTTTGATTTGATTCTTTTTTTTTTGGATATTGTAAGAGATGCTTGATTTTTTTTTTTTTTTCATTTTCAATAAAAAGTTTTAGTTAAGGTTACATTTATGATTTATTCTTTTTCTTAAGTTAATGCCATTGAGTTGTTTCCCAAATAGGTATGGGCTACATACTGAGTATATCCTAGGTATTTAATTGGTATAATTTCTATCCAAATTGTAATCAATTAGTATGAAATGTATATATATTTGGTTAAGTATATTTTGTTATGTAAATTTGGTGTATTTTTTGTTTAAGAAGTAGAGTGTGGATAATTTTAAATGTATGCAATTAATATTGATATGCACTAAAAATTTAGAGTGTAATCAGACTGTGCATTTATTGAGTATAATGTGTGAGTGATTGAAGTGTAATTATTATGTATGCTATTGGTATATACTAAGTATTTAAATTGAGTGTGCATAATTTATATGAGATGAATTGGGTATAGAATATGTATGTAATTGATATATGCTGCACGTAGCTGCAGTGAGAAAAAATAGATTGATTGAATTGATATATAATTGGTAATGTAAATTTGTTCTTTTTTTTTTTTAATTTAAAAGTTGAGTGTGTGGTTATTATGTTATTGTATGAAATTGATATTGAGTAGATACTAAAAAAATTGTATGAATCGGTGTTTATTTTTTGGTTTTATAATGTATGCATTTGATATGTATTGAGTATTTAACTGGGTAACATGCATTGGGTATAGAAAAACTCTTGTGTGTATACATTGTCTCCAATATATAAAATAAACACTAAGTTTTATATATAAAATTAACACTAAATCTATTGATGGTGAATTTCGGAGGTGGGGGTGGTAGCACATACCAAAAACATTACATGCTATGTAGCAAAAATCAGTGAATTTAATATTTAATCACAATTAATTTTAATACTAGTCATACCAATTTAATATAAAAAACTGAAGTTATATACTAATTCCATTTAGTTGCCAGAAAACATAAAAATATCATATAAAGATAAAGCATTTATTCATAAAAAAAATCCCAAAAACTTATTTCTTTTCAACAAAAAACACATTACATACTACTAATATATATATATTGTACAAAATGTGATATAACAAGATAAAAAAATGTGTTCATGCATATTAAATACTAAAATTGATACATTCAATTTTTCGTTTTCACTATACTAATAAAATAGCAAATTCATACCAAAAAAATTTGGTATTGACAAATACATAAATAATCAATTCTCAATTTTAAAAAGATATGAAAATTAAAAACTAAAAATTGGTATATAAATAATGAGAAGAAAATAACAAATAAGAAAAATAAAAAAATTTAAATACCTTCACGACTGGCTTAGGTTTTTCGCCTTTGAGGATTCACCTTTTGAAACACTTCTCAATTTTTTTGCTCGGGGTTGTTCAACAAAATCAGAGTATGACTCTGACTGTTCATATGGCTCGTATGGACCATCTGATGATGATACCTTCTTGCTCTTATCCTTTTCAAGCTTTGCTTCAGCGACACAAATTTCTCTTGCTTGTTCTTAGGCGTGAACACTTTTTGTTTTCCTTTTCTTTTTCTGATTCCTAGTTGGTGAGATTGGGTTATTGTGGGATCTTTCTTGATTTTTCTTCATTGTATTCTGTTTCTCTTTTTCCGATGACTTGTTCTTTGGGGAGGTTTGGGTTAGAATTTGAAAACCTGGTGGTTCAGTTTCTATTGTATCTACCGCCAATCTAGGGCTCTTCCTGGGTGTTGCTAAATTGTTACTCTTTTTTTTTTTTTGCATCGTGTAAGTAGTTTAATTTCAGTTTGTGCAAAAGATAAAAATTTATTTTCTTAAACTTGATAATGACGGACTGAACAAAATAACTAATGTGGAAGATGGAGAGACTCACTTCAAGTGTAAAACTTGCATGGGAGAAAGATATAATTATGATGAAAGAGGAAAATATGGTTGACATATTGGAAGGAGAAATATCTTCCAAATGAAAAAATCTCCTTAATTATAGTATTAAAACTGTTATGAAAATGGTGTAACTGAATTAGTTTTCTTGTATAATCAATTGAATATAAATCTCATTTTATATATTTTCAATTATATATTAATAATAGTTAAAACAAAGATAAATGTTTTAATTAAATATTGATCTGTTATAACTTAAAATTTAAATATTAAAGGTCGTAATTCTAAAAAGGTACGTTTAAAATGTGTAATAATTCTCTTTAAATTGATGTGTGGGGAATTTTTTTATTAAATTTTATGGGTATTTGAAAAATTATTTGATTGAGAAAAATGAAATAATCGGTCCATATTACATTTTTAGCAGGCCGAATCTTTAAATAATTTAAATGGATATATTTAAAATTTTAAAATATTGATTAGAAATAAAAATTAATTAAATAAGTTGAATGACTTTGAGAGTAAAACATTAATAGTTGAGTGACTTTGAAATAAAACATCAAAGTTGGATGACTTTGAAGATAAAAATGAAAGTTGAATGACTTTTTATGAAAAAAATTCATAGTTAAGTGATTATATGTGATATTAACTTGGGTTTTGAACCGCATTAAGATTGTGCGGATGGACCATCCACCTCTTGTTTGTTTGATGGGTGGCAAGTTTTAATATATAGATCCGCCCTGAAGACACCAAATGGTATTATCCTAATATTTAGAAGTTGAAAACACATATCAATTATACATCTTACTAATCATTCACTTACTCGTCACATCATTTTGGGAAGACTCTAACAAGGAGCAGATTCTGATCATGGGGGTTTGGAAATTCTTCCATGTCAAAATTAGCTGATTCTTCTTGTTCTTCCAGAAATAAAATTCTCATCCCAACCTCCTTGATACTGAAACACGTTTTAGCTTCTCCCGCACTGGCTGAAACCTCTATAATATCACCGGGTTCTAATGAGTTCCCGATATCCCAATAACTTAACCACATCATCCGCTCTTGATCACGTTCGGGAATACCTATGAACAAAGGATCTTGTTTCCACTTCATTCTTCGCGACAAGTTACTGATTAAAATGCATGGTAACGATCCCTCAGATACAGTGGCATTAGCCTCCGAACATGTATACACAAAGCAAAAACTTAAGCCACGAATTTGATGATTAGCCGGAACCATAAATGATGTATGGAAAGGCTCGCTTAACTTTGTGTTAAACCAACTTGGCATGTGTTCACTCAATAAGAATGTGGAGAAGATGCCGTTACAGTAAGATCCCTGAGACAATCAAATTAAGCATATTTATTATACATGCTTCAGTTTACATCCATAGAAACAAATAGGATTACCATACCTGAGCTGGAAGTCTCTTAGGTGGGAGACGTCGCACTTTTGTCTTATCATTTTGTACGAATTTTGGAAGTGTCGTTTCATTGGCAAACAATTTCTCAATGTCGAATCTTAATCTAAAAGAAACATTTCTAATCATTTCCATGTTAAGACTCAAATATCTGAGAATTTCTTCATTAACATTTTCAAGAGGTTCTAACTTGAAATAAGGATCCATCTCAACCAGATTAACACAGTTTAGGTAAAGTACATCACATGAACTAGGTAGGCCACATACTTTCTCCAAGGATATACAATCAGTTGCATCCACAGTGTCGACACCATTTGGCAGTTCACTGATTGATTTTAGCCTTGTACACGAAGTTAGTGACAGTTTTTCAAGCTTGCGAAGATGTGTGATGCTTACTGGGGGACAGGAAAATGGATTTCTGCTCAAATCCAAGTCTTTCAAAACATTGAGCTTGCTTAAATCAACATGGAGAAATGCATTATCATCTAGATTGCACTCAGAAAGTCTTAAAGTAATTAGAGAGGCTGGAAAATTGATTGGGGAAATTTTCTGACATACTTTCTCCTTCCTCAGCCACGACCACAGGATGGGATGCCATGGTCGGACATGCTTGCTAGTCACTATTTGGTTCGTTCCAATTTCATCAGCAATATTGCCTGGAAAATCCATGGCCGCATATTCAAGATTAGAGCAACCAGAAATATCAAGGGTCTCCAGTAATTTTAACATGCAAATACTCTCTGGAATCCTCCTCAAGTTTGTACAACCATTAAGGTTTAACAGTCTGAGTCCCTCTAGGTATCCGATAGAGTCGTCTACTTCTGTCAGATTTGTACAACATTCAAGGATTAATTGTTCAAGATTGGGAAGTTCTGAAAAATCAGGTGTTCTTCTAAGCTGATAAGAGTGGCTGAGATTGAGAAACTTCAGACATCTGATTAACTATGGATGGAACAAAGAAATGAGAAGACATGTTAGATGCCAATTGATGACTTCAAAAATAAACACTGGAATAGATGATGTCAAAGTGATTGGATAATGTACCTTTGGTCCTTTCCAAAGCTGTTTCAAGCTGCTGTATCGAAGGTCTAGTGCAACGAGGCTTTCCAACGGGATGTCACTTGGTAGGGATTCTGACCGGAGGTAATGCCACAACAACCATCTTAACTTCTTGGGAAATTTCTTGTAACATCCACAAAGTTGTATATTGCTAAGCAATAGAAATTTCAGCTTGCGCATTTTTATGAATGCATCAGTTACCAAATCTTCATTTGGAACTCCCCCAGTGTCCATGGTATGACTTGAGAAAATGGACATCCAGCTTCGTTCCGGTTGACCTCTTTGAGAATGATGCAGAAATTCTTCCAGGTTATGCTTTTTGCCATGATTTTCAGATGTTATCCTGACTTTTCCGTGATCCTTAAGCATATTTCCATCAAGAATGATGCCTTCAATTGCTTCTGTACCCTGATAGAAAATGCAAAAAAGACATCTCAGGTAAAAGTGTATACACAAGGTTTAAACAAAGGAAAAAGGTCCCCCAGTGATTAAGATTCTTACAGTTTTGTTTTTCAATACGTAAAAAGATTCTCCATGACGCCACAGTCTACTACGCCTCCCTGGCTCTTCAAGTGATTCCTGGCGAACAACTTCTCTTCCCATATCTTGAATCAATTCATGCATGACGAGATGACCGTTTAGTACTGACAAGAGATCTCTATCAATAAGGTTCTGGATCCCCACTACAGTGAAAATTTCACATTTATCGAGTATTTTGACAGCAAAATCTTTATCCTCCCAACAAAAAAAACAGGCTATATGAAGGAATAAACTCCTATCATCATCTTCTAGAGATTCATAACTAATTTTGAGCAGTTCAATAATCCGATTATTAGGGATAACTTTCAACTTATTTAGTGTACTTTGCCATACATCCAGATTTTGTCCTGCCAGGGAAGAACCCAAAACTCTCAGTGCAAGTGGAATTCCTCCACACCGTTTCACTACTTTATTTGAACACTCAAGAAAACCTTCTACAGGGTGTGGTTTTCCAAATGTATACCAACTGAAGAGCTCTAAGGATTCATCTCTGTCCAGTGTCTCAACGCTATAAACCTTGTCAATTAGGTGAGGATTTATAATACGCTTTTGTCGGGTTGTTACGACTATTTTACTTCCTGGGTAAAATAAACTTTTCATCCCCAGAACTGCATTAACATGATCAGAGTCATCCACATCATCAAGAACAAGTAGGACTCTTTTTCCACTTACAGCATCTGAAATCTTTACAATTCCTTCATCAACACATGATACTCTTTCCTTGTCCTTTTTTAGAATGTCACAAAGTATTTGCTTCTGCAACTTAACTAAACCATTATATTGTTTGGAAACTTCTCTAATGTTAAGCACACAACTGCTGCTTTCGAAAACATGAAAGTTTGACATGTAGATGAATTTGGCCAGGGTAGTCTTCCCTATGCCACCCATCCCGCAGATAACCAATAGGCCTACGTCGCTTGATCCATCTTGTATCCATGAGTTAATATGCCTAGCCCGGCGTTCTATACCAATCAGGTGAGGTGCAACATACAGAGCTGTCCGACTTATTCTATTTACGACCACATTAACAATCTTTCGAATAAATTTTGACTCATGCCTGTAAATTTCAATGACAAGAAAAAAGAAAAGTGAGACATAACTGAACTGCGTGTAAAATATTTCAGGCCATGAATGATAGATGAGTCAGCTAGATTCCAATATACCATTTCTCTCGGTCAGAGAGATAATAAGGAAACTCGTCAATATACATCAATATATCCATAACAAAAGGTTTCCAATTGGAAAGACTGAATAAAAATGAACGAATATATAAGAGAGAAATTTACCCATCAGCTTGATTCTGTAAGACCATCCCCCCAAAATCGGCAATTTCAGCAAGCGCCTGCTTCCATCTTTCCACTTTTTCCCTTCCACAGTTTTGTTCGTGTAAAGCTAATGCTTCACCAATTCTTCCCTTGTGCTTCCTAATATCAGAAGGATCCACATCATAGAACACAGGTAGAATTGAACGATCCAATTTCTCCTTGCCCTTTATAATCACATCGAGCTGTTCAAGACATGATTGGGACAAGGCATAACCTTCCGTTAGAACAATCACCGAAACCTTCCATTTCCGGTAGTCGATGCCATGTTTCAATGTTTGTATTCCAGCTTGAATTAAAGCAGTATAAAGGTGATCAGTGAAAGCCGCACAAGTGTCTTCTGCTCTATAACTCAACAACACTTGATGGGATGAAGATGGATCCTCCATTAACATGTAAAAAGGTTGGAGTCAATCAGCTTCTGCAAAAATGCTTAGCACTTCACACCAGAGACACCGACAGTTAGAGATCGGAGTCACTTAGTGTCAACGGCAGAGGTCAACTCAAAATCACTTTTAAATTTGGACACAATTATTTACGCGTTATATTATAATAATCCCTCCGTCTTTTTTTTTCCTTATCATAATTTGGGGTCTTTGTTCTTTTCCGAGTAAGAAACCAAATTTGGCAAGATCCGAAGTGACTTATCCGGTCGAACAAGTCTTCTCCGACGAAATCGAATTTCAGATCATTGTTCGAGATCTCCATGACTCTCCGACGACACCCATTTCTTCTCCATCAACGGAAAACCCAGCAAACGCCAAACCCGATAAAGCCAAGATTCAACATCGCTGCAACGATTCAACATCTTGTCGATCTACTACGACGACACAAGAGTTCGCGACGTTGACTATTACAGAGAGCTTCGCCACGACGGTCCAAGTTCACTCGTTCCTCCATTTCTCCGTACTTCTTGATTTTGAATTTCTTTGTTACTGATTCCTCCTTTCTTTGTACTTTTGGATTTTGATGTTCTTTGTTACTGATTCCTCTTTCTCTATACTTCTTAGGCTGATTAGTGTTACAACTGGTTTTCCATGTATTGTGGGCTTCAAAATTCCTATTACTCTTTTTGGCTTGTATTCATATTTTTGATAGTACTTGTATTAGATTGTTTTTACTTCTAGATTTTCTTAGTTTCAGGGCTTTGAAATTCTTCATAACAATCCTCCATTTTCTCCTTCTTTCCTGGTTCAAACGTCTTGTTTAGCTCAGGTTCACTGTTACTTTATCTGTATTTCTTGTTCGGATCACTATTAGATTTGTAGCTCTTGCACCGATTACTGTTAGATATTTCTATTTCTAGTTGCTTGCTGTTTCCTTGCTGCCTGGTACTTTCTGCTTATATCTTATTTGTTCTTATTGTGATTATGGGCTGTTTGTTATATATCGTGAGTATAGTGCTGGGTAGTCGTTACATATTGCGGGATAGTGTTGATTACATATTGATTGTGGGTTATATAGCATATTGTTTTTGGGTATCTTCCTGTTATTGGTAGTTTTCTGGTTGTTTACTGTTATACTTGTATACTCGATAGATTGTTTTACTGATTTACTTGTATTTTTTTTGGATTTTGTAGCTTAGATAGTTTTTAGTTCTTAGTTACTGGCGTCGGGATCTCATCGTGGACTAGGGTCATGTCATCGATTGGGGTCAGGGGTTAGGGGTAGGGATGGTAAGGGAGACACGGGGTTATTCAAGTTAAGGATCAGGTCGTGGAATATAGGATCACTTATAGGGAAATCCATAGAGCTAGTGAAGTGTCTTAAAAGGAGACATATTAATATAGCGTGTGTCCAGGAGACTAGGTGGGTAGGCACCAAGGCTCGGGATGTAAATGGGTTTAAGTTGTGGTACTCGGGTGGTTCTAGTGATAGAAATGATGTGGGTATCTTAGTAGACGAGGATCTGAGGGAGTATGTGGTTGAGGTTAGGAGGGTTAATGATAGGATGATGTTTATCAAACTCATGGTTGGTAGACATGTGGTGAACGTAGTTAGTGCTTATGCGCTCCAAATAGGCCTAGATGAGGAAGTCAAAAGGCTCTTTTTGGATGATCTGGATGAGCTTGTGCGAGGCATATTGGAGACAGAAAAAATCTTCATTGGGTGTGACTTTAATGGGCATATCGGGGCAACTACTAACGGGTTTGAAGGTGTTCATGGAAGCTTTGGTTTTGGGGAGAGGAATGGAAGTGGGACGTCTCTCTTGGATTTTGCCAAAGCATTTGAGTTAGTGATTGCTAATTCGTGTTTCCCAAAGAGGGAAAACCACTTGATTACCTTCCGTAGTACGTAGCTAAGACTCAGATAGATTACCTACTTCTCCAAAAGGGCGATAGAAGCTGATGTAAGAATTGCAAGGTTAATCCGAGTGAAAACATTTCCACTCAACATAGTCTTTTAGTGATGGATGTAGAGATCAAGAGAGAAAAGAAGAAGAAAGTTATGTATGCGCAACCTAAGATTAGATGGCGAGGCCTTACTCCTGCCTTTTCTCGCGAGATGGAAGGAAAGTTGAGAAACTTAGAAGCGTGGAATAGTGAAGGTAATATGAACAGTATGTGGGACACGACTGCTGGTTACATACATTAGGTAGCTACCGAGGTACTAGGGGTTTCAAGAGGGATCTTTGGTGGATGTCAGGGCGATTGGTGGTGGAATGATGAAGTCCAGGGTAAAGTGAAAGATAAGAAGGGTGCTTACACAGAGTGGTTAGAGTGGAGGGATGAAGATGAAAAACAAAAGCTTAAGGTAATTTATAAGACGGCCAAGTCAGAAGCAAAGATGGCGGTGACGAATGCTAAGTCAGCAGCGCTTGAGCACCTTTATGAGGAGTTAAATGATAAAGGCAGAGACAAGAGATTGTATAAGCTCGCTAAAGTAAGAGAAAGGAAAGCTCGCGACTTGTACCAAGTGAAGTGCATCAAGGATGAGGAGGGCGAGGTGTTGGTGGATGACACTTCCATTAAATTAAGGTGGCAAACTTACTTTCATAAACTCTTAAATGAAAAAGGAGATAGAGATATTGAGCTGGGTGAGTTGGCTCACTCCGAAAACTATCGTGATTTTGGGTATTGCAAGTGGTTCAGAGTTGAGGAGGTAAGACGGGCTATCAGGCCCGATAAGATTCCGATAGACTTCTGGAAGAACATGGTCAATGAAGGCATTGAGTGGTTGACTAGACTGTTCAATGCTATTATGAAAACTGCCAAGATGCTTGATGAATAGAGGAGGAGTACAATGGTTCCATTGTACAAGAATTAGGGAGATATTCAAACCTGTAACAATTACAGGGATCAAGTTGTTAAGCCACACTATGAAGGTCTGGGAGAGAGTAGTAGAGATGAGGGTGCGAAGAGTAGTATCTATCTCGGAGAATCAGTTTGGATTCATGCCAGGGCGATCGACTATTGAAGCAATTCATCTTGTTCAGAGGTTAGTGGAGAAATATAGGGAAAGAAAGAAGGACCTTCATATGGTGTTCTTTAATCTCGAGAAGGTATATGACAAAGTCCCAAGGGATGTCTTATGGAGGTGTCTAGAGGTGAAAGGTGTCCCAATGACATATATCAGGGCGATTAAGGACATGTACGATGGAGCCAAAACTCGGGTAAGAACGGTATGAGGAGACTCAGAGTATTTTCCTATTAAGATGAGACTCCACCAAGGATCTGTGTTGAGCCCTTTCTTGTTTGCCTTAGTGATGGATAAGCTGACGCGATCTATCCAGGAGGAGGTACCATTGTGTATGCTATTTGCAGATGACATAGTACTGATTGATGAGACTTAGACTAAAGTTAATAATAGGTTGGAGGCCTGGAGACACGCCTTGGAGTCCAAAGGATTCAAATTAAGCAGGACCAAAACTGAATACTTGGAGTGCAAATTCAATATTGAGAGGGATGAAGCAAACTTTGATGTGAGGCTTGCCACTCAACCTATCCCCAAGAGGGAAAACTTTAAGTATCTGGGGTCCATCATCTAGAGTAGTGGCGATATCAACGATGATGTCACACATTGTATTGGGGCAGCATGGACTAAATGGAGGCTTGCCTCTGGAGTATTGTGTGACAAGAAGATACCACCTAAACTTAAAGGTAAGTTTTACAGAGTAGTGGTTAGACCATCATTGTTGTATGGAGTGGAGTGTTGGCCAATAAAAAGGCATATGTTCAGAAGATGCATGTCATAGAGATGAGGATGCTGAGATGGATGTGTGATCACACCAGGAGTGACAAGGTTAGGAATGAGACCATTCGAGAGAAGCTAGAGGTGGCCCCGGTGGCCAAAAAAATGAGGAAAGTGAGACTGCGATGGTTTGGACATATGCAGAGAAGAAGTACCGATGCTCCTGTTAGGAGGTGCGAGAGGTTGGTTTTGGGAGGTACTCGGAGGGGTAGAGGTAAACCAAAGAAGTACTGTGGGGGAGGTGATTAGACATGATATGACGGAACTTGATCTCACTGAGGACATGACCTTAGATAGAAAGAAGTGGAGGTCGGAAATTAGAGTAGCAGGCTAATGGTAGGGTTAAGTGGATGCATGGCCTTGGGGTATAGCAGGTAAAGGTGGAGAACGTGTCTTTTTATCATGTGTTTGCATTATCTGTCGTATTATATGTTAGTTTTATTTTAGTTACATACTGCCATGTGTTATTCAGTATTAGTTGCTCTTTTTATTCCCTTCCCTTTCCTTTTTATCATATCTAATTCTATCTGCTTACGGATTTTGAGATGAGGGTTCCCAAGAAACAACCTCTCTACTTCTATGGTAGTGGTAAGGTCTGCGTATATTCTATCTTCCCCAGACCCCACTTGTAGGATTTTACTGGGTATGTTGTTGTTGTTGTTTACTTATCATAATTTCTTTTTCAGAAGTCCAATAATATAATTCAAAAAGCTACCTTGTTATTCAAAAATTTTGACTTTTAAGGTAAATTAAAGGCTGTTACTACAAAGGCAATATCTATTTTACTTCCAAAAATCTTGTCATGTATTCAACAATAATTGAAATCTGAATAGAATGCTGCATATTCAATCTTATTCTTATCTTATGAAGGAAACAATATTGTTTTCGATTAATATCGCTTCAAGTAAAGTATATCAATATCAAGTATTAAAAAAAATATAGTAATGAAGAACTCATGCCAAAAATAAAGTAGAGTAGAATAATAATAAATAGCAATAACGAAATTGAAGAGCCTACCTGATATATATTCCCTGTGCTTTAATCAGTGTGATGTGATTTGATTGGATAAAAAATGAATTCTAAAAAATATGTGAAGACTTTGTAATATTTAAGACTATCTTTCAAAAAATTTCAAACATAAACCTTTTATTCATCTCCCAAAAATAGCAATATAGCTGATTTGAGGCAGAGTCACAATCTAAATCTTCCCTATATGTGTAAGATGGGATGATCTACCTATTACAATTGAGATGATAAGGTAAAAGCCTAAGATAGGTATTCAATATGACTAGTACAATTTATGCACAAACACAAGAGAAACCTCTGCAATTCTTAAGAAGGGTCGAAGGTAAAGTCTCTCTTTCTTCTATTGTAGACTTTCATACCGGGAAGACTTAATTTGTCAATTGCTATAAGCCTTTTGATTTGGGGGTTGAGTTCTTCATTTTTGGAGTATAGAATGTTGGTGTTGTAATTGTGACTAAGAAAAGCTAGCTTGTCTGTGACACCTCGTAAATCGATGCTATTATGTATCCATCCATGTTTCAAGCCTCTTTTGGTTAGGTTGGGAGTGTATTAGGGTCGTGGGAATTTCTAGTATTTAGACGAGTTCGAGACTTCCCTACAAATTGAGCTTTGGGTGATGGTTTGTGCCAAGTTCAACTTTAAACGAGTATAACTTTTTGCACACAAAGAATTGGATGACCCATAATATGTAAAATAAAATCCCTTTGAGTTAGCTTTCCAACGCACTTGGTTTCACCTCATTCCGAGGTCGTATGAAGGAGTTATGACCGTTTTTGTGAGACCCTCCCGTGCAGTGAAACCACACGGGCAACTTGAGAGGCAGTGGGGCCTTAGATGGGCCATCTAGGCTGCCTTGAACTGGAAAAGAACATTTTTTGTCTAAGGCATAGGGCACAGCCAGTGGCACGGGCCATGTGGCTCGCCACTGATCGTGTGACTGGTCGTGGAGTGTGTGCAAGTGAGGAAGAGTAGGCATGGGAGGAGTTTTCTTCGCCAAGTGTTGTGCCACGACCATCTTCACGGGTCATGGTAGGTCTGATGAGTTGTGGCCCTGGATGTGGGGTGGCCTGGGAATTTTTTTTCACCAAGTTTGGTTCAACAGACCACTACACGGACCGTGTAGCACCACACGGCCCATGAGGGCTCCCGTCAGAGTGACAATGACGTTAATTTTTATAAGTGTTCCAACTTCCAAATTTTTGACCAAGTCTTATCTCACGGGCACTCCACACGACCAGTGGAGTGCCAACACGACCCATGTGGGCCTCAGTGGGGCATCAATTTGCCAATTTTCCACTGTTCACTAATGACATTTTCGTAAAATTAATCCATCTTAATGACCTTTTTAGACTTCCAATGCTATTTTAACCTCCCCAAAAGACTTAAACCCTATTCCAAAGGATCAAACGCATTACTCTCAACTTAAAAACACTCTCAAATCCTCTCAAAAGCCTCTACCAAGACCCCAATACAAATTCAAGGAAGCTCAAGAACAAGTTTGGATTTCAAGACTTCATTCCAAGCTTCCATTCTTTCCCAACTCAATTTCAAGAGACTCAAATAAGGTATGTGGGTTTCAACCATTAGGTTCTTTCACCATGGTTCCCAATCTTCCTTTTTATACAAATTGCATATTTCTAAGTTGATTTACTTGTGGGTCTTTCTTATTAGGAATGTAACTATGAACTATATTGGGGTTTCATGAAAGTGTGATTGAAAACATATGTTTACTCATTTTGAGTCTATACCATGAGATGATTTGCTTATTATGATTATGCATATTTTAAGTTATAGAACTATGATCTCTCTTGATATTTGATGGGGCTTTTCAACGTATTTCACATGAGGGTTTTACCAAGTAATGGTGGGTTGATTTGCATTAGAATTTCTCACATGATTTCACTCTTGAATTACATGGTTTTATACAAGCATAACAGACCCGCCAAGTGTTTGATAAAATATCCGATTTTGGATTCTTGAGCTATGGATGATCTATTGTATGACTTATGACTTGAATGACTTTATAATGATGAAAGGAAGGTATATATGTATTAATTTTATGGAAAGTATCTATAGTGTTGTGAGTTGACCATACCTAGTTAGGAGGGGTAAACTGCCTCAACCATCTTGATGAGGGGTGGTGGTGGTGGTGGTGGTGGTATTCCCATTAACCAATTAAGGGATTGATTCCTCAATCACTTGGGATGGGGGTGGTCATGCTGTCAACCAATTGGGGGGTTGATTCCTCAATCACTTGGGATGGGGGTGGGATTCCCGTCAACAAATTAGGGAGGAGGGGTTCAATTATTCACTCACTTGGGACAGGGGTGGTCATGCTGTCAACCAATTGGGGGTTGATTCCTCAATCACTTGGGACGGGGGTGGTCATGCCGTCAACCAATTGAGGGGTTGATTCCTCAATCACTTTCAAAGGGTGGTCTACCTTGGACTTTGAGTACTAAGTTGGCTTGGTTTATAATGATGGTCTCTTCCTACACATGGAATATGTTCTATATAAGCATGTTTTACTTCAAGTATCATTTATACATGACATATTGCTATATGCTCATTCATTACTTAATTATGTATTTCGATTATGTTAGTTATCTCTTGTTGTATTGCATCCACATACTTAGTACATTCAAATGTACTAACGCATACTCTATTCCTACATGATGTTACCATGTAGGAATCGGAGCTCCATTTGATCATCTTCCTTCTCCACGAGGCTAGTACTATCTTTTAAAGAAAGTGGGCGCGCCCTCAACTCCGAGGACATGTTTTCTTGAATTTATGCTATTTATTGACTCGTATCATGTTGGAACTTATAACTATAAGGGTGAGCCCAGAGATTGTCTTGTCCCCCACTCCTATCTATGTATTAGAGGTGTTGTTGGAATATTATGATGTATTAATGCTATACTTTGACTTTCTATGTTTCTATGGTATTAAGTATGTACCTTAGCCCCATTTTTTCCCTTTTACTATCTCTTGATGTTGTACAATTGCTTCCGCGACCAAGGATGTGTAATGATATGCTAAGAGGCTTGTTTGGGGTCCCTTCGGGTTCTCCATTCACCATGTCACATCTAGGCCCTAGGTCCGGGTCGTGACATTATCGGCCACTTGATTAATCTCGCCGTAGCAATGCGCTATTGAGTAATCACTTTGATTCATTAAGTTCTGCAACTTTTGACCTTCATTTTTCATTGTCCAAGGTGGAGAAGACTTCTTATTGATGCAATCCACCAACAACTTAGAATCACTCTTTGCCCGAACATTTTGATAGCCATTAGTGCTGCACCAAGACGTTCCAAGGATTAAATTCACTGCTTCTGCCCAGTTGCTAGTGCCTTCTCCCAATCTCAATGAGAAAGCTACAATGAGATTGCCTTCATGGTGTCTCACAATACCTCCTCTACCAGAATTGTCATTCCTGCAACTATTAATCACACCCAAGTTATACCTCCTTTTTAGAGAATAAAACGGTCGTTGTCAAATATAAAATCTAACTTAGGTTAGGGTCGAATTCCACATAAATACATAGACTCATGAGAGTTCACAAATAAGCAGTTCAAGTAATCAACCAACTCAATTCCCCGAAAGGAGGAGGAGTTTGAAGTAATCAATAAGAAAACAAACTACACTAACTATAACAAGAGAGAATCAATAATAGAGAGCAACATAAGTATTGTGTTCCCCATGATTCACCAACTCAATGTCACCCGATAACTCAATTCTTGACTAGAGTATAGCATACAAGACGGTAATTTAAGTTCACCAATCCCTTTGGTCAAAGGTGAGAGGCGAATTTCACTATGTGACTTGGCCCATCTCCATAGTGTGCAATACTAACCATCATCTATAGTCCCAGTCAACCTCCCGTTGGCCCAGTTTGATTGATTAGACGAGAACACATTATAGAATATAATCCTGTTTATCAATCTCTTTTCCTATTCATTACTACCTTGACGGGAAAGTAACTCTAGACAAGTTCTAATGTTGGTCACCATTAGAAAACATGCAAAACAAAGAGAATTGATTAATACATGCAAATACCCATTCCAAAAATTGCAAATTACTCGGGTTTACTTTGTTAGATCTTCATGAGTCCCACAACCCCAAGTTGTGGATTTAGCGACTCATGTTATTGGACTATAGGTAATGGTTAGTATTGCACACTATGGGTCCCAGTCAAACACTTACTTAATTGAATTGAGAATCAAGCAAATCCTAAATTGATTGAGAATCACAAGATTTGAAGATCAAATTAATTCACAAGTGTATTCTCTCAATTTTCTCTCTAAGTTTTGTATTCTTACCTCAATTACAATGAAACTAAAGGCTCTATATGAAAAATGACCTAAAATACTATTTATAATAGTTATAATTAAGTCCTTAATAAAATAGAAAAATTAGTTGGCGACTTCTATGAAAGGTCTTTACGGCTCATAAAGTAATTTATGAATCGTAATCGGGGTCTCGTAATCAACTTTTAGATCTTGGACTCCTCTTCTATGAACCATCTTCATGACTCATAAATTGATTTACAACTCATACTTCAGACTTATAGGCTTCAACTACTTCAAATTGTCCTTCTCAGGAAATCTTCACGAAACCTTTCTATACGACTCGTGGAATGCTTTACGACTCGTATAGAGGTCTCGTATAGCTGAACTTTAGCTTCATATATCATCCTTCACTGGAATTTATCATGAAACTGCCTCTCTGACTCATAGAATGCTCTACGACTCCTAAAATGCTCTACGACTCATAGAGGGTCCCATAAATCACAAAAAACTCTGCAATTTTGCCCCAAGTCATGTCCAACCAACTTTCCTGCAAAACTAAGCACAAAAACACATAAAAACAATAAATGTCGCATTGGGAACACATAAAATCATAAGTTTTAAGCATCAAAAGTATTGTATTTTGACAGTACATCAACACGCTCAACTTAAAATTGTTGCTTATCCTCAAGCGACGACTTAACTATATAGACAATACAGTAACACACAGACCTCAACTCAATGGCATACATCACATAAAATTCAAACTTAGATACCCACATCCGTTTTTCAAAGTAGGATCAGATAGATATTTAGCAAACCAATGCAAACTGGTGTATGCGACAACACAACTATGACAAGCAAGGGAATATCAACAGTCCACAATCGTTGAACAAGTTAAATGCTAATAATGCAATGCAAGCGCCCTCACAAAAAGAAGTCCTATATTTGACACTAAATGATGATTTCATATTTAATCATAGGATTGTGCAAGAACACTAACTCTCACAAAAGATATTCATGCATGACGACTAATACCATAGGCTTACCCCTATACTCATGATCAGACCTTCAACTAACTGGACTAGGATTACTTTAGGACTTTCTAGGCTTGTAATGTAGGCTCAGGAGGCTTTGGTATGACATTTTGGAAAAATAGTGACTAAATGCCCTCCTTGAAACTGCATTTTTCATCACTTTCACCTTACCAACTCTATTCTTTTCACCTTATTCTCCGTTTTTCCTTATTTAAGTTTTTTTGGGTGTTTTCTTCTCATTTTTCTGCTTTGCCTTGTTTTTACACTTAATTTTGCTTTTTAGATCATATCTAAGACATCTTTTCTTTTTCTTGCACCCGATACATACTTTTTTTTCTCCTCATTCCCAACTCACCACTTTATTGTTTTGCTTTACCCTTACACCGGCCACCCTCAGCTTAGACTTTTAACGTGTATTGAAGTACACAATATCTCTCCTCTGAACCAGGGCCACTTTTTGGTAGGCACCCTCAACTTAAGCTTTTTGCCTTAGTCAAGATTCACAATGCTCAAGGAAAGATTAGGGCCAATTTCAAGGTTTATCACTAGACAAGGCTAGACTAGTTAGGTGTTTTGAAAGAATTGGTACATGTAAGGCTCAAATATTTGGAACAAGGAATAAAATATCATTTGATTGGTCATTTTAGGCTAAAGTGGACTATTTGAAGAACAAAGGCCTAAGATCCTATCCTAATCTATTTAATCTACAATCTAACTTAGAGAAATAGGGCAAGTTCTAAATTAGCACAAAATGCACGAATCTAGCAAAATAAGCTAACACTTATATGGCACAACATACATTATCAACAAAAGACTCATAGATCATGCTTCGTATCTCAAATTATGCTCACTTTATCAAAGCAAATATTGCCAAATATCTAAACATGCATGGTTGCCATCTAACTACATAAAAAATGCACCTCTAAAGTGGGGCCTCCTATAGGGGATATTAACACAATTACTATTATATTTTCTCAATTTAACAT
>JAOTQR010000007.1:7179848-7201952 GCA_025774065.1 Solanum ossicruentum | reverse complement strand
CTCTCTCTCTCTCTCTCTCTCTCTCTCTCTCTCTCTCTCTATATATATATATATATATATATATATATATACACACACACATACATATATATATCATAATAGCCCAAATGGTGCTAATGTAATGAGATGTGTGCATAACAAAACAACCAGTCATGTATAAGATGTGTGCATACCAATGCAAAAATTTATGTACAAAATATGTGCATATCAATGCAAACAGTCATGTACAAAATCTGTGCATATCAATGCAGCACAATAACAAATAAGATATTTTCATAACACACCTAGTCTAGTATAAGATATATGTATAACAATGCAACTACTCAGGTTAGAGACATGTGCATATCAAAGCATCTAGTCAAGATAAATATATATACAATAGCCATCACATCAAATGGGATATACCATGTATATCAACCATTACCACAAGGCTATCGTTATCCCCTATCATCACTAGCTCACTAATAACCAAGATGTCCATGAAACATGCTCCACAAGAACCCCAAATATGCTCATAACTCATAGATTCATCACATTCATCATCAATTAGTCACAACATTATTAAAAGGCTATCTCAAGTATCATATTAGCATAATAATATCTAAATTATCTCACATCACATGATTTCATCTAAATTAATCAATAGGATCTCTATTTATTCAATATTCGGCATCACCATTACCATAATCCCATCAAATTCAATTGTGTAAGGACTCAGACGTTGTACGACCTTATTGCAGATTGAAAATTTTGGTATCGGGAAGTTTTAGACCAAGGTGATGCACCATGGCAGCCCTCACAGGCTGCGTGAGGTCACACGGCCTGTGTAAGGTCTCAATAGACTGACCCTTGGTCTTAAAAGGAGTGTTTGTGCCTTAAATATGTAGTTTTACACTAAGGCATACCACATATGGACCTCTCAAAGTCCATGTGACACCTCACAGATCGTGTGGTGGGCCGTGTGGTGGCCTTAGTCTTGAAATCCCATCGTTTGAGACCATGTATGATGGTGCGACCAAATGTATGGTCCGTACAAGGTGATAAAGTACGTAAGGCCTCCCATATTGCTTCTGAAGTGAATTTTTTCTAAGTATGGATTCACCGTCTCAAACCTTTATCATGGAAAATTTTTCTAAAGGAGGTGGTACGGGCAATGGTATGGCCTGTGTCACCTCGTATGGCCAGTATGGCCTTTTGTGAGGATGATTTCATTGAAAAGCTCTAAGTATATGATTATCGTTTCGGACCTTCATCAAACAAATATTTTTTCTAAGTGTTGGTTCACAGGCAAGTATACGGTCCATGTAGTGCCTCATGGACCATATAGCCCCTCCTTGAGACGAAATTATTCAATTTTCAACTTATTTCATTTATGGCGTTTTCATAATTATGGCTTATTCTTAGGGTCTTTTGTGACTTCCTATGCTACCTATAGACTTCCTAATGACCTAAACTTTATTCCTCTCATTCAAATTCATTCCTCACAGAAAAGAATTCTCTTAAGTCTCCCTCAAAGACTCTTTCTTCACCAAATTTCTTTTGAATCTTCTCTATTAGCTAAGGTGTGTGGGTTTGTGTCACTCCCCAAAGTCTCATTAAGGCGGACCGGCACCCGTTGCCGCTAAGAATTGGGAGAACCAAACTATATTTATGCACTTTTTAGACATATTATAAGGGATTTCTATCTTCATTGTGCCTTTAAGAAAGAAACAGCAATAATAAGCCAAAAGAAAAATGCATATGGCTAGGCCATTGGGGCTACGGTGTCTAAGGTACGAGACATGGCCACATTTTAATTTACATAGTCTACAAAGCCTCTAGATAGACAGTATTTGACAAGGGTCGAGATAGGCCCTACCTTGACTAATTGTATAATACAAACATATAAGTTCTAGACACACACAAAGCTCCAAAACAACCTGGAGCTTGTAGTAGTAGCTGGAGGTCCTGTACTCTACTGGAGAGCACCTGTACCGCAACATGAAATGCAGTTCCCCCATAAGGACGTCAGTACTAGATAATGTACTGAATATGTAGGGCCGGAAATACTATATATGAAGTAACAACTTAAATGAAACTATGCAATGGTGTAGGATATGAGACCAGCTTTGGTTATATTTAGGAATCATGTACTTTATGTTCTTTATATTACTTTACCCTTATTGCATAATCTATGGACAACATGTAATACAAGTGACCAGCTGATTAGCGGTAAAACTGTATCGGGATCATCCCTGGTAAGGTTTTTCCTTAACCCCTCGGGCTACCACCCATGATAAGATCATCCCTGGCTAGATGATGCTTCCACCCTTCAGGCTACCACCTATCAATAAACAATACACTTTATCTTTCCATTACCATTGAGATTGCGCTTTTGGTGGTCAAAACATTGGAGTTATAGGATTGTAGATGTAAATGTTACATGTAAATAATCATACAAGACAATATGACAATGAAATGAGGATGTTACACAAATAATGAGATGCGTATGAGATGAAACAACTCGTAAACTTTATTTAAGAATAAGAACCCATGTAACCGTGTGTTTATGTATGTATGCATATTTGAAGGTGATTATATATGGAAGCATGTGAACATATGAAAGGGTGGAGACACAGTTAAAAATTATGTCAAAGTTTGGTAAATGCCTTTATGTACCAAGGAGGGATCTATGTTTCATGCCAAATGATACGAAATCAAGTAGCTTTACATACCTCATTGTTTGACCTCTTTACTACCATTATATGGCTGCTTTTCCCTCAAATATTTATATATAGTATATTAAACAATAAGACTAGCATTAATAGTGATGAAACACTTCTTGGAAGCCCAATGTCATAAAAACTAACACCCGGGCAGCAAAAGTTTAATTAATGATGTGAAGACATTTCTTCAACCTTTTCACTTATAATCATATTTTCTAACAACCATTCTTGTATACATGTCATATACACCTTATTTCAGACTCTTAATAGTCTTACGCCCATAAGGCACAACACATAGCAATTTTTGACAACATACAAACAGGTGGCATAACGCTACATCCCTTCTCAACACTTCGACGTCAACAATCCCGAATCTGTTTTAACTTTACCTAAATTGTATCCAACGTCTTTTACCACATAAATCCAGTCTTAAGATAGTCCACAAATAGTCCCAAAGTAGGGGAAGGTCGTGGAACAACATATTACAATTATCAACTCACAAGTTTTTTTTAAGAGTACAATTACGACGTTGTACAACAATTCATCTTTGCAGGCTGTAAAAGTAGTGCAGCAGCTTAATTACATGACTAAAAAACTATCTCTTGCTAACAACATAAGTCTTACTTCATAATTCAGCCAACCAAGAAGAGAAAAGCCTTTTGAACAACAAAAAAAATTCATAACAATCCTTAGGACACAAGCTGTCCAGAATTTCCAGCACAATATACTAGCATATACTTCTTGTTTTTCATGAAGAAACCATACTAAATACACAACTATAATTTCTTATATTTTCCTTCAAGATTTAGGCTCTCCCTCAATAGCCTTAGGGGATTGTATTTGCAGCTGGTAAAGTGAAATAGATAGAAGATAAGAGTTTTTAAGAAAGCTGAAAAGTTGTTTCAAGTGGAATGACTTTAGGGGCTGGTTTTGATCCATTTTTAAAGACTCTTTTGGCCAATTTTCTCTTGAACATTTGACTAGATAATGACACCTATCAATACACTTGTGATGCAGCATCTTATCCCTTAGACTTGGTCCTAAATGGGTCTCCAAACTTAATGGGCCTTTTGCTGCCCATTCTTCTCCTTTCCTTTTAATTACTTTAGGCCAAATTTTCAATTGAATTGGGATGGGCTTGGCCCCATTTTCTATACTTCCCAAACTGAAAATAAGATCCATTTATGATGATAAAGCATGGGCTAAATGTACCCCCTTAACACAGACTTTATTCATAATCGAACTTAGACAAATTCGACGTCGGGCCTCATCTCCGTTTAGCTAGCAATTTTAAGCTAAGAAAGTAGGTGACTCACCTACTAGCTTATTTATAAGATCCATTTATGATGCTAAAACATGGGCTAAATTTAACTCCTTAACATAGACTTTATTCATAATCGAACTTGGACAAATTCAACGTCGGGCCTCATCTCCGTTTAGCAAGCAACTTTAAGCTAAGAAAGTGGGTGATTCACCTACTATCTTATTAAGTCTTACAATTACCTCAACTCTCTCTCTTTATTTAGGGCTGTGATCTTCTCAAATTTAACACAAAACATGTATACACTCGATCCTCTTAAGCGTTAGACGCACATATTGCCCATTAACACGAGATTCAAGCACATTTTAAAAATTGATGCTAATTTGAAAAGTCATATCATATTTCATTTAATAGCATTAGGACATGTAAAATGTGGGGTGTTACATCCTCCCCTCTTTTGGAACATCATTCCTCGAATGTTAGCACAATTGGATAGGTTAATCATGTATAAACCTTTATTTAAACAAAGCTTTAACAACACACTAAGTATTCAATCACACGTATCTATTAGTGTTCTGATTCTGCATGTTGTACTTCCTCTTTAGCTTCAAATAAGTAAGGGTATTTTGATCTCATCATGTCCTCGGCCTCCCATGTTATTTCTTCTGCTTGCTAGTTTCTCCAAAGTACTTTTACTGAAGCTACCTCTTCATTCCTTAGCTTCTCAACATGAGGATCAGGAATAGCAATAGGTACCTCTTCATTGGTGAGATCATCTGCAATCTGTACATCCTTAATAGGAGTTATACGGGATGGGTCCCCTATGCATTTTCGAAGCATTGTGACATGAAAAACTGGATGAACCATTGTAAGCTCTTGGGGTAACTCTAGTTCATATGCAACCTTCCTGAACTTCTTAGTAATTTTATATATCTCTATGTAACGTGGGCTCAGTTTTCCTTTCTTACCAAATCTCATAACCTCTTTCATTGGAGACACCTTTAAAAATAGCCAATATCCTACTGAGAATTCCAGTCCTCTCCTTCTAGCATCCGTATATGATTTATGATGACTTTGGGATATTTCTAGCTGTTGCTGTATCACCTTAACTTCTTCCATGGCTTGTTGTACTAAATCTGGACCAAGCAAGGCAGTTTCTCCCACTTCAAACCATCCAATTGGCGACCTACACTTCCTTCCATACAAAGCTTCATAAGGTGCCATCTTGATACTTGAGTGGTAGCTATTATTATAGGCAAATTCAATAAGTGGCAAATGGTCCACCCAACTACCTTTAAAGTCCAATGCACAAGCTTGCAACATATCTTCAAATGTCTGAATGGTGCATTTTACTTGACGTCTGTTTGAGGGTGGAATGTTGTGCCCAAATTTACTTGTGTCCCTAAAATCCTTTGGAAGGACTTCCAAAACTTCGCAGTGAATTGAGCTCCTCGATCAGATATAACAGAGACTGGGACTCTATGTAGCCTAACTATCTCTTTGAGGTATAGCTTAGCATACATTTTAGTTGTATAATCACTCATGACAGGTAAGACGTGTGCTGACTTTGTGAGTCTATCAAATACTACCCATATGGAGTCAAATTTCTGAAATGACAAAGGCATATCGGTAACAAAATGCATGTTGATCATATCCCACTTCCATGTGGGAAGCTCTATACATTGCATATAACGTCCTGGCTTTTGGTGTTCTACTTTCACCTGTTGGCAATTTGGAAATTGAGCCACAAATTTTGCAAGGTCCTTTTTTCATGCCTCCCTACCAAAACATTCCTCTCAGGTCATGGTACATCTTAGTTGATCCCGGATGGAGGGAATATCGGGAATGATGGGCTTCTTCCATTATCCTCTTTCTTAACCCATTAATATCAGGCACACATAATCGATTTTGGCTATAAAGTACTCTATTTTACGTAAGGTCAAATCCCTTTATCTTACCCTGACTCACCTTTTCCTTAAGCTATCGTAGAACAGGATCCTCGAACTATTTTTCTTTCACCTCTATTAGTAATGAAGACGCAGCTGCATTATGTACAATAACCCCTTCCTTTGGAGTTTCAAGAAGGCAAACTCCAAAATTAGCTAGTTGCCGTAGATCCTTAGCCATTCCGTGACTCACCACATCCTGATCACCAGTATTCACGATTGCCTTATGACATAAAGCATCGGCTACCATATTTGCTTTCCCCTGATGGTATAGTATATCAACATCGTAATCCTTTATTAGTTCCAACCATCTTCATTGTCTTAAGTTTAGGTCTTTCTACTTAAAGATGTATTGCAGGCTCTTATGATCAGCATATATGTCAACGTGAACCTCATACAAATATTGCCTCCATATTTTCAAAGCAAATATGACCGCTGCTAGCTCAAGATCATGAGTTGGGTAGTGTTTCTCATGTGGTCGTAGTTGTCTACATGCATAAGAATTACCCTACCATGCTATGTCAGTACACACCCTAAGCCAACTCCTGAAGCATCACAATACACTGTATACCCCACATATCCTTCTAGAAGAACTAGCACAGGTACAGAAGTTAGCTTATTTTTCAGTTCCTAGAGGCTCCTTTCACATGCATCATTCCATTGGAACTTGGTTGCCTTATGTGTCAATTTTTTAAGGGGTGCAGAAATAGAAGAAAAACCTTCAACAAACCTCCTGTAATAACCTGCCAAACCTAGAAAGCTTTGAACTTCTGTGGGTGTCGTTCGTCTTGGCTAATCTCTCATAGCCTCTATCTTTTGTGAATTAATCCTTATTCCTTCCTCATATACAATATGACCCAAGAATGCCACTGATTTTAGCCAAAATTCACATTTAGAGAACTTGGCATACAACTATCAATCACGAAGAACTTGTAACACTTGTCATAAGTACTTTGCGTGGTCCTCTTCTGATCTTGAGTATACCAAAATGTCATCTATAAATACTATCACAAATACATCCAAGAATGGCTTAAATACCCTATTCATCAGATCCATAAAAACTGTTGGTGCATTCGTTAAGCCAAATAACATAACAAGAAATTCAAAGTGACCATAGCATGTTCTAAAAGCATTCTTGGGTATATCTTCCTCCTTCACCCTCACTTGGTGATACCCCAATCTCAAATCAATTTTTGAAAAGCATTTGGCACCCTGTAACTGATCAAATAAGTCATCAATCCTGGGGAAGGGTTATTTATTCTTAATTGTCACCCTATTCAATTGTCGATATTCTATACATATTCTCAAGGTGCCATCCTTTTTGCGTATAAATAACACTGCTGCAAACCAAGGGGCTATACTAGGTCTTATAAAACCCTTCTCCAATAAGACTCTTAACTGCTCTTTTAATTCACACAATTCTACTGGGGCCATTTTATATGGAGGGATATAAATAGGTTGCATGCCTGGAAATAAGTCAATACCAAAATCTACTTCTCGTTCTGGAGGTAAGCCTGGGAGTTCTTCAGGAAACACATCAAAAAATTCATTCACTACTAGAACTGATTAAAGAGTTGGTAATTCTGCCTCCATATCCCGTAGTCTAACTAAATGACATATATACCCCTTAGATATCATCTTTCTGGCCTTAAAATAAGAGATGAAATTCCCCTTTGGTGCCCCAACATTGCCTTCCCATGCAAGAACTGCCTCATTTAGAAAGTGGAAGTAGACTCTCTTAGTTTGGCAATCCACGGTGGCATAGCAAGAAGCTAACCAATCTACATTCACATAGTTTCCCAACACTTCTTTCACCCCACAAGGACTATTTTCATGACAAATAAACATAAACACATGACTATAATTCAATATATTCTCATATGCAAGCTTGTCTCCATTTGAAACCCCAAACTCCAAACTCACAATTCACACTAACAATCAACCCTCTTTTCATGATTTACCTTCAATTTAACACACCCCTAACACATCCACAAGCTTTAATTTACATAAATAAAGCTAGAAATTAACATGCCTTTCAAGCCCCTTACTAGACCCTAATCTTCATAGCCATCAAACCAAGCGCTTCCTTGACCAACTAACACCTCCACACCACTTATGGGACCCAATATACCAAGGTTGAAGTGTTAAATAATCAAAAGATCGAAAAAATCAATTTTGTTCCAGGTACTATAGCAACCCAAGAGGGTTGCTCAGTTTCCTTGGCTGCTCTCTCTTGATTTTTTTTTCTAAGTGTGGGAAAGCTTTGTCTTGCACACAAGATATATACATATATATATATGCATTCGAGACTCCACTAGAACCATTAAAAAGGTGCCACCACACGTGACCCCACTAACAATTTAAATCTTAAAGACTACACTTTAGAAGAAATTTACATTTGGTCCCAAACTTTACCAAATTGAACCAATTAAGGGCTTACGGGTTCTAACTGCATTTATATGTACACGAATTCTCATTTGATGTTTTGACTTAGCACCAATGAATTGAGGGCATAACGGCTTTCACCAAGGGCCCTTTTCCCTTTCCTTGAACAACATGTCAACATATGTATATGGTAGCCTTTACCAAAAGGACTGGTCTTTAGAAATGGTTATACATTTTGATATGAAATGATATGATATGTTTTGATATGAAAATTCTTTCGAAAAGTGTGGTCGTAAGGAAGGTGTCCATCACACCTAAAAAATGTGATCATAAGGTATGCTATAGATTATACTTCACAAGTAATCTTCTTCTACCGACGGGTGGTCTATGTCAGATTTATTCATGTAATAGCTTGCATGGGTTTGATTTTGTCGGTTATAGTCCATCAACACTATATATGAGCATTTGTGCAGTTCATGCATCATTAGTTTCATTGCATATCGAATACTCAACCTCTTGCTATATATCTCGTTCTATATTATGTGCCCTTGTCATCTAACATTGAATGCAGGTTTGGTAACTCACATATATTGCATGCTATATACTTAGTATATTCAATTATACTCACACATACTTTTTCCAACATGATTTAACCATGTAGGGAACTAGCACTACGTTCATTCACTATACGATGCCTAGCTTGGATCTTGAGTTTTTCTTGTTGTGGTGAGTCTTATTTTCAAAGGACAAACCACCTTTCCTCTACTTATGTTGTTTTACTTATGTTATTTACTTTGAATGTGAGCTCGGGGTACGTCTTGGCCCCCCTCCTATCTTATGACTAGATGCATTGTTCAACATCTTGTAAGTTCCTTCATTATTATAAGCTAAGTGTTACGATTGGAGGTTATGCTAATGGATTGGCTACTTTTTGGATATCGTTATGTGAATTGTTTATGAGCTTTATGATATGGCTCTATATATGATGTGGAAGATCCTAAGTCCAAAATTTCCCATATAGAGAGGAGTCATACTTACCCCCCTCCCCTTAGTATTTATATGCTACGTACTTGGTAAATCCATATTACTCCCATTCCCTATGACATCCCTATAGAGTAAGTGTTATTCTTCCCTCCCTTAGAATTATATGTTTACTATTTGATTACTCTTTCGAATCGATGATGTGAATATGCATACTATGAGGATTATTTGTGGACTCTCTGGTCCCCATTCACCATTTCACTCTGAGGCCCTAGGTCCCAATCTTGACAAGCTTGGTATCAGAGCACTAGGTTTGTAAATGATCCTCAGGGTCCAACATGTCGCATCAAGTAGAGTCTTATTCATGGATGTGAAATGCACTATGCCTATGAGTGGGAGACTTTGATGATGTTCTAGGAATTGTCTCACTTCTTCATGTATCATGTCATACGATGGACCATATGTTTGGTTTCCTTATCTTGATGGTGTCATTACTCCATTACAGAAGGTGCCTCGAGAAAGAGCTCCCCTACCAAGACCGGCATCGGCTAATGAGGGTCAAGCACCTCAAGGCCTTATGGAAGAGCCTATCTTTGATGGTGAATACCATATTACCTTTGCTATGATTTCCCAGGTGGTGATTTCTCAGACTAGGTAGGCTGATCTTCCTCGAGATCCCACCCAGCTTCTAAGGTGAGAGATTTTACCTGGATGAATCCTCTAGAGTTCTGTGGGTCAAAGGCTGATAAGGACGAGAGTTCATTGATGAGCTCAGTAAGGTGTTGACTATTGTGGGTGTCACTTTGAGAAGAAAGTTGAGTTGGTTGCTTATCAATAGAAAGATGTAGCCCAAGTGTGGTACACCCAATAGTTGATAGAGAGGATTTGTGGTAATGTTGTTAATTAGGAAAAGTTAAAGTTTGCCTTTCTGGATTGTTTCTTGTCACTTGAGCTTAGGGAAGAAAATATGACTAACTTTATCCAACTCAAACAAGGTTGCACGAGTGTGAGGGACTACGCGCTCAAGTTCACTAAGCTCTCTAAGTATGCTCCTACGCTTGTGATTGATCCCCGTGCAACAATGCACAAGTTCATTTCTGTTATCTTTGATTTGGTTGTGAAGGAATGTCTATGGCTATGCTTATTCGGGATATGGACATCTCCAGGCTAATGGTATATGCTAAATAGATTGAAGGGGAAAAACTCAAGGAGAAAAGAGTGCATAATCCTAAGAAGGCCGGTTATGATGGTGGTTTCTCCAACTCTAAGGGTGGCAGTTTTGGTCACTTCCAATAAGGCCAAGCTTCTAATGCTCATGATGCTAATGCTAGATTACCTCCTCCTAAGGCACTGATTGGTTGTGGGCCATGGTATCCTTAGTGAGAAAACTGTGGAAGGAATTACTCGAGCACTAGTTGGAGAGAGTTGGGTGAGTGCTTTGGGTGTGGTCATAAGAACCACAAGGTTGCTGATTGTCCTAAGATTGCTCAAAGAGGTCAAGATCAGGTGACTAAAGGTAGGAAGGGCTAGCAAAGAGCTACATAAGGTGTTTCCCCGAGGAACAACAGGTTCTATGCTCTTCATGCTCGTTAGGAAGTTGAGGAGGCTTCAAATGTTGTGACTAGTATGTTAAAAGTCTTTGATTTTGATGATTATGCTTTGCTTGATTTGGGTGCCAATTTGTCTTTTGTGACTCTTCTATTGGCTGTTAAGAGTGGGTTTGAGTCCCTAAATTTTAAGGGACCCCTTTTCACTTTTATACCCTCATGGTGAATCTGTTGTTAGTCATAGAGTTTATCAGGGTTGCCTTATTTCTATGTTGCATAAAGTCTTTCTATGCGATCTTGTGGAACATGAAATGTTTGATTTTGATGTGATTCTTGGAATGGATTAGTTGCATGCATCATATGACTCTATAGATTATAGAACCCAGAAGGTCAAGTTCCAACTTTTGGATGAGCTCATTCTTAAATGGAAGGGTAGTGACTCAGCTATTAAAGGTCAGTTTTTTCCTACCTTAAGGCCTGGAAGATAATCTCCAAGGGTTGTATTTACCATATTATGAGAGTCAAGGATGTGGAGTCCAAGACTCCTACTCTTGAATCGGTCCCGGTAGTGAATGAGATTTTGGATGTGTCCCTTGAAGACTTACTTGGTATTCCTCCCGAAAGGGAAGTAGACTTTGGCATAGAGCTTCTCCCAGATACTCAACCTATCTCTATTCCTCCTTGTTGTATGGCTCCAACTAAGTTGTAAGAGCTAAAGGATCAGTTGACAGATTTGTTCGAGAAAAGTTTCATTAGGACAAGTATATATCCATAGGGTGCTCCGATGTTATTAGTAAGAAAGAACGATAGGTCTCTTTGGATGTGCATTGATCATAGGCAATTGAATAAGGTAACCATCAAGCATAAGTATCCATTTCCTAGAATTGGTGACTTGTGTTGATCAACTTCAAGGGGCTACCCATTTCTTAAAGATTGACCTTCATTCCGGTTATGACCAGTTGAAGGTTAAAGAGTGTGATATTCCTAAGATGGCCTCTCGGACTTGGTATGGGCACTTTGAAATTGTGATGATGTCATTTTGTCTGACTAATGCTCCAACCATGTTTATGAATTTTATGAATCGAGTTTTCAAGCTATTTCTCGACAGTTTTGTGGTTGTCTTTATTGATGATATTCTTATTTACTCCTAAAATGAGCAGGAGCACATGGATCATCTAAGCTTGGTTCTTCAATCCTTGAGAGAGAAGAAGTTGTATGCTAAGTTTAGAAAATGTGTGTTTTGGTTAGGTGAAGTATCCTTTCTTTATCATATGGTACCTAGTGGTGGTATTAAGGTTGACTCGAAGAAGACTGAGGCCATGAAGAATTTGCCTAGACCATTAACTCCTTTGGATATTCGGAGTTTTCTTGGGTTGGCTGGCTATTGTAGGAGGTTTGTTGTAGGGTTCTAATCTATTGCATCTTTGTTGACTAAGTTGACTCAAAAAAAGGTTAAGTTTGTGTGGTCAGATAAATGTGGAAGAGTTTTCAGACTTTGAGGGATGTGCTTATGTGGATCCTGTTTTGACTTTACCAAATGGCTTGTATGGCTTTGTGATGTGTTTTGATGCTTCTCAGATTAGGTGGGTTTTGTACTTATGCAACATGGTAAGGTGATAGCTTATGAATCAAGGCAATTGAAGTTGCATGAGCATAATTATCCCACTCATGATCCTGAGTTAGCGGCTACAGTATTAGCTTTGAAAATTTGGAGACACTATTTGTACAGGGTGCATATTGATGTTTTCACTGATCACAAAAGTTTTGAGTATGTGTTCACTCAAATGGATCTTAACTTGAGGCAGAGGAGGTGGATAGAACTCCTAAAGGACTACGACATGGGTGCACAACATCATCCGGGCAAGGCCAATGTAGTAGCTGATGCTCTTAGTAGCTTATTTATGGGAAATGTGGCTTATGTTAAGGAGGAGAAGAAGGAGATGGCAAAGGATATTCACCTTTTGGATAAATTGACTGTTAGGCTAGCCGACTCTAATGATGGTAGTATTCATATTCAAAATAGGGTTGAATCTTCGGTAGTTGTTGATGTAAAAGCTAAGCAAGATCTATATCCATCATTAGTTGAATATAAGAAGTTAGTTGCTGAAAAGAAAATAGAGGTGTTCTCCTAATGGGGAGATGGTGTGCTTAGGTATCAAAATATCCATCTGAGATCTACTAAGATGTATCAGGATTTAAGGGAGGTGTATTAGTGGCATGGAATGAAGAAGGATATAGCCATGTTTGTATCCGAATGTCCTAGTTATCAAGAATTAAAGGTAGAACACCAAAGGCCCAGTGGCTTGACTTAAGACATTGAGATTCCAACTTTGAAGTGGAAAGATGTGAACACGGATTCACGGTTAGTTTGTCTTGGACCCGAAGGAAATTTGAATCCATTTGCGTTATTCTTGATCGGATGACTAAGTTGGCTCATATTTTACCGATTAAGGCTACTTTTAGTGCCGATGATTATGCAAGGTTGTACATCTGACAGTTTATGAGGTTGTATGGCGTGCCTAGGTCTATCATATCGGATCATGGTACCCAATTTACTTCTCACTTTTGGAGTTTTTTTCAAAGAGGACTTGGTACTAAGGTGAAGTTGAGCATTGTCTTTCATCCTCAAATCGATGGAAAAGCACAGAGGATAATTCAAACTTTGGAGGACATGTTGAGGGTTGTGTTAGAGTACAAAGGTAATTTGGATGACAATCTTTCACTCATTGAGTTTGCTTATAATAATAGCTTTTATTCTAGCATTGGTATGGATTGATTGAGGCTTTGTATGATAAGAGATGTAGATCTCTTGTAGCATTGGCCCGAATTTTGTGTAGGAGGCTATGGAGAAAGTGAAGTTGATTAGAGAAAGGTTGAAGACAGCCCAAAGTTGCCAAAAGTCCTATTCAGATATTAGGAAGAGGGACCTTGAGTTTCATGTTGGTGATTAGGTATTCGTGAAGGTCTCACCTATGAAGGGTGTGATGCATTTTGGTAAGAAGGGCAAGCTAAGTCCCCGATATGTTAGGCCTTATGTGGTTGTTGAGTGAATTGGAAATGTGGCCTATAGATTGGAGTTGCCTCTGGATTTGAGCTCTATTACCCAATTTTTCATATGTCTATGTTGAGAAAATTGGTTGGTGATCCTAGTACTATTGAGGCTTTGGAAGGTGTTGAGGTTGAGGAGAACTTGTCTTATGAGGAAGCTTAGTTGGAGATTTCAGATAGGCAAGTGAAGCGGTTTCATAGCAAGGATGTGGCTTTCGTTGAGGTGCGTTGAAGAAATCAACACATAGAGAGTGCTACATAGGAGGCGGAATTGGACATGATAAAACAATATCCTCATCTTTTCTAATATACTCAAGCCTAAAGTATTAGGTTCTTCCTTTCAAAGTGGTCCTAACTCTTTCACTCTTAGGTTTCATGTCATGACATGCATACATATGCACCAAAATGATTTCAATGAAATTTTAAATGATTGTTGAATACATTTTAATATGAGTTTTCATGAATTTATGATTTTCAAGTAATAAAAATGCATTGTACCTTGTGATTTAATGTTTCATGTTTTGATTCAAGCCTTTAAAGCCTTGTTCTTGCATATTCGAGTATGAATGTTCCCAAAGGGGAGATAATGTACAAACCCAAACATTGTGTGACCTCATTAGAGCTTGAAAAGTTTGGTATCAGGGAAGTTTTACTCCATGGGAGCCCTCACGGTCTGCATAAGGTCACACTGTTCTTGTGCGGTCTACATAGAGTGACCCTTAGCCTTAAAAAGGTGTATAACTTTTAAACTATGACACACCACACATGGACCCCTCATAGTCTGTGTGACACCTCACGGACCATGTAGTAGGCCGTGTGGTGGCCTTAATGTCTAAATCTCATGCTTCGAGACCAAGTATAGGGGTACGACCAAGTATATAGTCCATACAAGGTGATATGATCCGTATGGCTTATGGAGTAAATTTTTCTAAATATGGAATCACCGTCTTAGAACTTTATCATGGGAAATTTTTTAAGAGAGATAGTACAGGCAGTGATATGTCCCGTGTGGCCTTTTACGGCTTGTGAGGCCATCCGTGAGGACAGTTTCGTGGAAAAATCCTAAGTATAGGATTAGCATTTTGGACCTTTGTTAAGTAAATATTTTATCGAAGTCTTGGTTCACGAGCGAGTATGTGGTCCATATAGTACCTCATGGACCGTATATCCTCTGTTTAAGATGGAATTATTCAATTTTCAACTCGTTTCATTAATGGCATTTTCGAAATTATGGTTTATTCTAAGGGTCTTTTACGACTTCCTATGCAACCTAAAGACTTCCTAATGACCTAAACTTTATTCCTCTCATTCAAATTCATTCCTCACATTTAAAAATTCTCTCAAGTCTCTCTCAAAGAACTCTAGTAGGAATTAAGCTTGGGGATCAAGGAAGGACTCTTTCTTCACCAAATTTCTTCTTGAATCCTCTCTATTAGATAAGGTATGTGGGTTTGATTCTTGGTCCGTTTCAACCAAGAAGTCCCAAACTCTTTTCAAGTAATTTCATGAATTTTAGTTTTCTTTAAACATGAGTTTTCAATATTATTATTTATACAATTCAATTGATGTAAGGACTATGTTTATCTATTTATTTTAAAGTGAATTAAGCCCTAATATGATGAAATACATTGAAGTTATGAAGTTATGAAAGTGTACGTCCCCTTTTAAGCTTGATTTGTGCATGGGTAATCTATATTATGATTTAAATGTAATTTTACTTATGTCATTACTTTAATTTCGTAATGTATTATTGATTTAAGTTTGAATCTACATTGCGCATGCTAATCTCATCCGTTTCATGGCATAAGCATTTATGAGCATTAAATTTTATGAAAATTCTGAAGTGGGCTAAGCCTAATTAAGTTTATGTAAATGATTTTTATAAGTTATTGGTTATGATAAGAATGTGATCATATAAATATCTATTGTTTTGGCTCTTGGAGTATTTTGGGTGCTTGCACCATATCGTTATGTGAATGAGTTATTCTGATGCATAAATATCATGATTTTGAACTATGGTTTGGCTTTTGAGCTTAAATGTGTGTTGAAAGGATTTGAAATTACTATTGACTCTTTGAAAGCATATATATTTATATGTATCCTCGTTGGATGTTTTGACTTAGCAGCGATGGATTGGGGGCATAAGGGTTATCCCCAAGGGCCCTCTCCCTTTCCTTCAATGTGCCAGCATAGGTATATGGTAGTCGTTACTGAAAAGGCTGGGTTGTAAGGAATGGTTACACATTTTGATATGAAATGATATGGTATGCTTTGACATGGAAATTATTCTCAACAGCGTGGTAGTAAGGAAGGTGTCCATTACACCAAAAAGATGTGATCATAAGGTATGGTGTAGATTACCCTTGGAAAGTAATCTTCTTCTACCGATAAGAGGTGTACATTAGACTAATTCATGTAATACCTCGAACGAGTTTTATTTTGTCGGTTATATTCCATCCCCACTATATATGAGCATTTTATGCATTTCATGCGTCATTGGTTTCATTGCATATCATACACTACACCTCTTGCTATATATCTCTTTCTATATTTTGTGCCCTTGTCATCTAACACAGAATGCAAGTTTGGTAAGTCACATGCATTGCATGCTTACATACTTAGTATATTCAAACATACTAATGCATACTTTTTCCTATATCAACTAACCATGTTGGGACTGAGGACTATGTTCATCCACCGTACAACATCTAGCTTGGATCTTGAGTGTTGCTTGTTGTGGTGAGTCCTATCTTCCAAGGATAAACCACCTTTCCTCTACCCATGATGTATTACTTATGTTATATATTTTGAGGGTGAGCCTGGGGTGGGTCTTAACCCCTGTCCTATTTAATTACTAGAGACATTATTGGACATCTTGTAAACTCCTTTACGATTATATACTAAGTGTTGTGATTGGAGGTTATGCTTATGTCTTTCCTACCTTTTGGATATCATTACATGAATTGGTTATGAGCTTTATGATATGGTTCTATGTATGATATGGAAGATCCTAATTCCTATATTGCCCCATAGTGTTTTTCTTTGATTTCCATAGTGGGGTTGCACTTAGAAGGTGGTTTCACAGATTAGGATTGTTGGTTTTATATGCTAGGAAGATGCGTTGGTAGTTGAGTGGAGTCGGTGTTATGGGGTCATATTTGGGTAGTTATTTACTCTCATTTGTCACCTATTGGCTTAGTAGATATTGGGTTAAACTAGTTAGGCTTGGTTTTTAGTAGCTTATGGCACATGGTGTCAATTTCCTAGAAATCTCCTTAGTGATAGAACATCACTTGAGTTAGGCCCAGTATATCCTAATTGTTAGCGCAGTTATTATATTTGGGAGCAAAGTGTTTAGTCAAAATGTGTTTTATTAGCTCAAGTTTGTGATTTTGGGAACTGAGTCTGGATTCGAGTTGCTTTTTATTGATTGATATTTTTGTTTACTACATATTTACATATACTATATTATTGTTTTCCATCATTTTGATGGTGTGCATAGTTCTTTCAAAGCCTTTATTGTGAAACTTTGTAGATAGGATTCAAACTATGCTAGCCATGTTTAGGATAGCCAAGGAAAATCAAGGTGCTCGTAAAGGATGGAGATATTCTATTGTGAGCTTAAGGTAGTTGTTTCAGATAGTATGGTTGGTTTGCTTCTACTTTTGTTCTGCACCTATTTGAATTTTGTGGCTTCGATGTTGTTGTAATACATCTCACACGACACAAAACTTCCTTATGGTGTATTTCTTAAATATTTTAAAATTTGGGCATTATTTGGCAAATCAGATATCTTCTTATTCTTTTTTAGGAGGCAAAATTGTATAGGAAAAGAGTCTCCTTTGATTTTTAGGTGACATATATCGAAAATAATTGTTTGGATGACTTGGGCTTAAACAAGAAAACTGCATGACAAATCCGCATCGCCCACTCATTCCCTTATAGTTAAAAAGGGGCCAAAAACCTATTCCTAGGACAAAAAAGGGAAAAAAATTGAACTTTGCACGAAAATGGCCTGACAAGGGACAAGTTCGTGTCACCCTTCTATTTCCCTATGTGTAAAATTGTTCGAACTTCCTCCGAATCAAGGGAAGGCAGTTGGGTCATAACCCAACAACCTTTTAAAGAGGATCCCCTTTTATTCCACCATTTTTAGCCTAATTCGCTCAAGAACTCTCTTAATATACTCTCAAGTCCTCACCAAATTCCTCAATCAATTCCAATATTTTAAAGAGATTTTATTGGAGTTGAAGAATTCAAGTGTATTCTTTAAGCCTCCTCCATTCTAATCAATTAATTTCAAGGTTTAATGTATGTGGGTCTTCATCCATGGTTCATTCCACCCATGGAGCCCAGCTCTCTTTTTTAATAAGATTTTATCGTTACAAACCAAGCCTAGGGCCTAGATGTGACATGGCGAATAGGAAACCTAAAGGGACCCCAAACAAGTCTCTTGGCATATCACTTACACATCATTGGTCGCAGAAGTAAAATAAACAACAATGAGAGGTATAATAAAAAGGGAAGTGGGACTAAGGGAAATCTTTGAAAATCATAAAAACATATAAGAGCCAAGCTCATAGTATAAGTACATCATAATATCCAACAATACCTCTAACATGGAATGGAGCAGGACCCAAGACACCTTGCAAGCTCACCCTCATAGTAACAAGTGTCCAACATAAATAAGTCTCAAAATAGCTAGAGTAATATAGATAATACCCTTGGACTTGAGGACTCACCAAAGCTTGCTTCAAAGGAACTTACTAGCCATGTGGAGGAGGATGATCAAATGAAGCTCCAGTCCCAACATGGTAATATCATGTAGGCATAAATCAGGCATTAGTAAATTTGAATGTGCTATGTATGAGGAATGCAATGCAACAAGATATAGGCCAACATAGTCCAAATGCATATTCATAAGCAATAGATATAAATCTCAATATGGCATGCATGCTCAATGCTCATAATAAAACATCCTTGTAAATCATTCATCTTGCACACTATATATATATAACATACATATGTAGGAAGGGACCTCAATCAACATAGACCATAAAGCTACAACTTGGAATCGAAGGCAAGACACCCCCTCAGTTAGGTGGACGGGCATGACACCCCCGGCTAGGTGTGGTCTACATGCTAAGGCAAATCAAACATGATAACATGAACTAGATGGATCCACTATTATAAGAAGGTTAATAATCATAATCCTATGGTAGCACATAGTTTAGAGACAAAGACATTATATAAGGACCCTTTGAGTCGAGCCCCCCATCTTAAGCCTCAATTGGTGCTAAGTCAAATCACATGAAATTCTTGAAATAATCATAACTTGTATAACTTATAAGAAACATAGAAACATCACATGAGTAGCTCTTGAAATATGTTTGACCTCTAATTGTGAGCCTAACTTGAACATGAGAGTAGATCATAGTCATACATGAACCCTTGCTTCAACATAAATGGCTCATAAGAGGTAAAAACCTTGAAATGGGGCTTAGCTTGTAACTCGTAAAATCATAAATAATTTTCATGAATATAGTACATAATTGAAAGCCCTTAGTCATCGTATAGTCACTTGACTTGTAAGTCATGAAATATATCATCAATAACTTGAGAATTCTAGACTTGACATTTTATCAAACACATGGTGGGTTCTTGATACTTGTTCAAAAGCATGCAACTCAAGTGTGAAATAAGATGAGAAAACTTAATGCAAATCAACCCACCAACATATAGTAAAATCCTCTTGTAGGGTACCTTGAAATCCATCATCAAAACTCACAATAGATCATGGTTTCACATTAATAGTCTCAATAGATAAAGATCAACTCATATTATAAGCTTGAAATAGATACTCATGTATAACCAACAGTACATTGATAAAACTCCAACATAATTGATGCTTATATTTCATAATAAGAGATAACCATAAGTAATACAACTTGAAATCATGCAATTCTCATAAAAAGGAAGATTGGGCTCCATGGATGAAAAGACCCAATAGATGAAACCCATACACCTCAAACTTGGGTTTTCTTGAGATGAGCTTGAAGAAAACATAGAGCTTGAAGTGAATCTTTGATTTCCAAAGTTAATTTTTAAATCCTTGAATTTGGTATGAGATAAATGGTTAAGTCTTGGAGAGGTTTTTGTGAGGGTTTTAAGTGATAAAATTTGAAAAATGGATAAGTATGGGTGACTTCACGTTTAAGTGGGCATTGAGGTCATAGGGCATGGGGCTATGACCCCAATGCCCTTGGGCGCATAAGAAAATGTGAGGAAAAGTTTGTACTAGACCACATTTGGTCCATGATGTTGACCTAATGCGAAGGAGATTATTACACTGCTACGCACCCCTGGTGCGTTACAGCCAGGGTACGGATGCTCTCTACAATTAGGAAATTAGCAAAAATTATTTTTCGCTACATGTACTCTAAAATCCAGGTTACACCTATTTCCCACTCAATTTTGCCCCATAATCACGAATTTGAAGTTGGATTTCGATATCACTCATGAATTTTGAGATATATGAAAATTATGATTATGGCATTTCGAAGTACATTTTTTGGGGCGTTTCAATATCTCCCCCTTGGGAATATTCGTCCTTGAATGTCAAGGAAACATGTATAAGAGAAGTAATCATGAAGATTTCAGCTTGATATGAATGCAACAAATGCACTTAAACATCATGTTCAACAATCTCAATAGGAATGTTAAAAATCACTATAAACTTGTCACCACAAAACATGGATGCATGTAAAATAACATGAGGGCTGAAACTTAAGATTTGAAATCATTAGGGGACTTACATTAGTACCTTCGGCTTTAGTAGAGAGGAAGAGATGTGGGTATCACTTTTTCATGTCTGTCTTGGCTAGCTATGTGGAACTTTCAACTTGTTGACTCCTCCAAAGGACCTTAATGGAAGATACATCTTTGTTAATCAACCTCTTCACTTTTCTATCCAAAATCTCCATCAGGACATCCTCATAGGTCAAATTATCTTCTACAACACCCACTAACTCCAAGGGCACTATAGCACTTGGGTCACTCATGCACTTTCTCAACATAGACACATGAAAAACCGGATGAATCATATTCATCTTCGTAGGAAATTCCAACTCATATGCAATCTTACCCACTCTCCTCAAAACTTTATAAGGGCCTACAAACCTTGGGATTAATTTTTCGTTCATGGAAAAACGGACCACACCCGTTATGGGTAAGACCTTCATGTAAGCCCAATCACCAACCTTAAACTTAAGATCTCTTCTCCTCATATTGGAGTAGGACTTTTTTCTACTTTAGGCTATTTTCAATCTCTCCCTTATCAACCTCACCTTCTCCATGGCCTCCATGACCAAATATGGACCTAGCGAAGTCATTTCCCGACTTCAAACCACCCAATTAGGGATCTACAATGCCCACTATATAAAGTTTCAAAGGGAGTCATACCAATGCTTGAGCAGTAGCTATTGTTGTAAGAAAATTTTGTGGCAGATGTTCATCCCAACTACCCTTAAACTTGAAAACACTAGCTCTAACCATATCCTCAAGAGTTTGGATAGTCCCCTCGGCTTGACCATCCGTTTGAGGATAAAAAGCCATGCTAAGCTTAACCTTGGTACTAATACCTCTTTGGAAGGACCTCCGAAAGTGAAAAGTGAATTGAGTACCACGATCCAAAATGATCGACAAAGGAACCCCATGCAATCTAACCAACTCATGTATATACAACTTGACATAATCTTCAGCACCATAAGTGGTTTTGACTAGAAGGATGTAAGCTGACTTTGTCATTCTATCCACAACAACCCAAATAGAGTCAAAATGGTTCCTAGTCTTAGGCAACCCAACCACAACATGAATGTTGATCTCTTCCTACTTCTAAGTAGAAATTTCTATATCTTGGGCAAGGCCACCTGGCCTTTTATGTTCGGCTTTCACTTGTTAGCAATTGTGACATCCGAATATGAACTTGGTAATATCTGTCTTAATACCACCCCACCAATACACCTCCCTCAAGTCTCTATTCATAATTGTAGAACTGAGGTGAATAGAATAGGATGAATTATGAGCCTCCTTCAAGATCAATTCTTTCAAATCAACCACATTTGGCACATACAATCTACCTTGGTACCAAATAGCACTATCTCCCCCTTGGCAGAAAACCTCTACTTTACCATCTCTTACTAAGGACTTCAACTCTAGCAAGGCGGGATCAA
>JAOTQR010000007.1:7158867-7179748 GCA_025774065.1 Solanum ossicruentum | reverse complement strand
ACTATCTCCCCCTTGGCAGAAAACCTCTACTTTACCATCTCTTACTAAGGACTTCAACTCTAGCAAGGCGGGATCAAGATCTTGTTTTGCCTTTACCTCCTAACTCAGAAGATTTAGAAACATCAACAACCACTAAACCACCATTATCAACTTCATCAAACCTAATCCACAATCTAACTAACTGGTAAAACTCTCTAGCCACCCCTCAACAGGAGCTAGACTACCCATGGACACTCTACTTAGAGTAATGGCCACAATATTAGCTTTGTTGGGATGATAATGTACACTCATATCATAGTCTTTAAGTAGCTCTAGCCATCTTCTTTTTCTCAAGTTAAGATCTTTTCAGGTAACACATATAGGAGACTCTTGTGGTCAGTAAACACATCAATATGAACCCTATACAAGTAGTGACGCAAAATATTCAAAGCACATACAACATCCGCCAATTCAAGATCATGGGTGGGATATATCTTCTCATGAACCTTAAGTTTCCTAGTGGTATATACTATCACCTTACCATTTTGCATCAAAACACACCCCAAACCAATTCTTGAGGCATCAAAATATACCATGAACCATTCCAACACTTCCGGTAGAGCTAAAATAGGAGGGGAGACAAGCTTTTTCATGACCCATGCCTAGGGCCTAGATGTGACATGACAAATAGGGAACCCGAAAGAACCCCAATAAAGCCACTCAACCTATTATTACATATCATTGGTCGTGAAAGTATGTAAAAGACATAAAACAAGCATAAGGGGCAAAGGGGCTAAGGGGTAGCTTGCCAAAACATCAACATCATAGACGAGGAGTCATAGCTCATATCATAATTGTGCAACTTGTCTAATAATACCTCTAAATACATAGATAGAGCGTGGGCCAAGGCAAAGTAACTGGGCTCACCCTCATAGTCAAAATAGAACATAAGAAAGTGTCTCAATACATAGATAATAGCAATCATAGACTAAGGTCCAGAAATGGAGGACTCACCAACAAGAATGGAATAGCACCGACTAGCCACGTTGAGGGGGAGGATGATCAACTTGAGCACCAGTTCTTACATAGTGATATCATGTAGGCAATAGTATGCGATAGTACTTTTGAATGTACTAAGTATGTGGGATGCAATACAAGAAGAAATCAACTTCATGATCAAAATGCATAGCAATAGGAAATAGGCAAGATGGCATTTAAGAACAATGCATAAGTAAAACATGCTTAAGTAACTCATGCACATATAAGATGTCATATGTGAAGAATAGAATAAGCTAGATTTCCAAGGTATAAGCCCTTTCAGGTTAGTGATGATGTCGTGCCATCACTTAGGTGGTGAAGTACTAACCCTTCACTTGGTTGGTGATAATGTCGCCCCATCACCTAGGTGGAGAAGTACTAACCCTTCCTTGGTTGGTGATAATGCCGCCCCATCACTACTAGGTGGAGAAGTACTAACTCTTCCCTCGGTTGGTGATAATGCAGCCCCATCACCTAGCTGGAGAACTACTAACCCTTCCCTAGGTTGATAAGTACTAACTGCCAAATTGGTTAGTGATGATGCCGCCCCATCACTAGATGGAGAAGTACTAATCCTTCCCTCGGTTAATGAGTATAAACCCTCATCTCGGTTATTCGGGATCTTAAACCCCCCAGATTGGGCATGGTCTAATGCAACACTTTATAAAGAATTTATCATGAATATAAGCTCATTTTATCGTCACAACATCAATCAAATCATATCTTATTTTTTGGACCTTCAATTGCTCAAAAAACCACATTCGGACATTTTATCAAACACCTTGGGGGTATGTCATAGGGGCTAAAGACCATACAATTTAGAGAAGAAATCATGTAAGAAAATCTATTGTAAAACCATTAATCAACACCTTGCAATACCCCTAAGACATTCACATCAAAACCCCTCATCAAATCCAACATTAGATCCAAGATCTAGAACTCACAACATGCTTAAACAACCATACTTTCAAGAACATAAATCATTGTGTAGTAAATTCCTCAATATACAAGACTCACTTCTAAAATCCACTTTATAAGTAAAAATAGGGTTTAGGCACCATGGGTGGAAGGATCCAATGGTTCAATACCACACACCTTGACTTTGGAGAACCCTTGAAGAAGATTGAAAATGGAGACTTGAAGCTTGAGTGAGATCCTTGATGAAATCCTTAAGATTGGTCCTGAGTTTGGGACTTGAATTTAGGAGCAAATATTTGGCTAAGTGTCTTGGTAACTATTGGGGAATGTTTTGGGTGATATGAGGGTGAAATCAGGCTAGGTATAGGTAAAAATACGTTTCGGAACACTTAGGACCAAGGCTTAAAAGTCATGGACCGAGACAACAAAACTGGGAAAAACTAACACCGCTTTGCGACAAAGGCGTGTCGCAGAGCTGTCGTGGACCACCTCTGGAAATTGAATTTTTTAAAATTTGAAATTGTGATTCGATGGCTCTAAAATCAGAGTTAAACTCTTTTCCCACTAATTATGACCCCCTGAACAAGAATATGGAGTCAAATTTTTGATAATGCGCACAGATTTTAAGATATATGGAAATTACAATTTCGGGCATTCCGAGGCACATTTTTGGACACTTTTTGGGGTCGTTTCAATAATTCCCCATTGGGATCATTCGTCCCTGAATGTAAAAGAGACGTACAAGACAAGAATGATCATGCACAAATCATCCCCAATAAGAATGCAACAAACATGTAAAACACCAATTTCAAAATCTCAACATAAGTGTAAAATCATCATAAACTTGTCAAATTAAACATGAAAGCATATGAATGACGTAGGGGCTGAAATAAGACTTGGAACCACATGAAGAACTTAGTCATTATCTTAGGATTGATTAGAGTGAGTGGCATATGAATATCACTCCCATAAGACTGCTTTGGCTTTCTTGGAGACAACTTTCACTTGATGATCCTTTCAAGAGGGCCTTAATGATCACCGCATCCTCATTAATCAACTTCTCCATTCATCCATCTAACACTTATAATAGGACCTTCCAATTCAACGTATCCTCCACATCACCCACTATCTCAAAGAGTTTCATAGCACTAGAGCCGCCAACACATCCCCTCAACCTAGAAACATGAAGAGCTGAACAAACCATATCTATATCCATAGGCAAATTCCCAAATTTATGTAACCTTACCAACCTCCCTCTATGCTCTTATAAGGACTCACAATCCTCAACTCAATTTTCAACCTTAAATACACCTAACCCACTTGGTACCATAACCACCATCTCCCCCTTGGGAGACAACCTCCACTCTATCATTCTCTGATTCAAAACTTCCAACTCCAATAAGACAGAATCAAGGCCTTGCCTAATCTAGACATCTTAACCCAAGAAGATTTGGAACCATCAAGAAGGCTACACCACCATGCTCAACTTCCCTCAACCTAACATCCAATCTAACCAGCCGATGAGCCCCACTAGTCTTTCCTTACCACCACAACAACACATGCTACGCTACCTAGAGCACCGACTGCAACATTAGCCTTACCGGGGAAAAAACATAAGCACACTCAATTCATAATCCTTAAAGAATTCTAACCACCTTCTTGCTATCCACAATTCACACCTATCATATTTAGCAAAGAACCTCTCATTTCCCCAAGGCTTGCCACACTACCTCCAAATGATTCACATGCTCTAAACAAATCAATACCACATCACTAGAAACCATCACAAATATACCAAAGTAGGGTTTTAAGACCCTATTCATGAAACCCAATAGACCCAAACGGTGCACAAGCCCACCTAACAACTCTACCAATATTCAAGATGCTTATTCCTAGTTCAAAAGGGCACCACCACACTTGAGAACAAAACGCGAACCTCAAATCAACCTTAGGGAAGTGACTACCCCATTGTAGTTGACCAAATAGATTGACTATCCTTAACCATCATATTACAACTTTACGGGTTCTAGACTCATTAGAAACATGCTATGAAATTAGCTCAAACTATCACCAGACCTCCAACCCATCAAGGTAAGTTCAACCAAAATCATAAGACAAGGCTCTGCGCAACAAGAACATGGGGTAACCCTTATAGACCCTCCCTCTCAGTCCATCGGTGCTAAGTTGTCATCTCACTAGAATACTTATAACATACATATACATACTTTCAAAGAGGCAATAGTCATTTTTCATTTTGGATCATTTTAATGCACAATTGGGGTTAACAATCAACCACCATTCATAATAATTCATACTTAGGCTCAAATGCCAAAAGTCATAGTACTTATGCATAAGAATAGCCAATTCATATACTGAAATGGTGTAAGCACCAAAAATGCTTAAAGAGCCAAAATCAAAAATATATATGCGATTACAATATTGTCATAACCAACTTTTTATCAAAATCATACCACAAAATGAAATTGGACTTACCCACAACATAATTTTTCAAAATAATCCATGTACATAACGCATATGCTATGAACAATGAGGAAATGATAGGCTAATTAAGACTCCATTTAAAAACCAATATTTATAATATGAAATTGAAGTGAAAACATAATTAATTTCATATTTAAATCCATAGTGTAATCTCTCATGCATAATTAATTCAAAAAAGGGGACATGCATACTTGTAATTTCATAAACCCAAAGTAAATCCTCATATAATGATTTAAATAACGTTGAAATCATCAAATAAGCACTACCCATGCATCAATAGAATTTTAGGAATTATAATATTCAAAACTCCAAATTAAAGTAAGCAAAATCCATGTAGGTTTTCTTGAAAATAGTTTTGGATCCCTTGATTGGAAGGGATCAAGGCTCAAATCCTCATACACATGAATCCTACTAGCACCAAGGACAAACACAAGAAATATAAACCCCGGACCTATCAAATCACCGGACACAAAACGTAGGTCACCAGATTGGCCTTACTTAGGGTCAACTAAGTTATAGGAGCAACAATAGAAAAGGACCTACTCACAATCACCGGTATATAGGCTCCTAATACCCATGGAAGTCAAGGTCTAGGCTAACACCTAATCACCTTTATCTCACTAGGGTCCACTGTAGTACCCTCACTTGGCACCACACAACCAAGGAAGGCTACCTCTTACCACAAAAATCCCCATCTCTCCTACTTAGCACCCAACCTTCTTCCTTAAACTTGTAGTACTACCCTCAAATGATCCACATGCACTACCTCATTAGGGAACGAACCATATTATCATCACCAAAACCACCATAAACCTATTATAGTAGGGACTAAAGATCTTACTCATGAGACTTGTAGGCATACCGGTGTACTAGTCAAACCAAAGGACACTACTCCAAAATTCAAAATATTGAAAAGGACATTCAAAGCCTCATCTACCACCAAAACAACTTAGGTTCAACACCCCAATTCTCATAAGATAACAAATGCAACCCCTTAGAGACCCAATTGTACCCTAAGACAAGAAATGGACCTACCTGTTTCGGTACCACTTCACAACCTCCCACTTCATGAATGGTTCATTAGGGATTTGGGATCTAGCTGTACTGGTCCTACCATCCATGAAGATACTACATGCATGTACCCATTCTATCCTTGTAATGAAATCCAAATTCACCATGTCACCCCAACAAACAACAAAACATGGCCTAATGCAATACAAATGCGGATCAACACCTATGAACCTCTTAGCTACAATATACCTAACAAAAGGATAGAAACCAAAGATTCAAAGCACATCTTGGGCACACCAGAAGCCCCTCCATCAACCACGAAGAAAAGAGAAGAAATAGTGGCATACCGGGCCTAACAATGCATGCACGTCAAAGCCAAGGAAACTTCAACTTACCGGTAATAGTGTCAGGCACCTCCTCTCCCCCTTGAGTCACTTGATCAACATAGCCACCAAGGTCCAAAAGTTGACCACCCTCACACCCCCTTGGAAAAATAGGACAATCCACAATTTTGTGACCCACCATACCACATCAAAAGCAAGGACTAGTGTTCCTCCGTCATGGGCCACCATGGTTCTTTCCACACCTTTGACACTTGGGATTAGTCATCCCACCATCACCTCGTTTATCCCTATAGTGTTTACAAGTACATTCCTTCTTCTTATACTCCTCCTCACAACAATGGAATAAGCTTGGTGCCTTTCAAGCATGGGCCTCTATGACCCCCTCCACAATTAGGACATACACCATTAGGGGCCACACCATCAACACCTCTACATTTGAGACATTGGAACTTACCCACATTATAGGCCCTCTTGGCCTCACTACCTCTCCTCTCACCACTAGAAGTCTCAGAAGCACCCACTTGATGATTGAGTTGATTTTTCAAAGTTGTCATCGCTTTGGCCATTATCCATAGAGCATTTTGAATCTCTACATTTGGTATATCTTCGTCTTGAGTTGCTTGAGATATATCCTGAATTGTAATGGTTAGGGGTAACCAATAAGCCTTAGGGGGCCTAACTCTATGGCACATCTTGGATCGTGAAGAAGTGACACATTTCCTAGAATGCCTCATAGCCTCATACTCATAGTTGTGCTGCACAACACAACCATAAATAAGACTCTAATTGACGTAGTGTGTTAGACTCAAAGGATCTATCAACCTAGTCCTCTAATACCAAGTTTGTCACGACCCGAGCCTAGGGCCTAGACGTGACATGGCGAATGGGAAACTCGAAGGAACCCAAATCAAGCCTCTCAACCTATCATTACACATCATCAGTCGTGGATCTTGTAAAAGACGTAAAATAAGTATAAGGGGCAAAGGGGCTAAGGGGTAGCTTGCCAAAAAAATCAACATCAGAGATAAGGAGTCATAACTCATATCATAATTATGTAACTTGTCCAATAAGCACCTCTAAGTACATAAGTAGAGCGGGGGCCAAGACAAAGTAACTAGGCTCACCCTCATAGTCAAAATAGAATATAAGAAAGTGCCTCAATACATAGATGATAACAATCATAGACTAAGGTCCCCGAAATTGAGGACCCACCAACAAGCTTGGAATAGCACCGACTAGCCACGTTGAGGGGGAGGATTATAAACTTGAGCACCGAATCCCACATGGTGATATCATGTAGGCAAGAGTATGCGTTAGTACATTTGAATGTACTAAGTATGTGGGATGCAATGCAACACGAAATCAACTTCATAATCAAAATGCATAGCAATGGCCAATGGGCATATTATAGCAAGATGGCATGTATAAACAATGCAAAAGTAAAACATGCTTAAGTAACTCGTGCACATATAAGATGTCATACGTGAACAATAGACCAAGATAAATTTTCAAGATATAAACCCCTTGATGTTAGTGATGATGTCGCCCTATCACTTAGGTGGTGAAGTACTATCCCTTCACTCAGCTGGTGATAATGCTTCCCCATCACCTAGGTGGAGAATTACTAACCCTTCCTTTGGTTAGTGATAATGCAACCCATCACCTAGGTGGAGAAGTACTAACCCTTCCCTCGGTTGGTGATAGTGACGCCCCATCATGTAGGTGGAGAAGTACTAACCCTTCCCTCCATTATTGATAATGTCGCCCCATCACCTAGGTGGAGAAGTACTAACCCTTCCCTCGTTTGATGAGTACTAACCCACAACTTGGTTAGTGACAATGTCGCCCCATCACTAGGTGGAGAAGTACTAACCCTTTCCTAGGTTAATGAGTACAAACCCTCATCTCGGTTATTCGGGTTCTTAGAACCCTCGGATTAGGCATGGTATAGTGCTACACTTTATATAGAATTCATCGTGAATATAAGCTCATTTCATCATTATAACATCAATAATATCATATCTCATGCTTTGGGCCTTCAATTCCTCAAAAAATCACATCTAGACATTTTATCAAACACCTTGGAGGTGTGTAATCGGGGTTAAAGACCATGCAATTTAGAGAAGAAATCATGCAAGAAAATATGTTGTAAAACAATTAATCAACACCTTGCAACACGCCCAAGACATTCACATCAAAATCTCTCATCAAATCCAACATTAGATCCAAGATCTAGAGCTCAAAACATGCTAAAACAACCATGTTTTCAAGAACACAAATCACTGTACAGTAAATTCTTCAATATACAAGACCCATATATAAAATCCACTTTAAGTTATGCAATATTAGTAAAAAAAGGTTTTAGGAACGATGGGTTGAAGGGCCCAATGGTTCAACATCACATACCATGACTTTGGAGAACCCTTGAAGAAGATTGGAAATGGAGACTTGAAGCTTGAGTGAGATCCTTGATGAAATCCTTAAGATTGATCTTGAGTTTGGGACTTGAATTTAGGGGAAAATATTTGGCTAAGTATCTTGGTGAGTATTAGGGAATGTTTTGGGTGATATGAGGGTGAAATTAGGCTAGGTATAGGTAAAAATACGCTTGGGAACACTTAGGCCCAAGACATAAAAGTCTTGGACCGAGACAACAAAACAGGATAAAATTAATATTGCTCCGCGACAGAGACATGTTGCGGAGCTGTCATAGACCACCTCTAGAAATTGATTTTTTTGAAATTTGAAATTGTGGTTCGATGGCTCTAAAATTGGGGTTAAACCCTTCTCCCCCTAATTTTCACCTCCTGAACAAGAATATGGAGTTGAATTTTTTATATCGCGCACAGACTATAATATATATGGAAATTAAAATTCTGGGATTCTAAGGCACATTTTTGGGCACTTTTTGGGGTGGTTTCATGCTTATCTTTTAATGTTTTAAAACTTTTCTCACATTATTGTTCCACATGAATTGTGCCTTCTTTTAGGTCAACTTTGTCATAGAGGAAGCAATAGAAGAAAATTCATTCATAAATCTTCGGTAATAACCCGCCAAAGCCAAGAAGCTCCTAATATATATGATGGAGTTAAGTGTCTAGGCGAATTCCTAATTACCTCCGTCTTCTTAGGATCCACCTTAATGCTATCACCCGATACCACATGCCCTAGAGAAACAACCTCTTTCAACCAAAACTCATATTTTTCATATTTTGCAGACAACTTCTCCTCCCTTAAGATTTGCAATACCGCCCTCAAGTGATTCATATTCTCCTCCTCACTATGGAAATAAATCATGATTTCATCAATAAAGACCACCATGATCATGCCAAGGTAGGATTTAAAGACCCTATGCATATGATCCATAAATATAGCATATGCATTAGTCAACCCAAAGGATATAACCATAAACTCAAAGTGCCCATACCAAGTCTAGAAAGTTGTCATGGGAATATCATATTTCCTCGCTTTCACTTGGTAATATCCGGACCGAAGATCAATCTTAGAAAAGTGACTAGTCCCATGAAGTTGATCAAAAATGTCATCAATCCTTGGTAGAGGGTACTTGTTCTTTATGGTGTCTCTATTAAGTTGCTGATAATCAATGCACATTCTAAGGGAACCATCTTTTTTCTTCACAAATAACACTAGTGCACCCCAAGGTGACTTACTAGGCCTTATGAAATTTCCAACAAACCCCTCAATTGATCTTTCAACTACTCCAATTTCGTCGGGCTATATGGTAAAGGGGATGGAGATGGGTTGACTATCAGGAAAAAGGTCTCTACTAAAGTTTATTTCCCTTTCGAGAAGAAAACCGGGAAGCTCATTGGGAAAGACATCAACAAACTCATTGACCACTGAAACTGACTCAATAGGAAGGACTTTGGACTCAACATCCCTAACCCTCACAAGGTGATAAAGGTAACCCTTAGAAATCAACTTTTGAGCTTTAAGATAAGAAATGAATCTACCCTTGACCACCACATCATGACTTTCCCACTCATGGATGGGCTCATTAGGGAATTGGAAAACCTCACGTGTTATATAATCCATAGAAGCATAATATGTATACAACCAATCAATCCCAAGAATGACATCAAAATCCACCATATCTAATTCAACAAAATCACAAGGTAAGACTTTATGCAATAAAAACATGGGATAATTTCACTAGACTCTTTTAACAACAATGGACTCACCAACGGGGATTGATACTTCATGAGGTTCACATAATAATTTGGGACTAACATGAAGCTTTTTGGCAACAAAAGGAGTAATAAAAGAATGAGTGGCACCTAGTCTTATCAATGTATACACATTAAAATAAAAAACCTTAACATACTAGTGGTGACATCAGGAACCTCACACCTTTTGTCTTCCTTGACGAGCATAGTATCTATTTTGCCTTGGAGCACCCCCTTGTTGGCCTCCCTTAGCCCTTGGACTCGCATTTGTACCTTGCCCTTATGGATGACCATCTTTACCTTTGTTTTGAGTATGAGAACAATCAATAATATTATGACCCATTTTACCACAACAAAAGCAAGAATTAGAATTCCTCAAACATGAACCACTATGATTTTTTTCATACCTTAGGCATCAAGGATTTGTATTCCTTCATTACCACCTTAGAATCTTTGGTTGGTCACCCTATCATTGGCAAACCTCTTTTTAGGAGCATTGGATGACCCTAGGTCTTAGAACTTGTGGCCTTGAGGAGACTAGCCACTCTTAAAACCTTGGAAACCACCTTCACAACGAGCCCTCTTGGACTTACCACTTCTTCTTTTTCTATGTTTTTACCCCTATAGTTTCTTGCCATAAGTCATGAGTTAAGACAGATCCATATCTCCCACTAGCATGGAGGTACGACACTTCTCATTAACCAAGTCGAACACTCACGACACAAATTTCTTAATCTTTGATCAGGGTTCAACAATAAATTATAGAGAATACTTGGACAACTTGTTGAACTTGAGGCATACTCCCTCACAATCATGGAACCTTGCTTAAGATTCATAAACTTCATCATCTTAGCCTCCTTTAGCTCGATCAGAAAGAATCGTTGAGGAATGTGGATTTAAACTCTTCCCAGAGGATAGCATTATCATTCCCTTTCTCCAACTTCCATTGTGTAAGCCAAATTTGAGCCAACCTTTTGTGTTGGTAGGCTACCAACTCTACTGTTTCCTTCGAATTGACCCCCAATAGCATCTTGTACACCTCGTCTATGAACTCTTGGGATATTCATCCGTCTTAGACCCATAGAACTTCAGCGGGTTCATTCTTGTGAAAGCCCTCACCCTAGAAGCCAGAGTGGGAGCACAGGGGCTTAGGCCCCTTGGTTAATTTGATTGGTCATAACATGAGGCAACATTTTCATAGCATCTCGGAACGCATCTTGGACTACCCCTCCACCATGATGAGCTTGAGTAACGGGAGGGTTCGGTTGATCCTTGGGCGTATGGACTCTCCTTATCTCCCTCTTGGAATCGGCATGATCTAGAAGAGCAAAGAATAGTTGTTAGTGGAAAAGCCTTGCACTTACATCTAAAGCAAGAGATAGACCATGAAGAAGTAAAACATTTCCTAAAAGGCCTCATGGCCTCCCATTCATAGTAGTGGTGTGCTTTATAATCATGAATAAGACTCTAATCGATGTAGTGTGTTAGATTCTGAGGATCATTAACAACCTAGTACTCTGATACAAAGTTTATCATATCCCAACCCTAGGGTCTAGACGTGACATGACGAATGGGGAACCCGAAAGGACCCAAAACAAGCCTCTTAGCATATCATTTACATATCCTTGGTCGCAAAAGCAAAATAGACAACAATAAGAGATATAATAAAAAGTGAAGTAGGACTAAGGAAAATCATTGAGAATCATAAAAGCATATAAGATCTAAGCTCAAAGCATATAAGAGCCAAGCTCATAGTATAAGTATATCATAATATCCAACAAGACCTCAAACATGGAATAGAGCGAGGGCCAAGACACTTTCTGGGCTCACCTTATAGTATCAAGTGCCCAACATAAAGAAGTCTCAAAATAGCAAGAGTAATATAGATCGTGTCCTCAGACTTAAGGACTCACTAAAGCTTTTTTCAAAGGATCGTATTAGCCACGTGGAGGAGATGATCAAATGGAGCTTTGGTTACTACACGGTAATATCATGTAGGAAAAAAGTATACATTGGTACGTTTGAATGTACTAATATGCAGGATGCAATGCAATAAGACATAGGCTAACATAGTTAAAATGCATAATCATAAGCAATAGACATAAAATCTCAATATGGCATGCATGATCAACGCTTATAATAAAACTTGCTTATAAATCATTCATCTTGCACAATATATATAGCATACATGTCTGGGAAGGGACCTCAACCAACATAAACCAAGTATCTACAACTTGGAAACCAAGGCATGACACCTTCTCCGTCAGGTGGACGGGCAAGACGCCCTCCCGGGTTGGTGTGGTCTACTTGCCACCACACATAATAACATGAACTAATGAATCCACTAGTATTGTAATGGTAATAATCATGATCCTATGGTGGTAAATAGTTTAGAGACAAAAGACTTTATATAAGGACCCCTTGAGTCGAGCCCTCATCTTAAGCCTCAATTGGTGCTAAGTCAAATCCCACAGAATACTTGAAATAATTATAACTTGTATAACTTGTTAAAAACATGGAAACATGACATGATTAGATCTTGAAACCAGTTTGACCTCTAATTATGAGCCTAACTTGAAATATGAGAGTAGATCATAATCAATATGAACCCTTTCTTTAACATGAATGGCTCATAAGAGTTTAAAACCTTGAAATGGGGCTTAGCTCATAACATGTAAAATCACAGATAATTTCATGAATGCAATACATACATGAAAACCCTTAATCATCATATAGTCACTTGACTTGTAAATCATAAAAATAGATCATCAACAACTTGAGAATTCTTGACTTGACATTTTATCAAACACATGGTGGGTTCTTAATACTTGTTTAAAATCATGCAATTCAAGAGTGAAATAAGATGAGAAAACATAATGCAAATCAACCCACCAACATGTAGTAAAGCCCTCATGTAAGGCACCTTGAAATCTGTCATTGAAACACACAATAGATCATAGTTTCATATCTCAAAACATGCATAGTTTCGATAGACAAAGATCAACTCATATTGTAAGCTAAAACAGATATTCATGCATAATCAACAATACTTTGATGAATCTCCAACATAATTCATGCTCATATTTCAAAATAAAAGATACTCATAAATAATACTACATGAAATCATGCAATTTTCATAAAAAAAGAAGATTGGGCTTCATGAATGAAAGGACCCAATGGATGAAATCCAAATACCTCAAACTTGGGGTTTTTTTAGATGAACTTGAAGGAAACTTAGAGGTTAAAGTGAATCCTTGATTTAAAAGTTAAGCTTGAAATCCTTAAATTTTATATGAGATATTTAGTTAAGTCTTGGAGAGGTTTATTGAGGGTTTTGAGATAAAGTTGAAAAATGGCTAACTATGGATGATTTCACGTTCAAGTGAGTATGGGGGAACCCAATGCCCTTGCGTGCATAAGAAAATGTAAGGAAAATTTTATACTAGTCCACGTTTGCTCCGCTACATAGACCTAATGCCAAGGATATGTTTACACTGCTCCGCGTCCCTGGCGCATCGCAGCCAGGTTGCAGATGTTCTCTGGAATTTAGAAATTAACGAAACTTATTTTTCGCTACGGGTCCTCTAATATATTGGTTAAACCCATCTCCTACTCAATTTTGTCTCCTGATCGAGAATATGAAATCAAATTTTTGATATAACGTACCAATTTTTAGATATATGAAAATTACCATTATGGCATTCCAAAGCACATTTTTGGGGTGTTTCATTTATTATTTTAAGGCTTGATACTTTATGGGTACTTCCTACTATGCCTTATGAACATAATTAAGTTTGAATTTATCTAGTATTGAGTTGATTGTACATGAACGCTATTGGGGCTTGATATTAGGAAAATCTTATGATGCTTATATTATGCATGTTATGATATCTTGAAAAGCTACAAATGATTATGATCTTTTCAATGGATTTCATGGTAACTAGATTGGGAGTTTTACTTTAATATTGGGGGGGTGCTTTGAATAATGTTCAGATGACTATGTTTTACTCTACTCATGTCATATAGTCTTAAATGCATGAATTTAAGTTCAATTGCGTACACCTACCATGTTCTACTAAGTTTACATGCTAAAGTCTCACATGTTGATGAAATATTTTTTGTAAAGATATGCAAGGAAAGTATGTTTTGATAAATATGAGGTCTACCATGTATACCATGAACTCATGAAACGTTCATATGATTGATGAGCAAGATTTGAGCCCTATTATGAATGGTTTACCCTCATATGGGTGCAAAATGCCCACTTAAAGGGGTGAAGTATTTGGAATGATCTACTCTTATTATGGTGATATGCTTTTACAAGTTACTCAAGTTATGATTATAAATATCCTAAGTTATATATTCAGTGGGTTAGGTTTAACACTAATAGGGATGTAGAGTGGGGGACTATTCCCAAGGGTCCTTATATAAAATGGGTTTTTGTACTAAAGGATCCATCTAGGTTTGTTTACCCACATTGTGGGATGTGGTGTACCTTATCAATAAGGCCTCTCCTTTTCTAATTTAAAGGAAACACTGAGATAATGTGTATGAGTTAAACTTTTCTAGAGATGGAAGTCTTTTTTCCTTTCTCGTCTGTGAAGTAAGACCAAGCTCATGAGCTTATTATCCTAGGTCGGAACATGGGTAGCACATGGTCTTGTATATTAGTAATAGTCTCCTCTCATATATGTTACGATATGATATGAAAATTTGATTAGCTTCATGCATGTTCGGTTAGAGCATTGATCATACATGTCAAAGCCTATATCCATTTTATATGGTCATGCATCTTGTTTATTATAGCTTATGCTCTTTGTTTGCATTGCACTCTGCATACTTAGTATATTCCAAGTACTAACACATACTTTTTGGCTACATGATCTAACCATGTACGGGTGGAGCTCCAATTCATCCACCTCCTTGTGGCTAGTATGTTTGATTGAAGATTCTCTATTGGTAAGCCCTCCATTTCGGGGACAATAACCACTTTCTTTTATGCTATGGTAAAGTCTTATTTACTTTTGAACATTTAATTTTGAGGGTGAGCCCGGGAGATGTCTTGACCCCTGTTCCACTCGTGTTAGAGGTTTTATTGGATAGATATATGTGATGACCTAAACTCCTATGATGTTTATGTATTTAGGAAGTCTTCATTTAGTCCCTATCGCTTTATATGTTGTTGAATGTGATGAAAGTCCTAAGCCCCTATTATCCCAAAAGAGTAAGTCATACTTACCCTCTTCTTAGTCTTTTCTTGCTATTTGATGACGAAAATTCCTATTCACTTGCTAGCCCCATAGCTTGATCCAAAGCCCCGATTCCTTTAGAACTATTTTCTTGATACTTATTTATGCTTCCACAACTAATGATGTGCTTACTTATGCAAAGAGGATTGTTTGGGGTTCCTTCAAGTTCTCCATTCACCATGTCACATCTAGTCTCTAGGCTTGGGCCACGAAAAGCTTGGTATTAGAGCACTAGGTTCATAAATAGTCCTCAAAAATCCAACACATCGAATCAAGTAGAGTCTTTTTCTTGGCTGTGAAGTGCTCAACAACAATGAATCAGAGGCTATGAGGCATTTTATGAAATGATCCACTTGTTCATATCTATGTTGTGCTTTAGGAATTAATTTAAGGTTTTCTTTCTCTAATGGTTATTCTTTTACAGTTCTAGATTATGTCACCAAGAAGAATGGCAAAAAAAGCTCCTACTCCTAAGGGTGATCCGACCATACAAGCTCCCCAAGAAGAAGTTGGGGTCACCCATACCGAGTATTAAAATGTGTTCAAGGGTTGTAGCCATCCATGGGAACCAAGCTCCTCATGCTCCTACTCCAGCCTCAAGAGTGAGAAATTTCACATGGATGTAACCTCTAGAGTTTCATAGCTCCAAAGTTGAAGAAGGCCCCAAAAAAATTATTGATTAAATGTACAAAGTTCTTGTTATTATGGGGATGATCTCGGAGGAGAAAGTGGAACTTGTGTCCTATCAACTCAAAGGAATTGCATAAATTTAGTTTGCTCAATGGAAGATCGAGAGGGAGAATGATGAGCCTATTTCGTGAGAAGTGTCACGACCCAAGCCTAGGGCATAAACGTGACACGGCGAAGGGAACTCGAAGGGACCCCAAACAAGTCTCTTAGCATATCAGTCACACATCCTTGGTCGCGAAAGCAAATTAAACAACAACAAGAGATACAATAAAAAGGGAAGCAGGACTAAGGGAAATCTGGATCTTTATAAAGGCATAAAAGAGTCAAGCTCATGGAATAAGTACATCATAATATCCGATAACACCTCTAACATGGAATGGAGCAGAGGCCAAGAAACTTTCCGGGTACACCATCATAATAACAAGTGTTCATCAAAAAGAAGTATCAAAATAGTAAGAGTAATGTAGATAGATTCCTCGGACTTGAGGACTCAGCAATGCTTATCTCCAAGTATCGAACTAGCCACGTGGAGGATGATCAAAAGGAACTCTGGTCCCACATGGTAATATCATTTAGGCATAGAGTATGTATTAATACATTTAAATATACTAAGTATGTGGGATACAATGCAATAAGACATAAGACAATATAGTCAAAATGCATAATCATAAGCAGTGGATATATAATCTTACTATGGCATGCACGATCAGTGCTCATAATAAAACACGCTTGTAAATCATTCATCTTGCACAATATATATAGCATACATATGTGGGAAATGACCTCAATCGACATACACCAAGCAGCTATAACTTGGACTCCGAGGCCTGACACCCTCTCGGTTAAGGTGATTGGACATGACACCCCGCAACAAAATGTGGTCTACTTTCCATGGAAAATCAAACATGATAACATGAACTAGATGAATCCACTAGTATAGAAAGGATAAGAATCATAATCCTATGGTTGCACATAGTTTAGATACTAAAGACTTTATATAAGGACCTTTTGAGTTGAGCCCCCGTCTTAAGCCTCAATTGGTGCTTAGTTAAATCCCATGGAATACTTGCAATAATCATACTTTAATCATAATATGAATAGCTTGTAAGAACATGACTTGAGTAGCTCATAAACATGCTTGAACTTTAGTAGTGAGCCTAACTTGAACATGAGAGTGGATCATAATCATACACGAACCCTTGTTTAATATGAATGGCTCACAAGAGATAAAAATCTTGAAATAGGTCTTAACTTGATACTTGTAAAATCATAGATACTTTTCATGAATTTAATACATACTTGAAAGCCCTTAATCATCATGCTGTCACTTGACTTGTAAATCATGAAATAGATCATTAAGAACTTGAGAATTCTTGTCTTGACATTCTATCAAACACATGGTGGGTTCATGATACTTGTTCAAAATCATGAAATTCAAAAGTGAAACAAGATGAGTAAAATTAATGCAATTCAACCAGCCATCATGTAGTAAATCCCTCATGTAAGGTACCTTGAAACCCATAACAAAGGCTCACAATAATACATAGTTTCATAGCTCAAAGCATGCATGGTCTCATTAGATAAAATCAATTAATGACATAAGCTTGAAGTAGATATTCATGCATAATTAATAAATAATTCATAAAATACCAACATAATTTATCATCATAATCCATGATAAGAGATACCCATAGGCAATACAACTTGAAAACATGTCATTTTTATAAAAAGGGAAGGTTGGGATCCAAGGGCGAAAGTGACCCAAAGGATGACCCACATACCTTAAATGTTTATTTCCTTAATTGAACTTGAAGTGGTTTTAGATCTTGAAATGAATCCTTGATTTGAAAAATTGAGCTTGAGATCCTTAGATTTGAATAATAGAATTGATAGAATCTTAGAGAAGTTTAAGAGTGGATATAGTGAGTTATAGAGTTGAAAAAGGACTAAGTAAGGGTGATTTTACGCTTAAGTGGGCATGGGGCCATGACCCTAATACCCTTGGCTGACATGGAAAAAAGTGAGGGAAATGTCATACTGGTCCGCGTCCAGTCCGCAATGCAAACCAAATGCGAAGGAGAAATTACACTACTTCGCGTCTAGGGCACAGATGCTCTCTAGAAATCAAAAATTAGAAAAAATTATTTTTTCTATGGGTTCCAAAATCTGGGTTATACACATCTCCGACTCAATTTTCTCCTGATTGAGAATATAAAGTCGAATTATTGATATCATGCACGAATTTTGAGATATATAGAAATTACAATTATAGGCATTCTGAAGCATATTTTGGGATGTTTCAATATCTCCCCCTTGGGAACATTTCTCCCTGAATGTCAAAGAAAAATTCATAAGAGAAGTGAATGCAACAAATGCATTTCAACATCATTTTCGAAAACCTCAACATGAATGTCAAAAATAACCATAAACGTGTTAACATAAACATATGCAAAATGACATGAGGGCTGAAACTTAGGACTTGAAATCATGTATGGGACTTCAATTAGTACCTTCAGCTTGAGTAGAGTAGAAAAGATACAGGTATTGCTTTTTCATGTCCGCCTTGACTTCCCATGTGACACTTTCAACTTTTTTATTCCTCCAAAGGACCTTGATGGTCGCTATATCTTTATTTCTCAACGTCTTCACTTATCTATCCAAAATCTCCATCGGGACCTCCTTATAGGTCAAATTATCCTCTACAATACCCAGAACCTCTAACGGCACTATAGCACTTAGGTCACCCACACACTTTCTCAACATGGACACACGGAAGACCTGCTGAACCATGTTCATCTCTATAGGCAACTCCAACTCAGATGCAACCTTACCCACTCTCCTCAAAACTCTATAATGACCTACAAACACTCTTTGATATACCTTGTATAAAACTTAGAAACCATTAAAAGGTCATATTACCTTATCCTTGTTACTGATCATTGTCTTATCATGAGAATGGACATTAATCATAGTTTTGACAATGTTGAATCATCATTAATGACTTTGATTGATCTCCTTGAACCTAGATCTTGGGATATCCAGTCCTCTAGGTAGAGTTACCACCACGATGATTTTTCCTTTGCCATAGTCTCAGTCTCTTTGATGACCTCTTAACTCCCTCTCTAGTTAGGCCTTTTGTAAGTGTATCTAACACATTATCCTTTGACTTTACATAATCAATTGTGATAATTCCACTAGAGAGTAGTTGCCTAATGGTATTATGTCTTAGTCATATGTGACGGGATTTACCATTATACATAATACTCCCAGCTCTTCCTATTGTTGTTTGACTATCACAATGTCTACATATAGGAGCCATTGGTTTGGGTCAAAATGGAATACTTTCTAAGAAATTTCAGAGCCATTCAGCTTCTTCACCAGCCTTGTCTAAGGCTATGAACTCGGCCTCCATTATAGATCGAGCTATACATGTTTGTTTGGATGATTTCCATGATATTGCTCCTCTACCAATGGTAAAGATATATCCACTTATGGACTTAGTCTTAGTTGACCCAAAAATCCAGTTTACATAACTATATCGTTTAACAATTGCTGGATACTTGTTATAATGCAAAGCAAAGTTTTGGATCCAAATACCCCAAAACCCATTTCACCACTATCCAATAAGTTTGGTTGGGATTGTGTACTTACCTAATTTACTTAGAGCACAAGCTACGTGGTCGTGTACAGTTCATGATGTACATCACACTTCCCCATACTCTAGCATAATCCAATTGAGACTGACTTTCAAATTTATTCTTAGCCAGATCAAGGTTCAGATCAATTGGAGTTCTTGCACTTTTGTAGTTTAGGTACTTGAATTTTTCTAGTACCATTTTGATATAATGAGATTCAGACAATGCTAGACCTTGAGGAGTTTTGTGAATCTTAATTGCTAATATCAAGTCGGCAACTCCTAGGTCTTTCATATCAAACTTACTAGCAAGCATATGCTTAGTAGCATTTATGTTGGAAATGTCGTTACTCATTATTAACATATCATCCACATATAAGCAAACAATAACAATTTTATTTAAAGTGTTCTTTATGTAAGCACATTTGTCACACTCATTAATTTTGAAACCATTTGACAACATAGTTTGGTCAAATTTTGTATTCCATTGTTTGGGTGCTTGTTTGAGTCCATTCAAAGACTTAAAAATTCTGCACACCTTCTTTTCATTTCCAGGAACTGTGAACCCTTCTAGTTGCTCCATATAGATTTCTTGCTCCAAATTCCATTCAAGAAGGCTGTCTTGACATCCATTTTATGAATTTTAAGACTGTACACCGTAGCTAATGTTATTAACATCCGAATTGACGTAATTTTTGTTACCATGAGTATTTATTAAATTAGTCAAGACCTTCACATTTTCTAAATCCTTTAACAACAAGCCTTGTTTGTATTTGTAAATAGTGCCATCAGCTTTCATTTTCTTTTTGAAAATCCATTTAGACCCTAGGTGTTTATTTTTCAGGAGGAAGATCAATTAATTCCCATGTATGATTGTTCATTATTGATTCAATCTCATTGTTGACTACCTCTTTCCAATGTTGTGCTTCTGAAGAAGTCATAGCTTCTTTGAAAGTTCGAGGGTCATTTTCTTAAAAAAAAATGGTACAAAATCAGGTCCAAAGGATGTAGAAGCCTTTTGACATTTGTTACACCTTCAATTTTCCTCATTATGATCACTCTCCTTTGCTTCTTCTCAAGGCTGTGTAGTTCCTTCATTGGATGATTGATGTTATTTCTTATAGGATATATTGTTTCAGAGTATCCAGTATTATCTGATTCAATTTCCGTATTAACATGAATGTCAGGATTTTCTGATCTATGCACCAGAAATCAATATACTTTACTATTTAAGGCATATTCTATCAATACATAATTAATAGCCTTAGGTCCTATTTTTTTCCTTTTAGGTTTAGGAATCTGGACCTTATCCAAACACCCCTACACTTT
>JAOTQR010000007.1:7140896-7156513 GCA_025774065.1 Solanum ossicruentum | reverse complement strand
CCGGATAGCTCTTCGTTCTGCTTTCAAGTGGAATTCATTAGCTCCCTTTCATTAAAGACTATAAAGTATAATTTATTGTAGAATTACATGCTATTAAAAATATTTTTGTCTCATGACCCATACCTAGGGTCTAGAAGTGACATGGAAAATGGGAACCCGAGAGTCTCCAAACAAGCATTATAACATCCAATCACACATCATCGGTTTGGAAGCACATATGAAATAGTAAACACATTGTTCTAGGAGATGGGAAAATAGAACTCACGCAATGGGGACATCATAGGCATAGGGATTAACATGGATTCACATATCATATAGCACATAAGAACTAAGGGGCGGGTAAGTATGACTCATTCTATGGGGCAATTCAAGGCTTAGGATCTTTCACATTTCCACCCCAAAACTTATATACTTATCATCATTCTTATAATCAACTGATAATAGTCATATCAAATAGACTATAGTCATGAGCTCTAAATATAAGACATAGAACATAACCGTACGATAGTCTGCAAGATATCTAACAATGCCTCTAATCATATGATAGGGCGGGGCCCAAGACATGTCTCGAGATCACCCTCAAAGTAAATGATATAATTGAAACAGCATAGGTAGAGGAATGGTGGTTTTTCCTTGAAAGGTAGGATTCGCCACAACAAGTATCTCAAGATCCAATCTGGCCATCGTATGGTGGATGAAGGTAAATCTCCGGTCCTTACATGGTTAGATCATGTAAGAAAAAGTAGGCATTAGTACATTTGAATGTACTAAGTATGCGGACGTACAATGCATATGAACTCATTAAACCTGCATTTCAGTGTTAGATGACAAGGGGCACATATATAGAAAGAATCATATAACAAGGGAATAATCAATATGCCGTGAGGTACATGATGTATAAATGCGAAGATACTTCATATATATTGAGGATTGGACCATAATCGACATAAGACTAAGTGACCTATAACTTGGAACTCCATTGTCTACCCCACAACGGATAAAGAGATGACTTACTTGCCAAAGGTAGATCCATAAGCATTCTTATTCTTCTTCTTTTCCCTCTTGGGGCATAAACATACCTATGTTAGCCAGATAGTTCATGGAAATGAGTATAGACCCTTGGGGATAGCCCACCCTGCATTCTTAGGCTTAAAGGTCAAATTACATTCTTTATAAACATGCATAATAGGCTGAAAAGCCAAAACATTCTTCATGACATACTTTTCATGCATAGGAATAGCTCCTTTAAAGCACCTTCTTGAGAAATGAGTATGGACCCTTGAGGATGGTCCACCCTGCCTCAAACCTCAATCGATGCTCACTTAACATAGTGGTGTAAACATCCATAATTTCTCAATGAGCCATAATCATAACATTCATGTGATCCCATTTTGGTCATAACCATAATCTTATCAAATCATATCATAAAACATAATTGGCCTCAACCCACTTTATAAGCTCCATAAAATCCAAAGTTCATGAATGCATATGCCATGAATGATGTGAGAATAGAATTGGTAATTGAAATTCAATCTAAAATCAACAATATAATATGAAATTCAAGTGAAAACATAATTAATTCCACATTTAAAATCATAATATAAGTTATCCATGCATAAATCAAACTTTAAAGGGAACATGCATCTTCATAACTTCATAACTTTCATGTAAATCATCATAATAGGGCTTAAAGTAACTTAAAATCATAAATAAAGAATAACCCATACATCAATTGAATTTAATAAATCAAAATAATGCAAACCCACATGTAAAGTAAGCTTAATTTCATGGAAAATTGTTTGAAAATGAGTCTCCTTGATTGGAAGGAACCAAGGATCAAAACCCACATACCTTAGCTAATGAAGGAATTCCAAGAAGAAGTTTCAAGAAAAATGAGTCTTCCCTTAATTCCCAAGCTAAAATCTCCACTAGAATTCTTGAGATAGACTTGAGAGAATTTAATTTTTGAAACTAAGGGTTAGTCTTGAATGAGGGTTTAAAATTAGTGTAGGAGAAGTTTAGGAATGTAAAAAGGGGTTTAAAGATCTTAAAAACCCTTGGGGATGGGTCAAAAATATAAAAATAACCTCAATAAAATGCCCCTTTAAGTTTTACCCTAACTTCTCACGCTAGCTTCACGAGTTGTGAAGCTCTTCACGGTCCGTGAAGGCTCCCCATCTAACCCAGATAAATTTTATTAAAAAGGGCATAACTTCTTTCTCCAAACTGGGCATGAGGTGAAACCAGATATGATGGAAAGATAATTCAAAGAGCTTTAATTTTATAGGTCTTGGGTCACCTAATTCATTTTGTGCTAAGAGTTATGACCGTTTAAATTTGACCCCTCTATCAGTACTTGTGTAAAACTTAGCTAACTGAATTCCTTTTAACTTGGGTTGACGTGGGAGATCCATGATGGCCTTAAATAATATAAATAAGCTTGAATTGAGGGATTGAAAGTTAACTTAGATTGAGCTTGAAGATCCCATACTTAGAAAAATTCGACGAAGTCACCTTCACGGGAGGCCATACGGGCACTGAAGTGACACACGGACCATGAAGGGTCCAAATGTAGTGTGCCTTAGTTTAAAACTCCACTCTTAAGGTCAAAACATCCTCCACAGGCGAAGGGCCACTCCAGGGAAGCTCCACAAGGTTCATAGGCCCCACACAAACCGTGTAGCTACCATGGGCGTCACCTTGGTCCAAAACTTCTCTAGAACCAAATTTCCATGCTCCGTTGAGGTTGTACAAAGTCCAGGTCCTTACATTTTGGTGGGTACCATTTTCAAAACAAAACATAAAAACATAGTATACGCCATAAGTATTAGTACTATATGTTACTCATATTATCTAAGCAACCTAAACGTGCCGATTCAACAGAAATTAAATATCCATGACGAAAAAAACACACGCTAGAAAACCTCAAGATAAAAAATTGGGGTAGTTATGGAACATCAGCTACTCAGACTTCACTGTGGCCATAACTACCCACACCCCAGTAAAAAAGTTGTGTATTATCCCCCAATGCACCAAATCAAGCAAAAATAGAATATATAGGGGTCAAAAACACACCTCGATGCCCACGCGTCAGTCTCAGGCTGAGTCGGGCCATCCCCCTCCTGTGAGGTAGTCTCCTCAGCTTTAGTACTCTATTCATAGGGGCCTATACCACTCGATTAATGCTCCTCCCAAGCTCGTTTGATCTCCGCTTCACGCCTCGACTCTCTCAAGGCACGCTGGAGATCCCTCTCCTCTAACCTCTTTGCACGTACACATCTTTCCTCTGGATTCTCATTCGTGCAAGGTCTCTTCCCAAGAGAAGAATCGATTGGCTCGTCGGAGGTAAATAAATCAAATAGATATGATCTCTAATAATGTGACTGGTGCTGCTAGTGATGCTATCATATCAGCCTAGAGCTGCTAGATCTCCGACTGCAGAGCTTATAAATCTGAAGGATGGGCCTCAACTAACCTCTTCTGCACCCGCTCCTCAAAGGCATCATTACGGGCATCCATTGCAAAAACACAATCCTGAATAGTAACAATGGTGAATGCTTGGCTCTGCTCCTCTGAGATTGCAATAGCCTGCTAGACCCATGGCCTAAGCTGCTGAATAAGCTGAATCAATTATCACTCAGCATATGATAATCTCTACATATCACTCAGCACGTGATAATCTTTACACCATGGCCTAAATAGAATTGGCAGACACATAGACTATGCCCGCTGCAGGAGTCTGTGATGTAGTGGCCTCTGGTGCGGTAGAAGCAATAGTAGGCCCCCTCTACTCATCTACACCACGTTGCAAGGGCATCTCTTCAGTAGTAGTAGCAGCGGTGGTGGTATCAACCTCAGAACCCTCAGGTGGTGGTGCTAGGGTGAACATCTCGAGCAGAGTTGGAGGCTGTGCTCATCGGAGTGCCACTGGGTTCTCATCAGCCTTTATCAGGCTGGGCTCCAAAGTATGCTTGGCCTCAACTAACCGGTCCAGCTGGTGCAACATCTCTTCCCTAGACTCGACATAGAGTCTGTAGATCAAAATTGGAAATGGGATGGAGCTATCCTTCTTTAGTGTATCTGCTCGACCATGAGTTGGGCCCAATCTATGTCATAGCCAGCCAAGATGCTGGCAACTAAAATCGTACGCACTGGTGTAAGTATGTTATCCTCCAATGTCATTCGGATGTGTGATCTAACAATGGCCCATCAAAACTTGGCGGGAAAACTGAGTGAAGCCTTCACGATCGGTTCTGTGTGGGTTGTGACCCAAGCAGGCTCTGTACCCTGTTCTGCAATATGACTAGCCACTCATATCCATATTACAGTCCGATGCTGAGGAAACTTCATAATTAGTAAGATCCTGGTCTGCTCCAATCGGTAATCAAACTCTGCTGTAGATCGTGGGGCACGATACTCAGGACCTAAAATCATAAGGTGGATAGTCTTCTCAGATATGTTGACCTGCCAACCTGTCACTCGTATCTCTGTCAGCCTGGGTTGAGTGAGAGGTTTCTTACCCTTGGGAAGACTGCGCTGAATGGTGGCTATATAGGATGTATAAAACTCCCTCACCAAAACTGAGGAATACCTACCAAGAGATTCTATCAGTCACCTGAGCCTATAACGAATCATTGTGTCCTATAGACCTGGATATGGCTAGGTCCATCATCTGTGACCCTGGGCTCCTCATATATAGAACGGGTCGGCTTACCTTGCTCCTTTGGCTGCATGCCCTCCAAGAATATCTCCTCCATACCCTCAATGCAACACCGATTGGCATAGGCATCCGGTACTAATGATGAAGATGGTGCGACGGAGGACTTGGCATCTACTCCTTTCTCGGAGCCCTTCTCAGAACTAGTGTTCGCTCTAGAAGGAGTCATCTGGGGCATGCTGCTCCGACTATCATCACCACCTTCCTCTTCAAAATGGGAAGGACTATCAACCTAATCTTGATGCTGCCCAGCTATGGTAGCAGGTCTAGTTTGTGGTCAAGGTGCCTTTGGGTCAGGATGGGCATCAAATATCTCTAATAACCTACTCAGCTGAGGGGTCTGCTCAGTATCTGAAGGATCGACATCTGAAGGCTCATCCTTGAGTTTTCTCCTAAAGGCCTCGATCTTTGAGAAATTTCGTTTTGGGGCCATAGTAGCTGAAACATAGACATAAACACACGATAATCAGCCCCAAGAATTAAGATATAAAATGCAAAAAGTAATCTGAATCAGTTGCAGAGTTCTACAAAAGCCCCTTTACGAGTCATTGTGAGCACTACGAGTCGTAAAGTGCTCTGATAGACTAGTGATTCAGAATAATATTAGTCATTAGAAAAGTCTACGAGGCCTAGGTACGAGTCGTAAAATGGTTTCTGAGTCGGAGATTGGGTCATATAAAATTCCAGAGAGTAATTAAAAACCAGGCAAGGATCTACGAGACCTATCTATGAGTCGTAAGATGATCTACGATTCGTAGAAGGTCTCGTATGATGAACACTCAGAATTGAAAGTTTCTATAAGTTCCCACGAGGGGAAATTATGACACGTAGTTTGCTCTACGGGTCGTAAAAGACATTCGTAGACCAAAAATCTCAGTTTCTAAGTCCATCACACGGACTCCAAAGAACATTTCAGACACTAATTCTACCAGCATTAAAGCAAGAACACAGACACCTAAATGCTTAGCACACAACAAATATTACGCACAACAATTTCAACATATGTTCACCCCATCAAAATATAAATAAGCATCTATTTCCTAATAATTTCGACCATCTCAATTTGGCTCAAACAATATCATGATCCTATGTTATCAATAACCAATTTGCAATTATAAACTATTCAATACCATTCAAACAGATATGGTAGATGATCCCATAGGCACAACAATTATCAATTCCAAATCCAAATATACCCAATTTTCGAAATCAATTAAGCAATTCAATCAAGGACAACCCTAATTTCTCATTCACAATTCAAATTCAACAAGAATTTCATGCTTAAACACCAAACCCATCATAATCCTCACATCACACAATTAAGAACAACGCAAATTTTGATATTAAAATTAAACCAAGAAACTTACCAAGAATAGTGATGACTTTGAAGAACAGAGAGAAGGTGAATGAACACAAAACCTAGGTATTGCTAGAAATCACGCTGGAAAATAGAATCATGGTGGTCGGAATTCACAAAAGGGAGGGTTAGCTTAGTTTTACTGGTCAATTAGGTCAAATAGGGTCAACTTAATTTTAACCCATCTATTTATACTTTATCGGGTCAATGGTTAAAATTACTGGGCTTGGGTCTACAAGACCCCGATTACGAGTTGTAAATGGGTATATGACTCGTAAGTTAAGGTCTTGTAGAACCCTCAACACTTAGCTAAATTTTACAAACTTACCTAAGATCTACGATCCTCATTCATGACTCGTTAATTGATCTACGATTCATAAAGTTGGCTCGTGGATTGGAGTGAACAATTATCCTGTTTACTGGAAATCTCTATGAGATGGGGTTATGAGTCGTAAAGTGCAATACAACTCATAAGCCTAGTAGTAGAAACTGACCCTAATGCTTTTCTCAGCCAATTAGCTGACTTAGTCCTGTACCTCCATACTCTTTATGAAATACACAATTACCCAAAATACAACCAACTCATTGTCAAGAATAGCAATGAAAATAGCACAAAACAACTGAGCATGAAGCCAAAAACTGAAAAATAAACTTATAACTATGCAATAACATCAAAAACCTTGATTTGCCTCCCAAGTAACACCTGATTTATTATCACAGAATGACTTAGACAAATTCACTACTAGACTTTACTAATTGCCCAAACCTCACTTTTGAGCTCATCAGGATGCTTCATGGACTGACGAATGTCGAAGACAACTTCTTTATCATTCAATCTAAACCTAAGTTGACCAGTTTCAATATCCACTAGAGCTCGTTCAGTGGCTAGTAATGGTCTACCCAGGATGATTGGGACGTCGAAGTGGACTTCACAATCTAGAATCACAAAATCTATATGGAATATGAATGTTTCAACCTTTACCAATACATTATAGAGTATCCCACAAGTTCCTTCACCGTTCTATCCGCCATCAACAACCACATGTTAATTGGAGTAGGGGCTCACAAACCAAGCTTCTTATAGACCGCAAGGGGCATCAAATTGATAGGTGCACCTAAATCACATAGTGCCTTTGCGAACTCTACATCTCCTATAGTGCAAGGTATGGTAAAAGCACCTAGATCTTTATACTGTTGAGCTAAGGACTTCATAGTGATAATAGTGCAATGTTAAAACTCTTGAGAATGCTCCTAACTCACAGTGCACTTTTGGTAACCAAATCATTTATATACTTTGCATAACCTGACATTTTATCTAATGCTTCAATAGGAGAGATATTGATAGATAGTTGCTTAAGCATAGACAGAAAGTGCTTGAAATTTCCTTCTCTTCCCTCATTTTGAGTCTTTGAGGGAAAGGAGGAGGAGGCCTTGGGATGGCCTTATACCTTTGTGGCACTTGAGCTGCTTCACTTTCCCCATCTTTGACATAATCATCTCCTTCAACCACATCCTTATCTACAACTATCTTCTGACGAACATCTTCTACCTCAACCAGCATAAGAGGATTAATGGTGCTCTTTCCACCACTAGTAGTAACTACCATACATTGCCCTTCATTCTTTGGATTTTGCACTATATTGCTAGGCAATGTACCCTTATGACCCTAGTTCAGCTGAGCTGACACTTGACCAAATTGTTGCTCAAGCTTTTTAATAGTTATAGAATGAGACCCTATCTTTTGATTAATACTTGAAATGTCAGATTTCATGCCCTGTAGAGTTTCATCTTGTGTCTCAGCCTTCTTCAACATATGATTAAACATCCCCTCAATTCTAGAATTGCTTGTACCTATGTCATGGTTATGTGGTGGCATATATGGACCATTTCTGAAACCATCTCTTCGCACCTAATTTGCTTCTGGACCCCTATTACTATCATAATAACCACCTCGATTGTCTATAAGCTCTATATCTGCCATAGTTCTGACCTTTGTTTCTTTGACCTTAGCGCCAATAGTCCTGATTGGACCCTTGGACATTAGTCCAGAAACCCACCATCTGATCATTCACAAAACAAGCATCCTCTTCATAATATGGATCCTCGTACATGGGTGCACATGGAGGTTAGTGAACCACCACATTTACTCTTTCTTGGTTTTACTTGATAACCACATCCATGCTTGTGCGAAGCTGAGAAAGTTGTTGCATAATCTCTTCATTAATTTTGGCTTGCTCTGAATCCACGCTAACAACATATGAACCCCTTGTGGAACCTCTGTCCTATTGAGGCACATTCTCGGGCACTTCTGGGATCGTCTCAAATGTCGCGGTGGAAATACACAAAATCCTAAGCTTTAGGCATCAAAAGTGTTGTATTTTGACGGCACATCAACTACCATCAATGTTAAGTTTAACAAAAGATGAAGGGGACTTGGTCCATTTTATGAAAATAGACTTTTAAAGAGTTTATGAAAATAGACTTTTATAGTAAACATTGCTAGAAATGATGTTTAAGACCTCTTTCTAATTAGATTTCGTCTTCTTAGATCCCAAGAAGGGGTTTACTAGTCAGGAAATATCGAAGGCACCTGGGAAATAGATTTGTTCATATTGATCTTCAGCAAGCCATATTTTGCATCATATCTTAATTTTTAGATCTCCTATGTAGTAAGAGCAGGTAGACATTTGAAAATGACACTAGACACAGGATTAGAAGTCTTTTGTCTCCACCAATTGATTAGGAGTTGTCTGAGAGGTATATCCTTGAAAGGGATTCTAAATGAACTATAAATGACTTTCCAGACATCTTGAGCAAAGCCTCCCCTGCAAAATAGATGGTAAGCAGATTCAACAGTAGAAACCCTACAACAACAATAAGTAGTTTTGATAGAGATTCCTATTCTAGCTACTCTAGAACCAGTGGGGAGCCTATCGCTCAAGGCCCTCCAGACAATAAAGTTCATTTTGAAGGGAATCAATTTTTTCCATGTCATAGAATCAATCCAGTTTTTTTCTTAATGTCTGAGAAGTTTCTAGGAAGAAGCAATAGTGAAAATTTCTCTATTGTTTATCGTCCAAATTGTTATGTCAGGGATACTTTCCCTAATAACAATTGGCTTGGAGTTGATCTTGATTCTAACATAATCAGGCAAATAGATATCCCAACAATCCCAATTTGTATGGTTGTCTAGAATTGCATCTTTGAGTTTTTGTTTCGTTGGTTTACTTCCATGAGGAAGATAATTCCACAGGGGGCCGAAATCCGACCAATTATCATACCAGACATCAGTATCACCCTTACCAATCTTCCAAAAAAATATACTTATCCACTTTGTTTTTGATTTTACACATTGCATTCCAAGCTTGAGATTGCCTCGAATGCCATTGTTTAATCACCTGGTGAATTCTTTGGCAGTACTTTGCAAAAAAAAAAAAAGTTTTCTAAAGAGAATTCCTTACCCTGATGTTCCACCATTGTTTGGTGGTAAAGAAAGTGGAAGTATCTTGAAGTCTTCTAAAGTTCAGGCCTCATTCATCATATAGGAGGCAAAGATTTTTCCAATCAACCCAATGGTGTTTTTCTTCTTCAGTAGATCGACTTCAAAAGAAATTAGTAATCATTTTCTCCAATTGATTGATGACTCCTTTAGGAGCGTGGATAGACGCTAAGAGATGCACTGGAAGTGCCAATAATACATGCCTAATAAGTATCGCTTGCCCTCTTGAAGTGCCAATAATACATGCCTAATAAGTACTGCTTGCCCTCTTGGGGGTAAAAGTTTAATATACCAACCATTGATCTTATTCAGGGTCTTGCCCACCATTACAGAGAATATAGAGATCAATTTCCAACAAAAAGAGGACACATCAGATATTTAATAGCAAGATTTTTATGCTCCATATTAGTAATTCTTTCAACCCTTTTGATATCCTCATTCGACGTATCTCGAGGTATGATCACACAATTTTTGTGTTTGTTAATCAATTGGCTAGATACAACCTTATAAGTAGCCAGAGTATCCATTAGGAGCTTAAGGGATTTTTTCTCGCTACTAGAAAAAAGGATTATATCATCAATGAAAGCTAAATAATTAATAAGAGACCCATTTTTATTTGTGTAGAAGCCTTTGAAGTTAGGGTGATTGGTAATATTGTTAAGTTTCCTGGAAAGAAATTCAGTGGTTAGGACATAAAGAGATTGGGAAATGGTATCCCCTTGTGTCAATATTCTCTCTGATTTGAAAAAGGAATGTTTGGTTCCATTGATGATCAATGAATACCAGTTATTAGATATGTGCCTAAAGATGAGACCAATTCATATTTCATAAAATCTCATTCTTCTCATAATCTCACATAAGAAGGCCCATGACACTTTATCGTATGCTTTAACCATGTCTAGTTTAAGAGCCACATTCCCACCTCATTAGATTTACTAATATCATGAATAATCTCCTATGCTAATAATATATTATCAGTGATAGACCTGCCTTTTGTGAAACTACTTTGATTGGCACTAATCAGGTCTGAAAGAATTTTACTTAGCCTGGCATTGAGGACTTTAGCAAAGATCTTGCTAACTATAATGCAGAGGATGATAGACCTAAGCACTAAGAGATGTTGTGGAAAGCTTACTTTGGGAACCAGAACAATACAAGAGTGAGCAAACCATCTAGGCAAAGTAAACCCATAAAAGTAAGCATTCATGGCTCAAGCAATATCGGGGCCAATAATTGACCAGCAACTTTGGAAAAATTTAATAGTGAATCCATCCTGGCCTGGGGCGCTCTTTGGATCTATCGAGAAAATACTTTCTTTGATCTCTTCGTCTGTAGGAATAACAGTCAATAGCCTATTGGTATCATCAGTAATGGAGGCTATAATGAAATTCAGTTATGAGAAATCACTCCTGTTAGGATTTTGGAAAAAAATAACCTGGAAGTATCTCACAGCTGCTTCAGCTATCCCCATATTTCCTTCTACCCATTGCCAATATTCATCTTGGATTTTGTTGATTTGAAGTCTTCTTCTTTTGTGTTTCGAAACATTGTGAAAATAGGAAGAGTTAATGTCACCTTCAATTAATCACTTGACTCTTGCTTTTTGTTTCAAGATTAAATCTTGAATTTTATGATACCTCTAGGACCTTCTTGGGGCATGACACAGGACCCGAACTAAGCACCCTTCTTGCCTAAACTTGATATTTCAAAATCAACAAAGTAGACGGAATTACCATATGATACTTGAATCTCATAATATTGACCAAAGTCAAATATCTCAATATGAATCATCTAAAAAGTCACAAAACTACTAATATCATTCTTGGATGCTTTAGTGACCATGCAATCCAACCCCTACACGACAAAGAAAGAATAAAACTATGTGGGAAAGGTTAAAATGGGTAAAATTTCATGAAATGAGATGTAACAAAAAGTCTAGTTATAATAAGATACAAAAATATAAAGGTGACGCGATGCTTTTGTGTAACACGAAGCTTCAAATTTTCCAAAAATTAAAGAAAAGAACAATTGATAAAGAGGATTGTTTAATAAATTTAACTAAAGTTGCTAAATAATACTAGAAGTTCTAAAAAAATGCACAAATAAACTAAACTTCTGTGAAATAACAAAATAATTCAAGGAAAGCACAAACTAATTAAAGCTTTAAAGTCAAATCAAGCTCCTCTTCTTCCTCAATTCTCTTTTTTGCATTCCTCTCTTCCATTTTCATCGGCATATAATTACTTCCACCAAGAACATCATCAATATTGATTGGTAAATCCTTTAAAATCGAACCCTTTGAACTGTCTTTGCTTTCAAAATTAAGGAAATTCTCTAATGCATCACCTCTAGTTCCAATCATATCCATGTTGTTATTTCCTAGGAGAGTTTTCGTCTTAAAAGATGTTGAGCTTGATGAAGACCACTTCTCAAGGTTAAATGGATAATTGTAGCTTAGAAAAAATGGTCACATTTGACAGGAAGTAGGCTTATGAATGATAGAAGGATCTTCTTGAACTCCAAATGATGATTGACTAGTAAAAGATGGCATGTGTGAGTTGAAATTTGAGTGAGGATTATAGGAAGGATGATAATTGAGAGGGCTAGAAGGTGGAACAACATCGAAAAGTTTCTTTTGCTTTTTAACCAATGCCCTCTCTTGTTTGTGACCGTTTTGGTGTCCCCCCAGGGCTTGCGAAGTAGAGAATTCTTTCTTGCAGAAGTTGCAAGAGAAAATCTTAGCCTTTGAGGAATGCCTCTCCTTGGGTGCTTCCCCATTAGAAGACTCACTAGTTAGAGATGGAGTTAAATTGAAAAGATTGAGTCCAAGATTTGAATAATTAAGATTTTTGTTATAACAATTATGGACTTTGAGATCAAGAAGTTCTTCTGCAATTGATAATTCATCTTTCTTCCAATGATACCCTTCCACAATTTTTTCCTTCATGTGTTTAGGATTCAAACAACTTACATTCTTGTTGTTATTATAATCATTGTGGACTTTGAGATCTAGACGTGCTCCAGCGACTGATAATTCATGTGGCTTCAATTGAGAGTCTTCCACAAATTTTTCTTTCATCTTCTTTGTGTTTGTGACAGTTTCATGAGATTCTTCCAAGGCTGTTGATATACTAGAAGCCTTAGAAGAACATGGTTTTTTCATTGCAAAAGCATCCATTGTTTTTCAATATACTGATGTTTTTGTTCTTAAAAATGACTTGGGATAACAATAAAGAGAATGAATTTTTTAAATAGACAATGTTGTAAATACCAAATCTTTCAAATATGGGATATTGATGCATATATGGGTTACTGATGTGAAAATTTAAGTAACCAAATCATAGTTCCAAAGGCTAGAAAATCTAATTCTATCAATATATTTCAAATTATAATATCTTGCTTTAATTGAATGACTTAAATTGAACGCCACTTTTAATTATTATGCAAAGTGATAAGATAGAGATTATTTTCTGAATTATTCCCACAAATTTATTGAGTTATTTTTTGAGTTTGCAATAATATATATTTTATTTGATTATTAATAAAAATTTAACAAGCTTAAGCATAATGCTTAATTTTTTCAATTGCCTTAAGAAACATATCATATTAATTGTACTAACGTATATGTAGTCATTGAATGATCAAGACGAACCTTATCTATGTTAATCTGATAGGTCGACTAAAAAAATGTATGGAGAAATTACAATAAGTTTTTGTTGTATTACCTTTTGTGTTATCTATAATACACAAAATTATTATTTATATCTTTTTAAATTATTATTTAATTATCTGTATAATATTATAAAATTAAGAAGTCCTAAAATATATGATAAGAAAAAGAAGAAAATATATGGTAAAAAGTACTAGAAAAATGAATAATTGAGGAGTCCTAGAATATATGTCCTACAATATACGGTTAGAGGGAGTGAAAACTATATGATAAGATATATTAGGAAATTTAATACGAATCAGTCCTAAAGTATATGATAAGAAGTATTAGGAGAATTAATAATTAATGAGTCCTACCATATATGGTAAAAGAAAATATACTTTAAGAGCTCGTTTGGTTTAACTGAAAAAAATAGCTTAAGCACTTTTTAAAATGCTTAAATTTATTTGAAAAATAATCAGTTATGTGTGTGGATAAAAGTGATGTAGTTGAAAAAAAGTTCTTGATGTGTTTGGTACATAAGTGTTGTTAAGCACTTTTTTTAGTTAAAAACGTCTAAAATAACCTTCAAGCTGTTAACATTATAAAAACTGATTACTTTAAGATTTTTTTGTCTAAAAAACATAAATTTATATTTTAATTCAATATTAATGTAAACTTATTATTTAAGTAAATTTTATATATACATTTATTTTTAATTTTTAAAATATATATTTTGAATAAATCACATGAAAATTTTTAAGATGACTCTTTTTTCATAATCAAAATTGAAACATGATTGAGATATTCAATTGCCAAAATATATCAATTATTCCAATTTTCTCTTGCCCTCTCAAGAAAATTCCAACATTTAACCAACCAATAATGCTTATTCTTTCTAATGGCATGCACATCACTTTTTATTTCACATAAAGGATTTAAGATATTTTAAAATTACATTCATGAATAATAACATTTATTTATCATTCACATATTTTTCTTACTATCATAAATTATTTATTTAAAAAATAGTGAAAGAAGAATAATATATATAAATAAACATATATGCATATTCAAATATTAGAAGGTTTGATACAAATACAAGTGTTTAAATAATATAGAATATTTCACTAGTACAACAAATGGAAATATCATTCAAATTATACAAACATTAAGCATTAGAAATATTTTTTGGGGGGGGAGGGGGGGTCGAAGAGCAGAAGAGTGTTGGGCTGTGGTTTGAATTGAAATAATGAGAAGGGAGAGAATAGTTAGGGTTACTTTAGTTAAGAATATTTTTGGGAATATGAAAAATATTTAGGGTAAAAAGATAATTTTTTTGGTCAAACTATAACAACTTTTAAGCTAAAAAATAAAAAGTTCGGGGAGTGTTGGTTTTAACTTTTAACTTATTTTAAGCAAATTTTAACTTTTTAAAGTTGTTTTGAAAATTGTCAAACACTTTTATAAGCTAAAAAGAGCTTAAAAACATATTTGACTAGCTTTTAAGCTAAGCGAAACGGGCTCTAAATTGGAAAGTTATTTAAGAAAGGAAACCTTCAAAATGCAGGGGTTATTTTGATAAGCACATCTTTGCTACGAGAATGCCATAATATTTTTAACATTGTCTAACCTCATCAAATGACCTAGAACCAATTGCTTTTTGGTTAGACAATCCACATTGTTTTTTGTACTCCAACCAAACTCCCACAACTACTCCCTGAATAAAATCAGTCGAGCATAACAGTTCACAATGTACATAGCAGATAGCTCAATAACCACAACAACTATTATATATCAACAATATCAGGGATCAAGTGCATCTATCACAAGTTTCACAAAACACTCACATGTTCATAAATGATAATAAGATGTAATGCAATGCAATGTCATGTAGAATGATGCATGTTTGTCCTAGTGATACACATCCGCTGATTATAAACATGCCTCAGTCAGAACCCATAGGGGCCACACATGGACCATGTATCAGTCGCAGCGCGCGACACGTCCCTCGAATCATAGTATCCGTCGCGACATGGGACACGTCCCTCGAATCATAATAACCGTCGCAGCATGCGACACGACCCTCGAATCATAGTAACCTCTTTCATTCTCATTCTTTTTTACTAGCCGGAACCATTTTCCATCGGCTATACATTTCTTTTTCACTAGACGAAACCATTTCCCATCGGCTTTATATTTCTTTTCTTTGATCATCCAGCAAACACATAGTAAATGCACAATAGTCATGTTCATGGAAATAAAACATGCAAGACGCCCATACAAACTCATATATCTCAAAAATCAGGAATGGGTAACTCAATACCATAAATGTTGCAATATCATCAATCTCAATACCATCACAACCTTAACAACATTCACATCTAAAAGTAAG
>JAOTQR010000007.1:7111016-7140796 GCA_025774065.1 Solanum ossicruentum | reverse complement strand
CAAAGGGATCTAAACTTGAGGCAGCGTAGGTGGATGGAGTTGCTAAAAGATTATGATTTAACCATCCTATATCATCCGGGAAAGGCGAATGTTGTGGCTGATGCCTTGAGTAGGAAGACTTCTAGCATGGGGAGTCTAGCCACCATTCGAGTAGAAGAGCGACCTTTGGCCAGGGATGTTCAACATCTAGCGAATGGCCTAGTCAGGTTACAGCTTTCTGATAAGGGCAGTGTACTTGCTTTCCTTGAGGCTAGTTCTTCCTTGATGGACTAGATTCGAGAACTTCAGTTTGAGGACGAGAAGTTATGCCTCATCTGAGACAAAGTGACCAGGGGAGAGGCTAAGAAAGCAGTGTTTGATCCTGATGGTGTTTTAAGGATCGGAGGTCGAGTCTATGTGCCTAAGGTAGGTGATTTGATTAGATTGATTCTTGAGGAGGCTCACTATACTCGTTATTCCATTCATCCAGGAGCAGCGAAGATGTATCACGACCTAAGTCAGCACTATTGGTGGTGTGGTATAAAGAAGGATATTTTCGAGTTTGTGACTAAGTGTTTGACTTGTCAGAAGGTTAAGTGTGAGCACCAGCGGCCTGGAGGCGAGCTTCAGGGGATGCCCATTCTTACATGGAAGTGGGAACGAATAACTATGGATTTTATGATGGGTTTGCCCACTACTGTGGGTGGTTATGACTCTATCTGGGTGGCTGTGGATCGATTGACTAAGTCTGCACATTTCATTCTTGTCAAGGTCAAGTACACAACAGAGAAGTTAGCTGAGCTTTACATCAGTCAGATAGTCAGATTGCATGGTGTGCCAGTTTCTATCATTTTTGATGGGGGTTCACTCTTTACTCCATATTTTTGGAGGGCCTTGCAGCATGGTCTAGGTACTCAGCTGGATATGAGCTCAGCCTTTCACTCTCAGACAGATGGACAGTCTGAGCGGACTATTCAAGTGTTGGGGGATATGTTACGAGTGTGTGTGATTGATTTTGGTACCCGCTGGGACCAACACTTTCCCTTACCAGAGTTCGCCTACAATAATAGCTATCACTCCAGTATTCAGATGGCTCCGTTCGAGGCATTGTATGGTAGACGGTGTAGATCTCCTATTTGTTGGTTTGATTCTGCTGAGACAGACTCATTAGACGCAGACTTTCTGAGAGATGCCATGGAGAAGGTTTGCATGATTCAGGGTAGATTGTTGACGACCCAGAGTCGGCAAAAGAGTTATGCAGATAGGAGTTCGAGCATTAGAGTTTATGGGGGATGATCACTTTTGGCTCAAAGTATCACCCTTGAAGGGTATGATGCGATTTGGGAGGAAGGGCCATCTTATCCCTCAATTTATTGGCCCATTTGAGATTTTGGAGAGAGGTGGCCTATAGACTGGCCTTGCCACCTAGCTTATCATCTATACATCCTGTGTTTCATGTCTCCATGCTCCGGAAGTATGTGCCCGACGAGTCTCATATACTCTCATTTGATTTGGTGGCATTGAATCCAGACTTATCGTTCGAGGAGGAGCCTATTTCTATTTTGGATAGACAGGTTCGCAAGCTTAGAAACAAAGAGATTGCTTCTGTGAAGGTACAATGGAGGAACCGTCCAGTTAGAGAAGCGACTTGGGAGATGGAGTCTGACATGCGCGCTGAATATCACCGTCTCTTCGAAGCTTCAGGTACTTTCTTCTACCTTATATTCGAGGATGAACATGACTTTTAGTGGTGGATAATGTAATGACTCATTAGATCATCTAGAGAATTAGGCCTTTTACTTTCCTATAATATCCCTCTCATAAATTTTAAATAGTTATTTCGAATAATTTAATAGTCACGATTATTTAAGTTACGGGTAAATTTAGATAATTAGTTTAATTAGGGGACTAAATTAATAACTTATTAAATATCCTATACCACTTAGTATATATAGTAAAATTAGTTATTAGGGTTTAATTCTTTTAATACATAATTAGGTTAAAAAAAATAAGAAAAGAAGAGGACGAGAGAGGGGTCGTGCAGCAGCGCAGCAAAGGGTAAGTGACAAAAATTCACCCTTTAATGGTTTGTTTAATCCTATTGTTAATATTCTTGTATTGAGTTATAAGAAAAGTTAATTTGTAAAGGTGCAGTGATGGGTGGGATTGGATAAAAATGCCACAATATGGTTGATTAACCTTTCAGATAGTGACAAACAACCATTAATGAACTTTAACAAGTAATTAGGAATGAAAATAGTGCATAATTACAATCTCCCTAAAAACTAATGATTTCAATTGAAAGGTATTTAATGTTGTAGTAGATAGTCGCGAACGGAATTAGCTAAATAACACAGCATTAGGTGTCTTAAATTAAGTTCTTGATATATTAAGATTAAAAAAAATAGATATGAGGTATATCACATTATGTGAATATTATTAGATTTTATATTATTTAGAGGAATTAAGACTTGATCCTAAGTTTTAAATTTAGGAAAAATTGGTTACAGAATTAATTGGATAATTTTCGGGTCTAAGCTAGATGTATAGTGACATGGGTATTGTTCGTTTCAAAAATTTAATTGTGAATTCTTATTGGATTAGATCGGGGTGTTTCGGATTTCTTTCGGAAGGAGAAGGCTCACGTGCTTGATTGATTGTCGTTGGCTAAGGCAAGTGGATTTCTTAACCTTTGTTAAGTATATAGAATCTTGTACTTCTTGTGTGAGGTGTTGGGAATGATTTATGTAGGTATTGATTGGGATATTTTGAATTGGGTAGTTATCCTATGCTGACAATAGACTTGTCAATTAATGATGGAGGTCTATTATATGTGAAATAGTGATTATTTGTTATTAATATCGAAGTGGTACTTAAATGTGTGTATTTTGGTTGACTGATATATTGTTGTGATTGGTCTGCAATCCCAAGACCATGGAACCCATTTATAATCTTGAACTTGAACTCTCAAAATGATGCCTTAAATAAAGAAGACTTGATGAAACGTTGATAATAAAGTGAGAAGTAATGATAAAGAATAACGAATTATAAAATATTGGATCGGATGTCACGTTCCGACACATATATTGGATCGGGTGTCACGTTCCGAAAGAAATATTGGATCGGATCTCATGTTCCGACACATATATTGGATCGGGTGTCATGTTCTGACATATATATTGGATCGGGTGTCACGTTCCGACACAAATATTGGATCAGGTGTCACGTTCTGACACATATATTAGATCGGGTGTCACGTTCCGACACAAATATTGGATCAGGTGTCACGTTCCGACACAAATATTAGATCGGGTGTCACGTTCCGACACAAATATTGAATCGGGTGCCACGTTCCGGCACAATAATAATAAAGGAAAACATATTAAAATAACTTAATATACTCAATGTCAAAAAAGAACCTATCTTCCAAAAGAAGTATGATATGGAGGCCTTAGTCCTCATGTGTGTTATTGATATCGTTGATTGGTTGTGTACTTGTTCTTATTGTTGCTACCTGTTAAGTCTTATGGATTATCCCATGCTAGGTATTTTATGCAGGTTGTGGTTGTGGGGGTTTTGGTTGAAGTGTTAGAGGTATCAGCATTCCGTATTACTTAACTCTGTGTTTATTAGTTCACTTGAGGAGTACCGTGTGTTTGGTACTCACCCCCTTGCTACAACAATTTTGTAGGTTATGAGCCAGGATCATCGTGATACTCTCTGCTTCCCTTGTTTGACGCTTTTCGGTGGAGATTGTGAGAGGTAGCTGCTTGCCATCCCAGCTGACTTCTTACTCCTATTTTATGATTTTGTTCTATTCTAGAGATAATATCATTTGATACTTGCGTTTCTTTTCGATTCTATTGTAATACATTAGAAGCTTGTGCACGTGACAACCAGGTTTTGGGGGATTTTTCACTAAGTTGAATTTTCATTTTTATTATAATTCCACATTATGAATGCTATAGTTGGTTGTACGCTAACTTGTCTTGGTGGGATAAGACAAGTGCCGTCACTCCCATTTACAGGTCGTGACATTTGTTGACTCCAGCATCATCGCTGGGAGATCCTTTCGTACTTCATTGCTGAAGACTCACATAAATTATTTGCTAGCAGTTCGCGACACCAACTATTTCAGAGGAAGAAGACGTAACTTCTTTGCACAATTTTATTTGGGTCTTTTGCTTCGGATTGACATTTTGCACAACTTCGTTATTTTGACAGTCCAGGTTAGCTTGTTCCTCTTTTTCTATACTTCTTAATTTTGTGTAGTTACTTGTATTAGATTTTGAGCTTCGAAATTTTTGTTACTGATTCCTCCTTTCTCTGTACTTCTTATGCTGATTAGTGTTACAATTCATTTTTCATATTTTGTGAGCTTCGAAATTTCTGTTACTGCTTTGGCCTATATTCAAAATTTTGATAGTACTCGCATTAGATTTTTTTGTACTTTCGAATATTTTCATGTGTAGTTACTTGCATTAGATTTTGGGCTTCGAAATTCTTGTTACTATTTCCTCCTTTCTTAGCACTTCTTGATTATTTTGGGTAGATATTTGCATAAGATTTTGTGGTTTGTCTCCTTGTTGTATTTAAAATTTACTTGTGCTGATTACTATTAAAGTTCATTTTTCATATTTTGTGGGCTTCGAAATTCTTGTTACTATTTGACCTGTATTCAAGTTTTTGATATTAATATTTTTTTGGAGTTCATATTATTACATATTGATTACTGTACATTATTTCTATCATTTATTTGATGTTCCATATATTAGTGTATCATTACATTATCAAGTTGGTGAGATTATATCTTCTTGATCTTTGTAGCTTAGTGAGTACGAATCTAGTTACTATTGTTGTAAATTGTTGTATACAGATTGCTGGATAGTTCTTGTTGTTACATATTACTTAGCATATTGTTTGTTGGTATCTTCGTGCTGTTGGTAGTTTTTCTTGTTGTTTTACTGTTTTACTTGTATATTCGCTAGATTGTATTTTTTGGATCTTTGTAGCTTAGAGAGTTATTAGTCCTTAGTTTAGTATCGTCAGGATCTCATGGTGGACCAGGGTTATGTCATCGGTTGGGGTCGATGGTTAGGAGTAAGGGTAGTAAGAGGGGCACCGGTTTATTTAAGTTAAGGGTAGGGTCATGGAATATAGGATCACTTATAAGGAAATCCATAGAGCTAGTGAAGTGTCTTAAGAGGAGACATATTATTATTGCGTGTGTTCAGGAGACCAAGTGGGTAGGTACCAAGGCTTGGGACGTAGATGGATATAAGTTATGGACTTGGGTGGTGCTAGGGATAGAAATGGTGTGGGTATCCTAGTAGACGAGGACCTTAGGGAGTATATGGTTGATGTTAGGAGCTAGGGTTAATGATAGAATGAAGTTTATCAAACTCGTGGTTGGTAGGCTGTTAGTGATTATGCATCCCAAGTAGTCCTAGATGAGGAAGTCAAAAGGATGTTTTGGGAAGATCTAGATGAGGTTGTGCAAGGCATACTAGAGACAGAAAAATCTTCATTGGGGGTGACTTTGCTGGGTATATCGGGGCAACCGCTAGCGGGTTTAAAGATGTTCATGGAGGCTTTGGTTTAAGGGAGAGGAATGGAGATGGGATGTCTCTTTTGGATTTTGCCAAATCATTTGAGTTAGTTATTGGTAACTCATGTTTCCCAAAGAGGGAAAACCACTTGATCACCTTCCATAGCACGATAGCTAAGACTCCGATAGATTACCTACTTCTCCAAAAGGGTGATGAAAGCCAATGTATGAATTGCAAGGTTATTCCGAGTGAAAATATTTCAACTGAACATAGGCTTCTGATGATGGATTTAGAGATCAAGAGAAAAAAGAAGAAAAAGGTTGTTTATGCCTAATTGAGGATTAGATGGGGATGCCTTACTCCTGCCCTTTCTCGAGAGATGGAAGAAAAGTTGAGAAACTTAGAGGCTTGGAGTAGTGGCAGAAATGTGAACAGTATGTGGGACACTGTTGTTAGTTGCATTAGCAAGGTAGCTACTGAGGTACTAGGGGTTTCGAAAGGGACCTTTAGTGGACGTCAGGGCGATTGTTGGTAGAATAACAAAGTTCAGGGCAAAGTGAAAGATAAGAAGGTTGCTTACACGAAGTTGTTGGAGTGTAGGGATGAAGATGAAAAGAAAAATCTTAAAGAGAAATATTAGACGACTAAGTCAGAAGCAAAGATGGCAGTGATAAGTACTAAGACAGCAGTGTTTGAGCACCTATATGAGGAGTTAAGTGATAAATGTGGGGACTGGAGGTTGTATAGGCTCGCTAAAGAGAGAGAAAGGAAAACACGCGACTTGGACCAAGTGAAGTGTATCAAGGATAAGGAGGGTGAGGTGTTAGTAGATGACACTTCCATTAAACTAAGGTGGCAAGCTTACTTTCATAAACTCTTAAATGAAAAAGGAGATAAAGATATTGAGATGGGTAAGTTAACACACTCTGAAAGTCACTGTGATTCCAGTTATTGCAGGCAATTCAGAGTTAAGGAGGTTAGAAGAGTTATTAGTAGGATGAAGAGAGGGAGGAAGATCGGACCCGATGGGATTTCAGTAGATTTTTGGAAGAACATGGTCAAGAATGGCATAAAGTATTTACTTGACTATTCAATGTTACTACCAAGATGTCTGATACATGGAGGAGAAGTACAATGGTTCCATTTTACAAGAATAAGGGGAATATTCAAAACTGTAACAATTACAGGGGTATCAAGTTGCTAAGTCACACTATGAAAATCTGGGAGAGAGTGGTAGAGATGAGGGTGAGAAGAGTACTGTCTATTTCAGAGAATCAGTTTGGATTCATTCCGGGGAAGTCGATTACTGAAGCAATACATCTTATTTGGATATTAGTGGAGAAATATAGGGAAAGAAAGAAGGACCTTCATATGGTGTTCATTGATCTTGAGAAGGCCAATGACAAGGATCCAAGGGATGTCCTATGGAGGTGTCTAGAGGTGAAAAGTGTCCCAATGGCATATATCAGGCGATTAAGAACATGTACGATGGAGCCAAAACTCGAGTAAGAACGGTGGGAGGAGACTCAGAGTATTTTCCTGTTGAGATGGGACTGGACTCCACCAAGGATTTGTGTTGAGCCCTTTCCTGTTTGTCTTGGTGATGGATGTGCTGATGCGATCTATCCAAGGGGAGGTTCCATGGTGTATGCTATTTGAAGGTGACATAGTATTGATTGTTGAGACTCAAACTAAAGTTAATGATAGATTGGAGGCTAGGAGACATGCCTTGGAGTCCAAAGGATTCAAACTGAGCAGGACCAAAACAGCATACTTAGAGTACAAATTCAGTGTTGTGAGGGATGAAGACATTGATGTGAGGTTTGCCATTCAACCTATCTCTAATAGGTAACACTTTAAGTATCTAGAATCCATTATCCAGAGTAGTGGCGATATTGATGATGATGTCACACATCGTATTGGGGCAGCATGGACTAAATTGAGGCTTGCCACTAGAGTGTTGTGTGACAAGAATATACCACCTAAACTCAAAAGTAAGTTTTACAGAATGGTAGTTAGACCATCTTTGCTGTATGGGGTAGAGTTGTCACGACTCAAGCCTGAGGCCTAGACGTGACACAACAAATGGTAACCCAAAGGGACCCAAATAAGCCTCTTAGCATATCAATCACACATCATTGGTGCAGAAGCAAAGTAAACAACTATAAGAGATATAATAAAAAGAGAAGCGAGACTAAGGGAAGTCTTTGATAATCATTAAAGAATTAAAGAGCCAAGCTCAAGCATAAGTACATCATAATATCCAATAACGCCTCTAACATAGAATGGAGCTGGGGACAAGACACTCTCTGGGCTCACCCTCTTAATAAAAAGTGTTCAACATAAAGAAGTCTCAAAAGAGCAAGAGTAATGTAGATAGTGTCCTTGTACTTGAGGACTCACCAAAGCTTATCTCCAAAGTATCAACTAGCCACGCCGAGGATGATCAAAAGGTGCTCCGGTCCCTATATGGTAATATCATGTAGGCATGGAGTATGTGTTAGTATGTTTGAATGTACTAACTCTGCGGGATGCAATGCAACAAAACATAAGCCTATATAGTCAAAATATATAATCATGGCAATGGATATATAAAATCTCAACATGGCATGCATGATCAATGCTTGTAGTAAAACATGCTTGTAAAGCATTCAACTTGTATAGTATATGATACATGTGTAGGAAAAGACCTTTACCGACATAGACCAAGCAAGCTACTACTTGGAATCCAAGGCATGTCACCCCCTAGGTAAGGTGGTTGAGACATGCTACTGTTTTAACAAGGTGATCGAGGCATGTCACCCCCTCGACAAGGTGTGGTCTACTTGCCATGATAGCCATATAATGAATAATTCAAGGCATGTCACCTCCTCTTCAAGGTGATTGAGGCATGTCACCCCTCAACAAGGTGTGGTATAACTAGATGGATCCACTAGAAAGCCATAAAAGAGATCTTGTATAACCTATGATGGCACATAGTTTAGAGACTAAGACTTTATATAAAGACCCCTTGGGTCGAGCCCTCACCATAAGCCTCAATCAGTGCTAAGTCTAATCCCATGGAAAACTTGAAATAATCATACTTTAGTCATAACATGAATAACTTGTAAGAGACATGATAACATGACTTGAGTATCTCATAAACATGCTTGACTTCTAATAATGAGTCTAACTTGAACATGAGAATAGATAAAAATCATATATGATCCTATTGCTTTAATATGAATTGCTCGTAAGAGGTAAAAATCTTGAACAGGGCTTAACTTGATACTTGCAACATCATCGATACTTTTTATGAATTCAACACATACATGAAAGTTCTTAATCATCATAAAGTCACTTGACTTGTAAATCATGTAATATATCATCAATAACTTAAGAATTCTTGACTTGACATTTTATCAAACACTTGGTGGGTTTATGATACTAGTTCAAAATCATGCAATTCAATAGTGAAATAAGATGAGTAAACTCAATGCAAATCAACCCACAAACATGTAGTAAAGCCCTCATGTGGGGTACCTTGAAACCATCACAAAAGCTCATGATAAAACATAGCTTCAAAGCTCAAAACGTGCATAGTCTCAATAGATATAATCAAATCATGGTATTAGCTAGAAATGCATAATCAATCAATATTTCATAAAAACCCAACATAATTCATCCTCATATTTCATATTAAGAGATACTCATAACTAATACAACTTGAAATCATGCAATTTTCATAAAAATGAATATTTGGCTCCATGGGTGAAAGGACCCAAAGGATAAAACCAACATACCTTTAACTTGGGTTTTCTTGAGATGAGCTTGAAGGAAACTTAGAGCTTGAAGTGAATCCTTGAGTCCTAAAGTTAAGATTGAAATCCTTGAATTTGGAATGAGATATTTGGTTAAATCTGAGAGAGGTTTTTGAGAGGGTTTAGAGTGATATAGAGTTGAAAAATGACTAAGTATAGGTGGTTTTACATTTTAGTGGGCATGGGGCTATGACTCCCCCAATGCCTTTAGGCGCATAAGAAAAACAGAGAAATGTTTTGTATTGGTCTGCATGTGGTGCGCGACGTGGAACAAAAGCGAAGAAGCAAATGTATTGCTCCATGCCCCTGGCACATCGCCCCTAGGGTGCGAATGCTCTCTGGACATCGTAAATTAGGAAAATTATTTTTCAATGCGGGTCCTCTAAAATTTGGGTTATACCTATTTCCCACTCAATTTTATACCTTGATCAAAAATATGAAGTCGGATTTTCGATCTCATATACGAATTTTGAGATATATGAAAATTACAATTATGGGCATTTCCGAAACACACTTTGGAGCATTTCAATATCTTTCCCTTGGGAACATTCTTTCCTGAATATCAAAGAAACATGCATAAGAGAAGTAATCATGAAGATTTCATCCCGTTATGAATGCAATAAATGCATTTAAACACCATTTCAAAAATCTCAACATGAATATCAAAAATCACCATAAACTTGTTCACATAAACATAACTGCATACAAAATGACATGAGGGATGAAACTTAAGACTTGAAATAATGTAGGGGACTTAGATTAGTACCTTTGGCTTGAGTAGAATGAAAGAGATACAGGTATCGCTTTCTCAATGTCTGCCTCGGCTTCTCATGTGGCACTTTCAACTTGTTGATTCCTCCAAAGGACCTTGACTGTAGCTACATCTTTGTTTCTTAACCTCTTCACCTGTCCATCCAAAATCTCCACTGAGACCTCCTCATAGGTCAAATTATCTTCTACAACATCTACAACATCTAAGGGCACTATAGCACTTGGTTCACCCATACACTTTCTCAAGATGGATACAAGGAAGACCAGATGAACCATATTCATCTCCCTAGGCAATTCCAACTCATATGCAACCTTACGAACCCTCCTTAAAACTCTATAAGGACCCACAAACGTTGGGCTCAATTTCCCTTTTTTGCCAAATCGAACCACACCCTTCATAGGTGAGACTTCCAAGTAAACCGAATCACCAACCTTAAACTCAAGATCTCTCCTCTCACATCAGAGTAGGACTTTTGTCTACTTTGGGCTATTTTCAGTCCATTCCTTATCAACCTCACCTTCTCCAAGGCCTTTATGACCAAATCCAGATCTAGGAAAGCCATCTTCCTCACTTAAAACTATCCAACCGAGGATCTACAACATCTACCATATAAAGCTTCAAAGGGAGTTATACCAACGCTTGAGTGGTAGCTATTGTTATATGCAAACTCAATAAATGAAAGATGTTCATCCCAACTACCCTTAAACTCTAAAACACAAGCTCTAAGCATATCCTCAAGAGTTTGGATAGTCCTCCTCTCCGTTTGAGGATGAAAAGCTGTGCTAAGCTTAACCTTGGTACCAAGACCTCTTTGAAAGGACCTCCAAAAGTGAGAAGTGAATTGAGCACCATAATCTGAAATGATAGACAAAGGCACCCCATGCAATCTAACTAACTCATGTATATACAACTTGGCATAATCTTCAGCACCATAAGTAGTTTTAACCTGTAGAAAGTGAGCCGACTTTATCATTCTATCCACAATAACCCAATTAGAGTCAAAATGTTCCCTAGCCTTAGGCAACCCAACCACAAAATCCATCTTGATCTCTTCCCACTTCCAAGTAGGAATTTCTATATCTTGGGCTAAGCCACCCGACCTTTGATCTTCGGCTTTGACTTATTGGCAATTGTGACATCCGGATATGAACTTGGCAATATCTCTCTTCATACCACCCCACCAATACACCTCCCTTAAGTCTCTATATATCTTTGTAGAACCGGGGTGAATAAAATAGGATGATTTGTTGGCCTCCTTCAAGATCAACTCCTTAAGTCATCAATATTAGGCACACACAACCTATCTTGGTATCTATGGGCACCATCTCCCCCATGGGAGAGAACCTCCACTTAACCATCTTTCACCAAGGCCTTCAACTCTTACAATGTAAGGTCAAGATCTTGTTTTGACTTTACCTCCTTAATCAAAGAAGATTTCGAACCATATACACCACCATTTTCAACCTCATCCAACTTAACCCCTAATCTAACAAACTGATAATCTTCTCTAGCCACCTCTTTACCACCATCATCAACATGAGCTAGACTACCCATGGACACTCTACTTAGAGCATCGGCCACAACATTAGCTTTTTCGGGGTGATAATGCACACTAATATCATAATCTTTAAGGAGATCTAACCACCTTCTTTGTCTCTCAAGTTAAGATCTTTTTGGATGAACATGTATTAGAGACTCTTGTGGTCGGTAAACACATCAACATGAACCCCATACAAGTAGTGAACGCTAAATTTTCAAAGCAAATACTAGGACTGCCAAAATTCAAGATCATGGGTGGGATAATTCTTCTCATGCACCTTAAGTTGCCTAGAGGCATATGTTATCACCTTACTATTTTGCATCAAAACACACGCTAAACCAATTCTTAAGGCATCTCAATATACCACAAACCCTTCAAACCCATCCGGTAGAGCCAAGATAAGAGTGAAGACAAGCTTATCTTTCAAAGTTTGAAAACACTTCTCATATTCGTCAGTCCACACAAATTTTTTCCTTCTTTTGGGTCAACTTAGTCATAGAAGAAGCAATAGAAGAAATATCATTCACAAAACTCTGGTAATAACTCAGCAAACCTAAGATACTTCTGATGGCTGATGGAGTCAAAGGTCTAGGCCAATTTCTTATTACTGTCATGACCCAATCCTAGGGCCTAGACGTGACCGACGAATAGGGAGCCCAAAGGAATCCCAAACAAGCCTCATAGCATATCATTACACATCTTTGGTCACAGAAGCAATTAAAATGACCATAAGAGATAAGCATAAATAATGGGAATTAGGACTAAGGGTAAAGTTCCATATCATAAACATCAAGAAACAATAGAGTCAAGGCTCATTGCATAGATATATAACATGTTCAACAATACCTCTACTACATAGATAAGAGTGGGGGCCAAGACAAGCTACTGGGCTCACCCTCATAGTCAACATTTACATGAAAGAAAAGTAGTCTTAGTACACAACATGAGAGAATAATCAACGTCCCCGGGATAGAGGACTCACCAACAAGATTGAGTGGAATCGTACTAGTCACGTGGATGGGGATGCTTAAGCGGGACTCCAGTTCCTATGTGGTGACATCATGTAGGCATAGAGTATACGTTAGTACGTTTAAATGTAGTAAGTATATAGGATGCAATGCAAAAAGTGATAAGCACCATAAACAAAATGCACAACATAGGCAATGAATAAGCTTATAGCAATATGGCATGTGTGAGTAATGCTTAAGTAAAACATGCTTACATAGAACATAATAAATATGTAAGAAGAGACCACTATCATATTGGTGGATCATCACATCCTACCATCCTTGGTGATTAAGGTACCAACCCCATCAATTGGTTGGTGGATCATCGCACCCCACCACCCTTGGTGACCGAGGTACAAACCCCCCGACATAGTTATCAAGGTACACACTCCTCGACATGGTTATCAAGGTATGAACCCCTTGACAAGGTTACCCGACGCGCAACCCCGAGTAGGGCATGGTCACATTCTAACACTATATTGAGAATAACATATACATACATCCATTTCATCATCATTTCTTCATCACATAGTCATTCAACTCATAAGACATGCAATGGACCTTGAATTCCTTAAGAAACTATAATAGGACATTTTATCGAACACTTAGAGGGTGTGTAATGCTAGTGTAAAACCATGCAATTCAAGAGTCAAATCATGCTAGAAAAATTAGTGTAAAACCATCAATAGATACTTGGTAACACCCTCAAATAATATGCATCAAAACCCATCATCAAATCTAACAATAAATCTTTGATTCATAGCTCAAAACGTAGTAAAACTGTCACAATTTTATAAACCCCAACCTAATATGCAGTGAATTTCATAATGAGTAAGACCCATGAATAAATTAACTTTAAATCATGTAATTTTCAGTAAAAGAGAGATTGGGCATCATGGGTGGAAGGAGCCATAAAAGAAACCCACATACCTTAGTTTTGGAGATTAATTTGATGAAGATTGCAGATGTAGACTTGAAACTTGAATGAGAACCTTAAAATCCAGATAAGGTTTGATACTTGAATTTAGGAGTAAAACATTACGCTAAGTGTTAGAATGAGTATTGAGGAATGTTTAGAATCATATTAGGGTGAAAAATGGCTAAATATAGGTATTTTAACGTTTGGGAACACTTAGGCGCAAGACTTAAAAGTCTTGGACTGAAGTCAAAACTGGACAAAAAAATAAACAGAGGAGCGCCCTTGGTGCGTCGCGCCAGGGGCACACAAACCTCACTGGAATTGCATTCTAAAAATCAAAATTGCTAATCATTTATTCTTAAATAGGGGTTAGACCCATTTTCCACTCATCTTTCGTAGTTCTCCCTAGACATTTTTTGTATGATAGAAGAGGACCGACTCTTCAATTTCATGAGGGGGCTTCTTCTCCTTTGCCAACTCAATTTGACCCTTTCATCAAGAATATCAAGTCAGATTTTTGATATCACACATGAATTTTGAGATATATGGAAATTACGATTCTAGGCACTTTCGAGGCACATTTGCGGGCACTTTTTGGGGTAATTACAATATCTCCCCCTTGGGAACATTTGTCCCTAAATATCAAAGGGACGTATATGAGAGATGTAAACATGACAAATTTCAGCCCACATAAGGATGCAACAATGCACTTAAACATCATTTCAAAAATCTCATCATAAGTGTAAAATCATCATGAACTTGTCAATTTAAACATGAATATGTAATGAAATGAGGGTTGAACCTAATACTTGAGACCATATAAAGGAATTAGATCAATACCTTTGGCTTGAGTGGAGTGGAAAAGGTACGGATATTGCTTTTGCATGTCTGCCTTGGTCTCCTAATTAGCATTTTCAAGTTGTTGACTCCTCCAAAAGACCTTAACGAATCCCACATCCTTGTTCCTCAACCTCTTCACTTGTCTATCCAAGATCTGAACCATAACCTCCTCATAGGTCAAATTGTATTCAAAAACACCCACAACATCAAGAGGCATAATAGTATTTGGATCTCCCACACATTTCTTCAACATGGATACATGAAATACCGGATGAACCAATTCTATCTCACTATGCAATTCCAACTCATAAGCCACTTTGCCAATTCTCCTCATTACCCTATAAGGACCTACATATCTTGGGCTCAACTTTCATTTCTTACCAAATGAACCACACCCTTCATGGGTGGCACCTTCAAATAAACCCAATCACCAACTTGGAATTCAAGATCCTTTCTCCTCACATTGGCATCAGACTTTTGGTGACTTTGGGCCGTCTTCAACCTTTCTCTAATCATCCTAACCTTCTCAAGAGCCTCCATAACCAAATCTGGCCCAAACAAGGCTACCTCACCAACCTGAAACCACCCAACCATTGATCTATAATATCTACCATAGAGAGCCTCAAAAGGGGCCATACCAATGCTAGAATGATAACTATTATTGTAGGCAAACTCAATCAACGGAAGATGATCATCCCAACTACCTTTGAGCTCCAATACACAAGCTCTAAGCATGTCTTAAAGTGTTTGGATAGTTCTTTCGGCTTGGCCATCCGTTTGAGGGTAAACAACCATACTAAGCTTAACCCTTGTACCGAGACCTCTTTGAAAGGACCTCCAAATGTATGAAGTAAATTAAGCACCACGGTATGATGTGATAGACAAGGGAACCCCATGCAATCTCACCAATTCATGGATGTATAACCTAGAATAATTATTAGCCCCATATGTGGTCTTAAATAGTAGAAAGTGAGCCAATTTTGTCATCCTATCAACCACAACCCAAATGGAACCAAAGCCCTTTCTAGTCTTGGGAAACCCAACCACAAAATCCATATTAATCACCTCCCACTTCCAAGTGTCTATGTGTAGCTTAGCTTATGTTGATGGTGGTGATAAAGAGGTGGCTAGGGAGGTGCATCGATTGGACAGATTGGGAGTTAGGTTGGAGGAGGAGGACAATGGTGGTATTGTTGTTGTTGATGGTTCTAAGTCTTCCTTGGTCGATGAGGTGATAGCAAAGAAAGATCTTGATCACTCTTTGTTGGAATTGAAGGCCTTGGTGAAAAAGGGCAAGGTGGAGGTTTTCTCCAGAAGGGGAGATAGTGCCCTTAGGTACCAAGGTAGATTGTGTCTGCCTTTTGTTGATGGTTTGAGAGAGAAAATCCTTGATGAGGCCCATAATGCTTCTTAGTCTATCCACCCCAGTTCCACCTAAATGTTTAGAGATTTGAGGGGTATGTATTGGTGGGGAGGCATGCAGAGAGACATTGCCAAAATTCATTTCTGGTTTCCATACTTGTCAACAAGTCAAAGCCGAACATCAATTAAGATCCTTTTGAGTGAATACATATTGGAGGCTCTTATGATCGGTGAACACATCAACATGTACCCCATACAACTAGTGACGCCAAATCCTTAATGCAAACACAATAGTAGCTAACTCAAGATCATAGGAAGGGTAGTTCTTTTCATGCACTTTGAGTTGCCTAGAAGCATAGGCTATTACCTTACCCTCTTGCATCAACACATAACCAAACCAATCCGGGAAGCATCTCAATACACAACAAATACCTCTAGCCCTTCCGGTATAAGAGTGAAAACAAGCTTATCTTTAAATGTTTGGAAACTCCTTTCACACTCATTGAATCACACAAATTTGGCTTTCTTTTGAGTCAATTTTGTCATGGGAGAGGCAATAGAAGAAAATTCATTCACAAATCTTTGATAGTAACCTACTAGGCCCAAAAAGCTCCTAATATCCGACGGGTCAATTATCTAGGCCAATTTTTAATCACATCGGTCTTCTTGGGATCCACCTTAATTCCATCCCCCAACATCACATGACCTAGGAAGGCAACCTCCTTCAACCAGAATTCACATTTTTCATATTTAGAATACAATTTCAATTCCCTCAACCTTTGTAACACTACCCTCAAATGACCCATATACTCCTCCTCATTATGTGAATAAATCAAAATGTCATCAATAAATACCACAAAAAAGAATCAAGGTCGTATAAAGACCCTATTCATCAGGTCCATGAAGATGACCGATGTATTGGTCAACCCAAATGACATCACAACAAACTTATAATGTCCATACCTAGTACGGAAGGCCGACTTAGGAATATCACACTCCCTCACTTTCACTTGATGATATCCGGGCCAAAGATCAATCTTAGAGAAATGTCTCGCCCCTTGCAATTGGTTAAACAAATCATCAATTCTTAGAAGAGGATACCTATTCTTGTGGTGACCCTATTAAGTTGCCGGTAATCAATACACATTCTAAGAGACCCATCCTTCTTCTTGATAAATAACACTGGAGCACCCAAGAGGATTGAATAGGCCTAATAAAACACTTCACGGGGGCCATACGGTAAGGGGAAATGGAAATGGGTTGAGTATCGAGAAAGAGGTCTATACTAAAATCTATTTCCCTTTCGGGAGGAACACTGGGAATCTCATTTGGAAAGATATTAAGCAACTCATTTACAATCGGAACCGACTCTATGGGAAGGACCTTGGACTCCACAACCCTAACCCTCACAAGATGATAAAGACACCCCTTAAAGATCAACTTACGGGCCTGAATGCAAGAGATGAACCTAGATTACCACATCATGACTTTCCCACTCAATGACGAGCTCATTTGGGAATTGGAATTTGGCCCTATGAGTTTTACAATAAATAGAGGCATAGTATGCATGCAACCAATTCATCCCAAGAATGACATCGAAATCAACCACATCTAACTCAACAAGATTATAAGGCAATATTTTATGCAAAATGGAAATAAGATAACTTCTATAGACTTTTTTAGCAATAATAGATGCACCAATAGGAGTAGACACCTCATATAACTCATGCAACAATTTGGGCTCCACATGGAACTTTTTAGCATCAAAGGCAGTAACAAAAGAAAGAGTGACACCTCGATCAATCAATGTATACACATCAAAGTCAAAGACTTTTACCAGACGGGTAACAACATAGGGGACCTCATCAACCTCTTGCCTCCCATGCAAAGCATATAATTGATTATGCATTGGGGAACAATCTGGTCGACCATCTCTCCCCGAAGAAACCACATTAGCACCTTGTGGATGAACTTCCTTACCCTTGTAGCAATTTCAAGGGCAATCCACCTTTTTGTGATCCACCTCCCCATAACCATGACATGTATTAGTATCTCTCAAGCATGGGCCTTTATGATCCTTACCACGCCTAGGACACACCTCATAGGAACCACAACACCAAAACCTTGGGTCCTTAGGAAGTTATTGGCAAATCCCCCATTAGAAGCATGAGAAGACTGTTGGCCTTGGTGAAACTGGCCACTCCTTTGTCTTTGGAACTTGCCATCAAAATGGGCCCTTTTGGCCTCATGACCCTTTTTCTTCCTCAATTTATCCTCTTCTATTTGTTCGGCATAAGTCATCAAACATGACAAGTCCATGTCACTAATCAACATGGCGATTGGCATTCCTTACTTACCAAGTCGGTAACACCCATCACAAATTTATTCATCGTAAATCTTGAGTCGTCCACCAAATGTGGAGCATATATTGAAAGTTTGTTGAACTTGAGGGCATACTCTCTCACACTCATAGACCCTTGTCTCAAATTCATAAATTCCACCAACTTAGCTTCCCTAAGTTCAAGGGGGAAGAGCCGATTAAGGAAGGCCACCTTGAACTCCTCCTAAAGTACCACATAATTGACTCTCTTCTCCTACTCCCAAAGCACCACATAGTTGACTTTTTTCTCCTCCTTTGTGTTGGTAGGCCGCCAACTCTGTCTTATCCTCCGACCTCACATCCATGAGAGCCAAAATATTGTAAACCTTATTAATGAACTCTTGAGGATCCTCACTCATCTTTGACCCATGAAATTCTGGGGGATTTATCCTCATAAAATCTCTTACTCAAGATGTCGGTGAAGGAACATGAGGGGCTTGGGCCCATTGGTTGGCTTGGTTAGCTATGACTTGTGCAAGCAAAGTGAGAGCATCCCGAACCTCTCCATTAGCCGGTTGCTCCTCGGGTGTGCATGCTCGTCTTTCTCTCATGTTAGGCATGATCTAGCATAACAAAGGACAATAGTTAGGGGGAAGAAGAATACCTTAACTTCTATAGCATGACATAGAGTAAGAAGAAGGGAAATACTTCCTAAATGCCTCATAGTCTCTAGCTTATAGTTGTGGTGCACAACACATCCATGAACAATACTCTGATCAACATAGTGTGTTGGACTCCGAGGATCTAGCAGCCTAGTGCTCTGATACCATCTTATCATGACCCAAGCCTAGGGCCTAAATGTGATCGGCAAATGGCAAGCTCGAAGGAACTCCAAACAAGTCTCATAAAATATCATTATACATCTTTGGTCGTGGAAGCAATTAAAATCACTATAAGAGATAAGCATAAACAAAGGGAATTGGGACTAAGGGTAAAGTTCCATATCATAAACATCAAGAAACAAAAGAGTCAAGACTCATAGATAGATACATAATATGTCCAATAACACCTCTACTACATAGATAAGAGCTGGGGCCAAGACAAGCTACCAGGCTCACCCTCATAGTCAACATTTACATGAAAGAAAAGTAGTCTTAGTACATAATATGAGGGAATAAGTAACATCCTCAGAATGGAGGACTCACCAACAAGCTTGAGCGAAACTATACTAGTCACGTGGATGGGGATGCTCAAGTGGGGCTCCGGTTCCTACATGGTGACATCATGTAGGCATAGAGTATGCGTTAGTACGTTTGAATGTAGTAAGTATGTAGAATGTAATGCAACAAGTGATAAGCACCATAAATAAAATGCACAACATAGGCAATGAATAAGCTCTTAATAATATGGCATGTGTGAGTAATGCTTAAGTAAAACATGCTTACATAGAACATAGGACATGTGTAAGAAGAGACCACTATCATATTGGTGGATCACTATACCCTACCACCCTTGGTGATTGAGATACCAACCCCATCAATTGGTTGGTGGATCATCGCATCCTACCACCCTTGGAGACCGAGGTCAACCCCCCCAACATGATTATCAAGGTACAAACATCTCAACATGGTTATCAAGGTATGAATCCCTTGACATGGTTACCCGGCGCACAACGCTCGAGTAGGGCATGGTCACATTCCAACACTGTATAGAGAATACTATATACAACATCCATTTCATCATCATTTGTTCATCACATAGTCATTCAACTCATAAGACATGCATTGGACCTTCAATTCCTCAAGAAATCATAACAAGACATTTTATCAAACACTTAGAGGGTGTGTAATGCTAGTGTAAAGCCATGCAATTCAAGAGTGAAATCATGCTAAAAAAATCAGTGTAAAACAATCAATAGATACTTGGTAACACCCTCAAACAATATACATCAATTCTTTCATCAAATCTAACAATAGATCTTAAATTCATAGCTCAAAACGTAGTAAAAGAGTCATAATTTCATAACCCCCAACCTAGTGTGCAGTGTATTTCATAATGAGTAGGACCCATGAATAAATTAACTTTAAATCATACAATTTTGAGTGAAAGAGAGCTTGGACATCATGGGTGAAAGGAGCTCATGAAAGAAATCCAAATACATTAGCTTTGGAGATTAACTTGATGAAGATTGGAGATAGAGACTTGAAGCTTGAATGAGAACCTTAAAATCCGGGTGAGGTTTGAAACTTGAATTTAGGAGTAAAATATTATGCTAAGTGTTAGAATGAGTATTGGGGAATATTTATAATCATATGAGGGTGAAAATGGCTAAGTATAGATATTTTCTCATTTAGGAACACTTAGGACCAAGACTTAAAAGTCTTGGACCGAAGTCAAAACTGGACAAAAAGATTCACAGAGGCGTGCCCTTTGTGCGCCGTACCAAGGGAGTGCAAACCTCACTGGAATTACATTTTTGAAAAATTGAAATTGCTAGTTGTTTGCCTTAAATCGGGGTTAGACCCATTCTCACTCAATTTTGCCCCCTGATCAATAATATGAAGTTAGATTTTCGATATCGCACACGAATTTTGAGATATATAGAAATTACAATTTCGGACACTTCCAAGGCACATTTTCAGGCACTTTTTGGGGTTGTTACAATTACCTCCATCTTCTTAGGATCCACCTTAATGCCATCACCCGACATCTTATCCCAAAAAATGCAATCTCTTTCAACCAAAACTCACATTTTTCATATTTATCATACAATCTCTTATCCCTCAAGATTTGCAACACCATCCTCAAGTGATTCACATGATCCTTCTCACTATGAGAATAAATCAAGATATCATCAATAAAGACTGCCACAAACAAGTCAAGGTAGGGTTTAAAAACCCTATGAGGTAACGATTTTCTAACCTATTCCAATTATTTCCACTGATTAATTGGTGTTTTAAATGTCTGATTTGGGGATTTAATGGTAGAAATTAGGGATTTTTATAATAGAATTTCCTAAACAGAAAATCATTGATTTCTCCCTCATCTTAGTTCCATTTTTGAAACCGATTTCACCATTGGATTCCTTTGTTTGAGTAGAACATTTCCATCCATAAATTTTTAGCTTCCAATATGGGATTTTTGACCATTTTACCCTTTTTCTTTGAATTCATTGATTTTAGTGTCTTTAGATTCGTTATGTGATTGTAGTGCTATAATTGTATAGATTATGGTGATTTAGAGTATCATAGGAAAGGGACAGGGGTGATTCCTTCTTGATTTCGAGACTTTATTTGAGGCAAGTGAACTTCTAACCTTCTGTTATATATGAATGAGCCTTGTATGCTCCTATGGTTTAGGGGTAGAATTATACCATTCTAGTCTTGATCGTGACTTTTCTTATTGAATACTTGTTCACATGGCTTTATACTAGGTTGTGATTTAATTGTGAGTTCGTAATCTATGTGACTTGTGATTCATTTGATGTTGATAGAGGGATAATGCTTATGTTGTCATATGATGATATTGAGATACTTTTGATAATGAGACATTGTTGATATTGAGGCATTGATGATCTTGAGACACTACTGGTATTGAAATATTAATAGCATTGAGATTATTAGAGCATATGGATTGATGATATTATGATATTGTTATGATCATGCACACTACATTTATTATTATTTGTGCATTAATACTTGTGATGGCTAAGACTGAGATGTGAGTAAGGAAACATATGGATTGGTGGTCGAGATCTCTACCTGTCGAGCTAAGGTAATATGCTGGCAGTTCAAGGTCATTTTCAGATGGGCATGAGGTCTTTTCGAAATGGGCAAGCATTAGTCAAGGTTTTTTCTTGTGGTGTTCATGAATGCATGGTCTATTTGAGACCTCTATGGGTTCCGATCTGAGGCATATATATGGTTAGCAAATATGTATTGTAGAGGGAAGACACGCATCACAATTATTTGACATTTCGTTGCATTGAATACATCTCATAGAATCCACTCCATCTCATATCACATTTGATTGACATAGTTGTTTATTGTTTATGAGATTGTGTGCTTATTGTATCCCTAATCTTGATGTAAGTGTTAGATCTATCTATATACTTATGTGTTGAGATACTCTATAATACAATGATCTGTATATTATATTGTGTTGGGATTTATCTTAGTACAGGATTGTAGTTCGAAGGATTGTGGTTGGGATTTAAGGAGTTACTTGTGTTCTTCATTGCTTTACCTTATGTTAGTGTCATTTGTTGAGTACCCTGTGTTTGGTGCTCACCCCTTACTATATTTGGTAGGTTGTAAGGCCTGTCCATCTTTCTAGACTTCCTTCTTGTTGGGTCGAGCTTCCGAACTTCTTGTAAGGTAGCTGCTTATGTCTCTAGCAGGCCTTGAGGATTCCACTTTTATGTTTGATTATATTTGAGGATTAGACATTTTTCCTTGTATTTCATTTGAGTATTCTATATGTATAGAGACTTGTTCATGTGACACCAGTCCTTGGTATACTGGTATCTTGTTTTCTTCTACTTATCTATATATTTAGACTGCTATGTTTCACTTTATATTTATTTGTTTAAGTTTCTTGGATTTTGGGCTGACTCCTCTTGGTGGGTTAGGTGAGTGCTATCACACTCGGATTTTGGGTCGTGACAATTTGATATTAGAGCCCATGTTCATAGGTCTCAATATGTGTACAATCCCAGTCTAGTAGTTTCTTGAGGATCAATGCAGAGATGTTCATTACTTATCCTTGAGAGGTTATGAAGATTGTTAGAAAACTCTCTTATGTTTCATTCTAATCAATTCGTGCATGGGTTTTGTATAAGTACTAAATGTTAATGTGTCCTTGACAGATGACGAGGACTAGAGCTACCGCTACTACAGGTCGAGGAGAGAGTTTCGGTTATTACTATTGAACCCCTACCTAAGGGTAGGGGTCGTGCCCGAGCGAGCTAGAGGTCAGGGTTAAGGAGATGCACCGATGAGGGACTATGAGCAGCGTATCTCCCCGAAGCTAGCTACAGAGCCTAGACAAGAGCAGGTTCCATATGAGTTTGCTGCAACACCGATACTCCAAGATACACTTTTGAAGGTCTTAGGTGTGCTAGAGAGTTAGGGGTAGGTAGGTAGCCCAACTGACACTCCTGCTGCTCCAACGACTCGGATAAGGATGCAACCTCGGGATCAACAGCAAGCCCCCGAGGCTTAGATTCAGGATGAGCAACCGTTAGCAGCTCTAATTAATGAGCTTTCACAATTTACTACCTTTATTGATGATAAGCAGCGGAGATATGAGTGACTCCAGAAGACGGACCTACCTCAGTTTTAGTGTGGGAAGACTAGGGATGCTCATGTGTTCTTGACCACTTATAAAGAGTTGTTGGATACACTGGGACTAGCAGAGATAGATGGTGTGAGATATGTCACCCTGCAGCTCCATGGGCCAGCTAGGGAATGGTGGAGGACTTATGCAGGATCCCTTCCAACTGGATCTCCTCGGATGACTTGGGAGATATTTTCTGATGTAATCTACGATCAGTTTGTTCCCTGGAGTGTCTGCGATGAGTGTCGATTAAGGTTTGAGAGTTTGAGGCATTGTACCATGACCATTTTAGAGCACGAGGTCAGATTTTGTCAGTTGGCTCGTCATGCCACAGATATACTTTCGATTGAGGAGGAAAAGGTTCACTAGTTTATTAAAAGGTTGATTTATCCTCTCAGATAGTTGATATTATGGGTAGCTTGAGATGGAGTCTCTTTTTAATTAGTTGTTAACACAGTCAAAGAGGCAGAGTTGTTGAATATGGAGGAGTTTGGGGACCTAAAAAGGGTCCTTACTTCAAGACAATACGTAGGTGCCTCATCTAGTGGTAGACCTATGGTCAGAAGAGGTAGTTCTTTTCAATATCATGGGGTTCATACAACCTTGCCAGCTTTAGAGGGAGGATGAGGCCTTTATGATTCCTACAGTTCAGGGTAGAGTTTATCTGGTTCTCAATAGAGGCCCATGGGCCGGGGTGGTTATAATATCCCTCCCGCTCCTTCACAGTAGTGATCCACCCCTAGACCCTGCTTTAGGTGTGGATCTCCTGATCACATAATTCTCTAGTTCCCAAGACAGACTCATCTTGGGTCTCACCGTTCATACTCTTTAGCACTTGTTCGAGATTCGGCACCACCTGCTAGAGGTTTAGCCCCGCAGACTAAAGGTCGAGGTAGTGGTCAGATTGATAAAGGTGGACGTACTAGTGGTGGGGAGTAGGTGTACTTCCACTCCTTCAAATGGTAAAGGATAAGCTTTTATGAGTGGAGGTCGAGGTGCACATTGTTAGGCTTTTCCAGGTAGACCCAAGGTAGAGGCCTCTGATGTTGTAATCACAGGTATTGTTTCGATTTTCCATCGCGTTGCATCTGTGTTATTGATCCTGACTCTACTTATTCATATATGTCTGCTTATTTCTCCGTAGGGTTTGAGTTGTCTTGTGATTTCTTGTCTGTCTCTATTCATGTTTTAACCCTAGTAGGAGAGTCCTTAGTAGTGGATCAAGTGTACCGATCCTATCTTGTCACTTTGAAGGGCTATAAGACTTGAGTAGATCTAATTATATTAGACACTACAGATTTTAATGTTACTCTGGGTATGGATTGGCTATCTCCGTATCGTGCTATTCTTGATTTTTATGCCAAGCTCATTACCTTAGTTATGCCAGGTAGACCAAGGATTAAGTAGATAGGTTTGAACGGTTCCTATCCCAGCAAAGTAATATCTTGTATTGGGCCCAAAAGATGATTAATTGAGGGTGTTTGGATTATTTTGATTTTATTTCTGATACTGCTTCTAAATCACCTTCTATAGAGTCTATTGTGGTGGTTTGTGAGTTCTTGAATTTGTTTCCTACTAATCTACCAGGTGTCCCTCTAGATTGGCATATTAATTTCCCTATTGACCTTGAGTCGGCACTAAGCCTATCTTTATCACTCCTTATCGGATGGCTCCAGCTGAATTGAAGGAGTTAAAGAAGCAGCTCTAGGATTTATTTGGTGAGGGCTTTATTCACCCTACTGTTTCACCATGGGGTGCTCTAGTCCTATTTTTAAAGAAAAAGGACAAATCTATGAATGTGTATTGATTATAGACAATTGAACAAGTGACTGTCAAGAATAAGTACCTGCTTCCCTGCATAGATGTCTTATTTGATAAGCTCTAGGGAGCAATCCTATTTTCTAAGATTGACTTGAGGTCCAGGTATCATCATCTTCGGATTTGTCTATCAGGTATACCCAAGACAACTTTTCGAACTAGCTATGGCCACCACGAGTTCCTTGTTACATCCTTTGGTATGACTAACGCCCTTGCAACATTGATAAAGTGATGAATGGAGTGTTTCGTCCATATCTGGACCCATTCTAATTGTGTTCATTGATGATATCTTGGTCTACTCAGGACTAAAGAGAATCATACAAGGTATTTGAGGATTGTACTCTAGACACTCAGGGAGGAGACACTGCATTTAAAGTTCTCAAAGTGCGAGGTCTGGTTGAGTTCGATGGCATTCTTAGGGCATATAGTTCCAAGGAGGGTATTCAAGTTGATCCAATGAAGATTGAGGTTGCTCGGGGTTGAACTAGGCCTACCTCAGCTACAGAGATTCACAATTTTATAGGCTTGGCTGGTTATTATTGCTATTTAATTCAAAGCTTCTCCACTGTTGCAGCTCCACTGACTAGGCTTCCTTAAAAGAATATGGTATTTCATTGGTCCGATGAGTGTGAAGGGAGCTTCCAAAAGCTCAAGTTATTATTGACTACAACTCCTATTCTGACATTTTTGGAGGAGGGTGTTGATTTCACTATTTATTGTGATGCCTCGGGAGTGGGATTACGAGGTTCATTGATGCAAAAATGGAAGGTTATTACTTATGCCTCTAGACAATTGAAGGCCTATGAGAAGAACTGCCCCTCTCATGATTTTGAGTTGGCTACAGTTGTTTTTGTTTTGAGGTTATGGCATCACAACCTATATGGAGTTCATTATGAGATCTTTACTGACCATCGTAGCCTACAATATATCTTCAGTCAACGGGTTCTAAACTTGAGAAAAAGAAGGTAGATTGAGCTTCTAAAAGATTATGACTTGACTATTATCTATCATCCTAGAAAGGCCAATGTGATGGCCGATACATTGATTAGGATGGCATCCAACATAGAGAGTTTGGCAGCTATCCGGATTGAGGAACAACCATTGGTAGACATGTTCAGAGATTGGCTAATGGGTTGGTGATATCACAAATTTTGGAGTAGGGCGGAGTGCTTGCTACACTTGAGGCCCGCTCATCTTTGATGGATCATATTCGTGAGAGGCTGTTTGAAGATGAGAAGTTATGTTTTATCTAGGACAAAGTGATTAGGGATGAAGATAAAGAGGCAACACTTGATTCCGATGGTGTTTTAAGAATTGGGAGTCATATCCGTGTGCCTAAGGTGGGATGTTTGATTAGATTAATATATGAGGAGGCCCATTATGCTAGATGTTCCATTCATCCAAGGGCATCAAATATGTACCTTGATCTGAATCAACATTATTAGTGGTCTAGTATGAAGACAAATGTTTTAGAGTTCGTATCTTGGTGGTTGACATGTCAGAAGGTCAAGTGTGAGCACTTGAGACTAGGTGGAAAACTTCGACGGATGCCTATTCCTGAGTGAAAGTGGTAGCGTATTGCCATGGACTTCGTAGTTGGCTTACCTCCTACTGTCAGGGGTTTTGAATCTATTTGGATAGTGGTGGATCTTCTGACCAAGTCCTCCTACTTTATCCCAGTTAAAGTGAAGCATACAGCTAAGAGATTATCCCAGCTTTATATCAGTCATATTGTGAGACTTCACGAGGTCCAAGTGTTTATTATATCAGATAGTGGCTATTTGTTTACTTCACACTTTTGGAGGGCTTTACATCATGGATTGGGTACTTGTTTGGATTTGCGTATAACTTTTCACCCTAGGCTGATCACCAATTCGAGAGGACTATTCAGGTATTAGAAGATATGCTTCGAGCTCGTGTTATTGATTTTGGGGCTAGATATGACTAGCATTTTGTCTTACAGAGTTTACGTAGAATAACAATTATCATTCCAGCATTCAGATGGCTCCTTTTGAGGTTTTGTATGGATGAAGATGTACATCGCCCATAGGTTGGTTTGACACAGTACTGTGGTGAGTATGGGTGTTGATATGTTGAGAGATGATCTTGAGCGAGTATGACTAATTCAGAGTAGATTGGTGACAACCCAGAATCGCCAAAAGAACTATGCTGATAGGAGGGTTCGACCTTTAGAGTTCGTGGTTGATGACATAGTTTGGTTGAAAGTGTCACCTTTGAAGGGTGTTATGAGATTTCGGAGGAGAAGCAAGATCAGTCTGAGGTTTATTGGTCCTTTTGAGATCCTTGATAGAGTGGGAGAGGTGGCATATAGACTTGCTTGGCCACCCAAGCTGTCTTCAGTCCATCAGGCATTCCATGTTTTGATGTTTCGGTGTTATATCCCAGACAAGTCTCATGTGATTTCTATAGATTTAGTTGATTGAGCCCTGATTTGACTTATGAGGAGTAGCCGGTAGCCATTTTGGACAGGTAGGTGAGAAAGTTGAGGACTCAGGGGATTACTTTAGTAAAGATCTAGTGGAGCCATAGGCCTAAGATTAAGGCTACATGGGAGATAGAGTCTGACATGCATGCCTGATACTCTTAGTTGTTTGAGCCTACAGGTATATTCCTTATCTCATGTTCGAGGACAAACATTGCTTTTAGTAGTGGATAATGTTGTTCCTTATCTCATATTCGAGGATGAACATTATTTTTAGTAGTCGATGATGTAATGACCTAGAAGGTCATTTTCGGTATTTTTGACCAAATTACTAGTTTATGCTTCTCAAAAGTTACCTTGGGTTTTTTTTTTGGATAAGTACAAAAATTAGACTTTAAAAATATCATAAAATGTTGGAGTTTTGCAGAAGAAAGAGTTTTAAAAGGTCTTAAGTTGGAAATTTTGAGTTTCGACGTCATTTTGAGTTTTGTGCGTCAGAATTTGATTTTGTTGATTCCTTCAGCTCCGCAATACCGAATCTGATCTAGATGAACTTTGCAAAATTGAATTTGGAATAAAAAGGAGATTCTAGGCCCAAAGTTGTATTTTCAGTTCATTTTGGATCATAGGTTTGACTTTGGTCAATATTCGGGGTTCGGGAGCTTGTATCAAAATTTCGTCATTTCCAGTGGTTTCAAGTGGTGAAACTAATGCTAGAAATGCTATTGTAGTAATTTTTAGAGGTTCGGTGAGTATTTTTAGTTTTTATTTCCGAAATTAGTTTAAATGATCCTTCTCAGTTTCAGGACTATGGAGGTTCTGGATTCAAATTTTGATGGTTCTATTGAGTTCGGATTGTCGTTTTTGGTAGGGTTCTATGTTTGGTTTGTGTTCACAGAGTTCCAAATGAATTCCCGAGGGTCAAGTTCCTATTTTTGATTTTGGCTGAATTGCTGGTGTATTGCGATTTCTGGTGCAATCTGGCACCAGTATTCCACATTTGCGCCTTTTGGGCCATGCTTGCAGAGACCCAGTAGCCAGACCTCTGCGTTCGTGGGGTGACTGCCACACCTGCGGAGGGTTATGCTCCTCTAGCTTCCATGTTTGTGTAGCATTGTACGTGCCTGAATAGTGTCTGCTTTTAAGATATGTGATTTAAACCCTTTCAACTATTTTTGACATTTCAAATTACATTTTCAAGAGAGATTTCGTGGATTTTAAAGGAATATTAATTGGGTAATGATTTTCTAACCTATTTCAATTATTTTCAATGATTAATTTGGGTTTTAAACTTCTGATTTGGGGATTTAATGGTGGAAATTGGAGATTTTCAGAATAGAATTTCCTTAATTTAAATTATTGATTTCTCTCTCATCTTAGCTCCATTTTAACAACCGATTTCACCGTTGGATTCATTTTTTCGTGTAGAACATTTTTATCCATAAATTTGTAGTTTCTGGCAATATTTTTTGGCTTGGAAATTTTTACCATTTAAAACTTTTTCTCTAAATTCATTTATTTTAGTGTCATTTGATTCATTATATGATTGTGGTGCTATATTTGTATAGATTGTGGTGATTTGGAGTATCGTAGGATTGGAAAAGTGGCGATTCCTTCTTGATTTCTTTATTTGAGGCCAGTAGACTTCTAACCTTCTGTTAAGAATGAATGAACCTTGTATGCTTCTATGTGTATGGAATTGACTGTTTAGGGGTAGAATTGTACCATTCTAGGCTTGATCATGACTTCTCAGGTTCAATACTTGTTCACATGGCTTTATACTGAGTTGTAATTTGATTGTGAATTCATAATCTATGTGATATTGTGATTCATTTGATGTTGTTAATGTGATGTCACACCCCATTCTAGGATCATGACCAGTGCCCGATAGGGACACCTAGACATATGCTAACCTGAGTTTCGACCTGGAAACCTACCGGAATTTCGGCAGAGTTTCCTCTGTTTTACTAACTAACCTCACTTGCAAAAAAAAACAAAAATTCCAGCAGCTTCCCAGACAACAATACAAATATATATCTCTTTATACATAAATATAAGTGCGGGCCGACAAGGTCTCCGCTGCGGTCCTGCCGC
>JAOTQR010000007.1:7003604-7110916 GCA_025774065.1 Solanum ossicruentum | reverse complement strand
CTCCCCAGTAGAGTCCAGGACATCCAACTGCTGTTACCAAGCTCCAGGTTGTTCCGGAGCTTTATGTGTGTCTAAAGCTTATATGTTTGTATTGTACAGTTATTTGAGGCGGGGCCTATCCCGACCCTTATTCGATACTTTCTCTTATCTAGAGGCTTTGTAGACTATATAAATTAAAGTGTGGTCATATCTTGTACTTTTAGCACCGTGGTCCCAACGGCCTAGTCACATGCATTTCCTTTTGGCTTGTATCACTGCTTACTTGCATAAAGACATGTTAAATATAGAAATCCTTTATAAAATGTACATAAAGTGCATAAATATAGGTTGGTTCTCCCGAGCCTTATCGGCAAAGGGTGCCGGTCCACCCTGAAAAGATGGACGTGATTAGGAAATGGCCTAGACCTTTGACCCCATCGGATATTAGAACCTTCTTAGGCTTAGCAGGTTACTACTGGAGATTCATGAATAGGTTCTCTTCTATTGCTTTTTCTATGACTAAGTTGACCCAAAAGAAGGCTAACTTTATGTTGGACAGATGAGTGTGAAAAGAGTTTCCAAACCTTGAAGGATAAGTTTATGTCCGATCCTATCTTGTCTCTACTGGAAGGGTTTGTTGTGTGTTGTGATGCCTCTCAGATTGGTTTGTGTTGTGTCTTGATGCAAAATGATAAGGTGATAGCTTATGCTTCTCGACAGCTCAATGTGTATAAAAGGAATTATCCTATCCATGATCTTGAATTGGCCACCTTGCTATTTGCTTTGAAGATTTGGAATCATTATTTGTATGGGGTGCATGTTGATGTGTTTACCGATCATAAAAGTCTCCAATATGTGTTCACCCAAAAAGATCTCAACTTGAGACAACGAAAGTGGTTAAAGCTTCTTAAGGATTATGATATGAGTGTACATTATCACCCCGGTAAGGCTAATATTATGGTCGATGCTTTGAGTAGGGTGTCTATGGGTAGCCTTGCACATGTTGAGGATGAGGGAAATGAGGTGGCTAGAGTGGTCCATCGGTTGGCTAGATTGGGAGTTAGGTTGGAGGAGGTTGATAATGTTGGAGTAGTAGTGGGTGTTGGTTCCAAATCTTCGTCGATTGAGGGAGTGAAGGCAAAGCAAGATCTTAACCCCGCCTTGCTAGAGTTGAAGGCTTTGGTGAGAGATGGTAAGGTAGAGGTTTTCTCCCAAGGGGAAGATGGTGCCTTAGGTACCAAAGTAGGTTGTGTGTTCCTAATGTGGATGACTTGAAAGAGAAGATTCTTGATGAGGCTCATAATTCTTCCTATTCTATTCACCCCGGTTCTACGAAGATGTATAGAGATCGGAGGGAAGTGTTTTGATAGGGCGGTATGAAGAGAGACATTGCTAAGTTTGTGTCCAGTTGCCATAATTGCCAATAAGTCAAAGCCAAACATCCGGGATGACCTAGCCCAATACATGGAGATTCTTGCATGTAAGTGTGAGGAAGTTAACATGGATTTTGTGGTTGGGTTACCTAAGACTAGAAAGGGTTTTGATTCTATTTGGGTTGTTGTTGATAGGATGACAAAGTTGGCTTATTTCCTACAGGTTAAAACTACATATGGTGTCGAAGACTATGCTAAATTATACATCCATGAGTTAGTAAGATTGTATGGGGTGTCCTTGTCTATTATATCGGATTGTGGTGCTCAATTTACCTCATACTTTTGGAAGTCCTTCCAAAGAGGTCTTGGTATCAAGGTTAAGCTTAGTACGACCTTCCACACTCAAACGGATGGCCAAGTCGAAAGAACTATCCAGACTCTAGAGGATATGCTTAGGGCTTGTGTATTAGAGTTTAAGAGGTGTTGGGATGATCATCTCCCATTGATTGAGTTTTCTTATAATAATAGCTATCATGCAAGCATTGTTATGACTCCTATTAAGGCTCTTTATGGAAGGCGTTATAGATCACCAATTGGATGGTTTGAGGTGGGGGATATGGCCTTGTTAGAACTGGATTTGGTTATGAAGGCATGGAGAAAGTGAGGATGATTAGGGAGAGACTGAAAACCACATAAAGTCGAAAAATTCCTATGCCGATGTGAGGAGAAGGGATCTTGAATTCAAAGTTAGTGATTACGTCTATTTGAAGGTCTCACCAATGAAGGGTGTAGTCTTGTTTAGCGAGGAAGGTAAGTTGAGCTCTAGATATATGGGTCCTTATTGAGTTTGATAAGGATTGGTAAGGTGGCCTATGAATTGGAGTTGCTCAATGACATGCATATGGTACATCCGGTCTTTCACGTGTCTATGTTGAGGAAGTGTGTGGGTGACCCTAGTGCTATTATGCCTCTAGATATTATGGGTGTTGTCAAGGAAAATTTGATTTATGAAGAGGTCCTAGTATAAATCTTGGATAGACAAGTGAAGAGGTTGAGGAACAAGGATGTAGTTTCCGTTAAGGTCTTTTGGAGAAATCAACAAATCAAAAGTGCTACATGGGAAGCCGAGGTGGACATGCAAAAGCGATATTCCTATCTATTCCATTATACTCTATCCTAACATGCTAATTCTAAGTCCTCTATATGATTTTGAAGTCTTAAGTTTTGTCCCTTATGTCATTGCATGCATCCATGTTTATATTGACAAGTTATGATGTTCATGTTGAGACTTTTTGAAAATCATGTTTAAGTGCATGTGTTGCATCCATGTTGGGCTAAATTCTTCATGATTACTTTCCTTGTGTATGTTTCTTTGACATTCGGGGACGAATATTCCAAGGGGGAGATATTGTGACACCTTGTAATCCCATTCTCTTATGTATCCATGTTACAAGTCTCGTTTGTGTAGGTGGGGAGTGTATTAGGGTCATGGGAGACTTTTAGTACTTAGACTAGTTCGAGACTTCCCTATGAGTTGAGATTTGGGTGTTGGTTTATGCAATGGTCAAATTTAAACGAGCATAACTTTTAGCATACTTGGAACTTATGACCCACGACATGTCAAATGAATTCCCTTTGAGTTAGCTTTCCAATGTACTTGGTTTCACCTCATTTCAAGTTCGGATGAAGGGAGTTATGATTGTTTTTGTAAGACCCTCCCGTGCAGTGAAACCACACGGGCACCTTGATGGGCAGTGTGGCTTTGGACGGACCGTCGTGGCTTTCCACGGACTGTGTGGCTAGCCGTATGGTGTGTGCAAGGGAAGCTTAGTAAGAATGGGAGGAGTTTTTAACTAAGTTTAGTGCCACAACCATCTTCACGGGCGGTGGCAAGCTTGACGAGCTGTCTGGCCTGGCGTGGAGCCTTTTGGCCACAATTTCTTTCTCACCAAGTGTCACTCCACGGGCCATTACATGGACTGTGTAGCATCACAAGTCCCATGTAGCCTTCCGCCAAAGTGACGATGACATTAATTTTTCTAAGTGTTCCAACTTCTAGTTTTCGACTAAGTCTCATCTCACGGGCACCCTACATAAACCTTGGAGTGCCATACGACCCGTGTAGACCTTAGTGGGGCATCACTTTGCCAATTTATCCATTTGTTCATTAATAGTGTTCTCATAAATTTTATTTATTCTAATGGCCTTTTTAAACTTCCAATGCTATCTTAATCTCCCCAAAATTCTTAAACCCTATTCCAAAGGATCAAACTCATTACTCTCAACTTGAATACACTCTCAAATTCTCTCAAAAGCCTTCACCAAGACCCTAATAGGAATTCAAGGAAACTCAAGAACAAGTTTGGATTTCAAGACCCCATTCCAAGCTCCCATTCTCTCCCAACTCAATTTCAAGAGACTCAAGGTCTAAGGTACATGGGTTTCAACCATTAGGTATTTTCACCCATTGTGCCCAATCTTCCATTTCTATGAAAATTACATGTTCCCAAGTTGTGTTGCTTATGGGTATTATTCATTAGTGATTATGATCATATGCTATATTGGGGTCATGAAAGTGTGATTGAAAACACATGTTTACTCATTTTAAGTCTATACCATGAGATGACTTGGATATTATGATTATGCATATTTTAAGCTATAGAACTATGATCTCTCTTGATATTTGATGAAGGGTTTTGATGTATCTTGCGTGAGGGTATTACCAAGTATTGGTGGGTTGGTTTACTTCAAGTTTTCTTGCATAATTTCACTCTTGAATTGCATGGTTTACACTAGCATTGCACACCCACTAAGTGTTTGATAAAATGTCTGGTTTAGGGTTCTTGATCTATTGATGATCCATTGCATGACCTATGACTTGTATGACTTTATAATGACGAAAGGTGGTTATACATATATGTTGATTTCATGAAAAGTTTCTATAATGTTGTGAGTTGACCATAACCAATTGAGGGATTGATATCCGAATCACCATGGATGGTAGGGTGTGATAAGTATCAACTAATTGAGGCGTTGATACCTCAATCACTATGGATGGTAGGGTATGACAACCATCATCCAATTGAGGGGTTGACACCTCAATCACCTCGGATAGGGGTGGTATGCCATCAATCAATTGAGGGATCGATACCTCAATCACTTTGTTTGGGGGGTGGTTATGCCCATCAACCAGTTGAGGGGTTGATTCCTCAATCACTTCCAATGGGTGGTCTACCTTGGATTCCAAGTACTAAGTTGCTTGGTTTATGATGATGGTCTTTTCTTACACATGAAATATGTTCTATATATAAGCATGGTTTACTTTAAGCATCATTCATACATGTCATGTTGTTATTATGCTATCCATTGCTTATGATATTTCATTTTTCCTATGTTGCCTATCTCTTGTTGCATTGTCTCCTACACACATAGTACATTCAAATGTACTAACGCATACTCTATGCCTACATATTGTTAGCGTGTAGGAATTAGAGCCCCACTTGATCTTCCTCCTCCTCCACACGGCTAGTACGTTTTCTCTCAAAGCAAGTTAGAGAGTCCTCAACTTCGAGGACATACTTCTCTTGTTTTATGATATGTATTGATTCTTCTTATGTTGGAAACTTATGATTATGAGGGTGAGCCCAGATATGTTAATGCTATACTATTGCCTTATAGCCCCATATTTCCCCTCTTTCTATCTATTAGATGTATAATTGCTTCTGCGACCAAGGATGTGTAATGATATGCTAAGAGGCTTGTTTGGTGTTCCTTCAAGTCCCTTTTGCTATGTCACGTCTAGGACCTAGGCTTGTTCTTGACACGTTAGCATTAGGGTTTATAGAAAAAATAACCCATTTTAGCTCTTCCATGGTTGAAGGCTTATGAAGTTCCCTATTCTGATCTTCAGTCACCATTCTAGGGATACAATGGATAGCCTATACAAGGTTAACTTTAGTATCACCAGTAAAGAGATCTTGAAAGTTGTCACAAGTATCTTGGGCAAAATCATCATTACCCTATAACCAATTCCTTCCTCATTTTTAATCTTGTGAATATAAAGCTTTCTACTTCTTGCTCTAATCAAGGCATGAAAGTATTTTGAGTTCACATCCCCTTTCTTGAACCATTAAGCTAAGTTTTCTGCTTGAAGATAGAGTCTTCCATCTTAAAAAATCTAATGTTTCAACACTCAGAGCTTGCATAGAGGCTCTATTGGCATCAATGTTTGAGTTAATCAAATCATCTTTAGCAACTCTAACCTATTCTTCATAATCCTTAACTTTGGCAAAGACATCATCAAATTGGACCTTGGACCAGTTACTAAATGTGCCAGCCAAACTTTTAAGTTTCTGATGAATCACCAATGTAGGATTACCTTCCACAGTGTTTTTCCAACATGAGTCAATAGTCTCTAGAAAACAATGATGATCAGTCCAGCAGCTAAAGAATTTAAAGTATTTGATAGGATTAGAATCTTGGTCCACCATTTCTAAGAGGAGAGAACAGTGGTCAAAACCCACAGAAGGTAAACAATTGACAGTAGAGTAAGGCAGGATTTCTAACCATCTGTCAAACACCATAGCTCTATCCAATCTTTTTTAGATTCTGAAATTGATGCCTCTAAGATTAGACCATATATACTTTTGTCCATTAAAAGCAAGATCCAGAAGTCCACTAGTTTAAATGAAGCTTATGACTTCAAATCTTTTTCTCATGTTATAAGGCACACCCCCAACTTTTTCTCAATGCAATGATATTAAGGTCACCAATTGTGCATCAAGGATCCTCGGAGGTAGCATAGTTGAGAAGGTTATCCTACAAAGGTCTTCTAAGGGTATCTTTACATTTAGCTTACACATAATTGGTGATGAAGGCATGAGAACACATTACATGTTTGATTTCACAAATGATGTGCTATATTTCATAACTCAAAACCTTGTAGTCTACATCTTTGATATGCCCAAATTTACACTCCAAAAGGAATAGTAAAGCGGTCATTGATCAAATATAGAACTCAACCAGAGTTGAGGTCGATCCCACAAGGAATGCGTGAAAACATATCTGTTAGGACCGTTTTCAGATGTAATATCTATTCCCGAAATAAAAGTGCATAAAGTAAATGAGGGGTTTTGGTTTTTTGAATTAAGTTACTAAAATTAAGTAGTAAATGAGTGCAACAACAACTGGATTTCAAACAACTTATACGAAGCTAAGATTGTGTTCTCCATGACATCTAATGCGATAACCGAATCTAGCGGTAAACTTGTTCATGATCATGTATATAAGATATAACAAGTTATGTAATATCTAATTCACCTCTCGCTCCCTCTTAGATGCATATCATTCATCACCTTTTGGTCTTAGAACTTATACATACTGACCCTTCTTGTTAATCCTGCAATACTTTCAGCTTTCGGTCACAAGTATTTAGACTAGGTTAAAAACCTCAAATTTCTGTTGTGGAACTCTTTTCCTAATCTAAACATCCCTTTCGGGAACTTAATGAATAAAGATTACCCTAATGTGTCAACTCATCAAGGAAGAAATTATAATGAAGATTACTACGATATATACGCTAATCAATCCCGAGATTTACTCCATATTTGCCTACCTTATTGATTTGTCATGGTTCCCACAACCATAGTTGTGGGTTTAGCCTAAAATATTCAAGGAAGAAAACTCATAATGATACAAGGAATTCGTAATAAAAGGCTTAGTATTGTAGAATCGATGAATCCACAAGTTATAATCTTGAATTGATAAGCAAAATACAAAATCTTATGAAATCTCTAAGAAAATAATATTTTTCAATATTTTCTATCTCTAGCGGTCTAAGACTAAGTAAAAATGAAATAAAACAACTATTTATATATAAACAAAACCTAATCCTAATTAAAATAGTAAAAATCTATCAACATAGACACGGGTCACCAAACGATCCATGTGAAGGTAAACGGACCGTCAAATGGTCCGTGTGGTTGCACTTCGTTTCCTTGCCAGCAGCCTCTCCATGCGCTAGTAGATAGGGTATGTGAGCTTAAATGGTCCATTCCAAGGACCGTTTGCCAAACCATAACTATTTTCTTGCTCGTCTTTCACACGCCATCATGTCACGGACCGTGATTGGTCACACGGTCTGTGTAACTCTCTGTCTGGCTTCACTTATATTTTTCTTATTTTTTGATGGTGTCATATTCACATCACCTAAATGTGACTTGGGACGATCCTTCATACTCCTAACGGCCTGTGAGACGTCTTATGCCACTTGGCCAAAATCTTTCAACTTTCGACGGACTACCCCTTCACGTCACTATGACGAGCTTCATGATGACCGTTTGACGTCCCATGGTGCGTGATACATGCCATGGGCCTTGCCTTCACCAAATAGCCACAACCATTACCCAAGTTTGAGGCCACAAAGGGCCTCATGGTCTGTGTGGAATACACGCGCTGTGTAGGACTCCGTGTGCCCACACTTGGTTCTATTTTTGCTCCTCTTTGCAGTCTTTTTAATCCTTTTTCTTTTCTACTCTCATTTCTTTCATACCTAAGTCTTTTTCCTGAAAAGCAACAAAAATTAAACATCAAAATAATAAATTTGCTTGAGAACGCACAAAAATCCTTTGTTTAAAGCGTTAACAGAGTTGTATTTCTATGACTCATCAACACCCTCAACATAGAATGATTACTTGTCCTCAAGCAACAACGATTCAACTAAACAATACATAAACACCAGTGCTCACTCAAAATATGGATTGCCCCCACATTTTTCAATACATATGTCCCGCTAACAAGTTTAAGAATGTGCTGACACCCCAAATGGACCCACAAAGATTAAGCCAAACATCATGCATGCATGGTCAGTCCACATATGATTAGGAATAAAGAGACCCCAATTAAGTTAGCAATCAATTAATGCAAATGATAGTACCCTCACCACAAAGAAGTCTCACACTCAACGTAAGCATGTAAAACAGAGACTAGAATGTAGTTACTCACTCTTACAAATGACTTCCAATGGACACACACGTATAGATCATGAACTTGACCTTATTTTCACCACATTAGCTCTTGAATAACCTTTTTAGGATCACATTAGTTGCTTTTTGGCTTGTAACGTAGGCTTGGCTCGGGTGATGTATATTTAGGATTAAAGTGACTAAATGACCTCTCCCAAACACTTACTTCGACTCAGCCATTTGCTTTTTGGTCAACAACTTTTCTTGCCCCTATTTTTCCCACAAGAAGTGATTTCTATGCTCATTCACTAAATTTTATTCTTTTTTTTTGCTCATTGCTTTGCTCACGGTCATAACCCATTTTTTTCTCCTTTTCTAACTTTATTCTTTTCCACACTCATTTTTCTGCTCTCCCTGCACTAGCCACCCTCAACTTAAGCCTTTGGCTTGGGTCAAGGTTCACAATATCTTTCTAAAGGACCAGGGCCCATAAGCCACCCTCAACTTAGGATTTTGCCCTATGCGGAGGTTCACAATGTCCTTGGAGAGACCAGGGCCAAAATAGAGATCAACAGATAGATTGAGGAGATAAATTTGGGTGATTACAAAGAAAAGGTCTATTTAGGCTCAACTTTTGGTTCAAAGGGACAATTTCCATTAGTTGGTCAATTTTTCTTTACTAAGTGACTATTCAACAACAATGGCCTAAGATCCCATCCTAATCCAATCATTCAATTATTTCAGTGGGAATAGATTTTCAAACTAATTTACTAAATTAAAGCAATAAGTGAGTGCAAGAACGACTAGATTTCAAACAATTTATGCGAAGCTAGGATTGTGTTCCCCATGACAGCTAATGCGATAGCCAAATCTAGTGGTAAACTTGTTCATGATTACTATATTTGATATAATAAGTTATGTAACATCTAATTCACCTCTTAGTCCCTGTTAAATGCATATCATTCATCATCTTTCTGTCTCAGAATGTATACATACTAACCCTTGTTGTTAATCCCAGAATACTCTCATCTTTCGATCTCAAGTGCTTAAACTAGGTTTAAAATCTCAAATTTCCATTGTAGAACTCTTTTCCTAATCGAAACATCCATTTAGGGCATGTAATGAATAAAGGCTTACCCTAATGCGTCGACTCATCAAGGAGGAAATTATAGTGAAGATTACTATGAACAATACGTTAATCAATCCCGAGATTTACCCTATATTCACCTATCTTATTAATTTGTCATGGTTCCCACAACCCTAGTTGTATGTTTAGCCTAATGTATTCAAGGAAGAAAACTCGTAATGATACAAGGAATTTATAATAAATGACTTACTATTGAAGAATCAATGAATTCACAAGTTACAATATTGAATTTGACAAGCAAAATCCAAAAATCTTGTGAAATCTCTAAGAAAACAATATTTTTCAATGTTTTTTATCTCTCGCCATCCAAGACTAAGCAAAAATAAAATAAAATAACTATTTATACCTAATCCTAATTAAACTAGGAAAAATCATCGGCATGGACATGAGTCACCGAACGGTCTGTGTGAAGGTAAACGGACTATCAAACGCTCCGTGTTGTTGCACTTTGTTTCCTCGCCAGCAGCCTCTCCATGCACTGGTAGATGGGTCGTGTGAGCTTAAACGGTCCGTTTCATAGACCGTTTGCTACACCTTAACCATTTTCTTCCTCGTCTTCTCACACGCTGTCACGTCACGGACTGTGATTTGTCACACGGTCTGTGTAACTCTCTATCTGGCTTCACATAGAGTATTTTGCTTATTTTTCAATGGTGTTATCTTCATGTCACCTAAATGGGACTTGAGATGGCCTTTTATACTCCCAACAGCCCATGAGATATTCCATCTCGTGCCACTTGGCCAAAACCTTTCAACTTTCAACGAACTACCCCTTCACGTCACTTTGACGAACTTCATGACAATCCATTTGACGTCCTACGATTGGTGACACGTGCCGTGGGACTTGCCTTCACCAATTAGTCACTGCCATCAGCCAACTGTGAGGCCAAGATGGGGCTCATAGTCTGTGTGGAACTACATGAGCCGTGTAGGCCCCTATGTGCTCACACTTGGTTCCATTTTTGCTCCTCTTTTCACTCTTTTTCATCCTTTTTCTTCCGTACTCTCATTTCTTCCATGCCTTAGTCATTTTTCCAAAAAGCAACAAAAAAACGAAAATCAAAGTAACAAATTTGCTTGAGAATACACAAGAAACCTTTGTTTAAAGTGTTGAAAGAGTCATATTTCTACGACTCAACCAAATAACTCATAAACACCAGTGCTCACTTAGAATATGGATCACCCCAATAATTTTCAATACATATGTCTCGCCAACAAGTTTAAGAATGTGCTCACACCCCAAACGGACACACAAAGATTAAGGCAAACATCATACAAGCATGGTCAGTCCACTTATGATCAGGAGTAAAGATACCCCAGTTAAGTTAGCAACTAATTAATGTAAAAGATAGTGTCCTCAGGACAAAGAAGTCTCACACTCAACGTAAGCATGTAAAATAGAGACTGGAATGTAGTCACTCACTCTCAGAAATGATTTCCAGTGGACACACATGTATCAATCATGAACTTGCCCTTATTTTCACCACCTTAACTTTTGAATGGCCTTTTTATGATCACATTTGGATTTTTTTTGCTTATAACGTAGGCACGGGCTCAGGTGAGGTATATTTAGGATTAAAGTGACTAAACGGTCTCTCCCACACACTTAAATCGACTCAACCATTTGCTTTTTAGTCACCAACTTTTCTTGCCCTATTTTTCCCACTTTCTACAGTGCAGGAAGTGATTTTCGTGCTCATTCACTCAATTTTATTTTTTTCTTTTTCGCTCATTGCTTTGCTCACGGTTACAACCCATTTCTTTTCTCCTTTTATCACTTTATTCTTTTCCACACTCATTTTTCTGCTCTCCTTGCACTAGCCATCCTCAAGTTAAGCCTTTGGCTTGGGTCAAGGTTCACAATATCTTTCTAAAGGACCAGAGCCAACATAAGCCACCCTCAAATTAGGCTTTTGCTCTATGCGGAGGTTCACAATGTCCTTGGAGAGACCAAGGCCAGAACAGAGATCAACAGATAGATTGGGGAGGTCAATTTGGGTGATTATAAAGAAAAGGTCCATTTATGCTCAACTTTTGGTTCAAAGGGACAATTTCATTTGGTTGGTCAATTTTTCTTGGCTAAGTGACTATTGAACGACAATGTCCTAAGATCCTATCCTAATCTAGTCATTCAATTATTTTAGTGGCACTAACCAGGCAAGTTCTATCTCACAAGTATGTCGACTGAATTATGCAATTAGCTCACACACACATGGAACCTCTTCTACACTAGTTGGTACTAAATCATATAGGCATACTTCATTCATCAAAATACTAACCATATACATATAATACTTACCAATAATTATGCAAGTTAGTTAGGTTAAGATGCAAACACATATATACTTAGCATTGTCAACATGGGAAGTCACAAAGATCAATACAAGGGCTACCCTAGACTTCTGTGAATACTTATATTTACACAAACATTAAGTCCTAAACATGCCAGTTCTACTAGATAATACACTTGAGAGAAAAGAAACATGGAAAGAAAAACTCTCAAGTGGCAGGATGTCCCACCCCCTCCAAAAAGACAGTATAGTTCCCTCACTACACTATAATACAAGTTAATAAACTGACAGGGGATATAGCATACCTGGGATTCCTTAGGCGTCAGTAGTGTCGGTAGGATCAGACCCTCCTGGGTTATCATTATAGCATACCTGGAACCCCATCCAAAGGTGTTGCCAGAGGCTCCTACTCATGTTGTCTCTGCACCCAACTACTCTTGTTCTGCCTGTTCAGCTGCTACTTTGTGCTAGGGCCATGGCGGCATAGAATATTTGGCGGTATTCTTCCTTCTGTGGGTCATGGGGAGGACTCTTTTGGTGACTGCGTAGCTTACCTTTGTCCTTCCTCTAGAGCTGCTCAGTGGGTGGCGAGGGTGCCTCAGATGAGGCTGGTGGAGCACCCCATATCTTATCCAGAACTAGTGCCATGGGGACATTGAATAGGTTCATCCATGACTCTGGTGAAACGACCCCAAAAACTGTCAGAAAACGTGCCTCGGAAGTGCTCGAAATCTTATTTTCTATATATCTAAAAATCTATTTGGAATTTCAAAAATCCAACTTCATATTCTTGTTCAGGGGGTCCAAATTAGGGTGACAATTGTCTAACCTTGATTTTTAAGCAAAGGAATTAAATTATGAAATTTTGCTTGGTGCGATTTCCAGAGAGTCTCCGCAACCTCTCCGCATCGTGTTATTTCTGCACTGTCTTTTCTTAGTTCGCCCAAATTTTTCCAAGTTTTGGACCTAAGTTTTTCCAAACGTATTTTTACCTATACTTATCCTTATTTCACCTTCATATCACCCAAAAACATTCCTCAATATTTCCCCAAACACTTAGACTCATTTCTAACTCTAAATTCAAGCCCCAAACTCAAAGCCAATCTCAAGGATTTCTTCAAGAATCTCACCCAAGCTTCAAATATCCATTAAAGACTTCTTTAAGTACTTCACAAAAGCTAAGTATGTGGCATTGAACCATTGGGTCCTTTCACCCATGGTCCCTAAACCCTCTTTTACTTAATATTGCATGATGTAAAGTTGATTTTACATGTGGGTCTTGTATATTGAGAAATTTACTGCACAATGAATTTAGTTTATGAAAGTATGGTTGTTTTAGCATGTTTTGAGCTTCAAATCTTGGATCTAATATTGGATTTGATGAGGGATTTTGATATGAATGTCTTGGGGCTGTTGCAAGGTATTGATTAAAGGTTTTACCACTGGTCTTCCTACATGATTTAATCTCTAAATTGCATGCACTTTTACCCCCATTACACACCACCAAGGTGTTTGACAAAATGTCCAGTTATGATTTCTTGAGGAAATGAAGGTCTAAAGCATAAGGATATGATATGATTGACTATATGATGATGAAATAAGTTTATGCATATGATGAATACTATCTAAAGTGTTGTGGTAGACCATGCCCAATTCGGGGACCCAATTGAGGGTTGAATGCTCAACCACTAGGGTGACGGGTGTGATCATCACTAACCAAGTTGAGGGGTTGAATGCTCAACTACTAGGGTGATGGGTGCAATCATCATTAACCTTGATGAGGGGTTTGTATCTCACACACTAGGGTGATGGGTGCTATCATCACCTACCCTAAGGGGTTTATACCTTGACAATCTAGCTTGGTCTCGTCCTCACATATGATATCCTATATGAGCATGATTTACTTAAGCATGTTTTACTTATGCATTGATTATACATGTAATATTGTTATATTATGGCTATGCCTATTGTTATGCATTTTTTTATTGTGATGCTTATCTCTTGTTGCATTGCATCCCACATACTTTTTGCATTCAAACTTACTAATGCATACTCTTGCCTAGATGATACCACCATGTAGGGACCAGTGCCCAAGTTGATCATTCTCCTCCTTCACGTGACTAGATGATGTTATTTCAAGTATGTTGGTGAGTCCTCCATTCCGGGGACCTTGGTTTATATTGATCTTATCTTTTTCAAGAGACATATTTCTTATGCTCTATGTTGACTATGAGGGTGATCCTGGTAGCTTGTCTTAGCCTCCGATGTATCTATGTATTAGAGGTGTTTGTTGGACATACTGTGTATTTATGATGAGCTTGACTCTTGTCTCTTTTTTATGATATTTATATGAGTTCCCTTTGTTCCATTTCCCTATTATTACTCTTTACGTCCTTGTATGCTTCCGCGACCAGTGATGTGTAATGGTAAGTTAAGAGGCTTGTTTGGGGTTCCTTCGGGTTCTATATTCGCCGTGTCACGTCTAGGCCCTAGGCTTGGGTCATGACAAACTTGGTATCAGAGCACTAGGTTAATAGATCCTCAGAGTCCAACATACCACATCGATTATAGACCTATTCATGGTTGTGAAGCACGCTATGACTATGAATAGGAGGCTATGAGGCGTTTTAGGAAATTTTTCCCTTTAGGAGGCTATGTGATAAGTATTCCCCCTAACGATTATTCTTTTCCATGCTCGATTATGCCAAATACTAGAGGAAGATGGGCTCAAACTCCCAAGGAGAAACCTACTAATGGTGAGATCCGGGATGCTCTTACTATGCTTTCCCAAGTGGTGGCCAACCAAGTGCAACAAGGGGCCTAAACCCCTCATGCTACTACCCCGAGATCTAGGGTAAGGGACATCGTAAGGATGAATCCTCCGATTTTCCATGGGTCAAAGGTGGATGAGGATCCACAAGAGTTTATTGATGAAACTTACAAAATCTTGTCGATCATAGGAGTTGGGCCAAATGAGAAGGCAGAGTTAGCTGCATACTAACTCAAAGGGTGGCCCAAATTTGGTTTGATCGATGGAAAGGTAAGAAGGGTAATGTCTGAGAATTAGGCTAAATTAACCTAAGGAATAATTTCATTTTCATATCTCCTAAATGAGTACACACAAGGCTATACAATGCAAAAGAGAACCCTAGACAAATGGAAATGGCAATATTATCTGAATTATTGACTTAGGGACTCAAAGAAATAGAAATAGTAATTTAGGACTAAACTATAAAGGATGAAAAATATATAAATATACTACTTTTGAGCTCTCTTTGTATGAATTGCACCATTCCTTCCTCTTTAAAAGAAACCTTGTCCTTAAGGGTAAAATTTGAAAGGAATAATGTCTTCCAAGATTCACTTGAACTCCAGCAAGCATCCTTGATATTGAACTAGAAAATTGATAACGGGACACTTTAAGAACGAAAAAAAATAGGTGACAAGCTAGGATATAAATAGAAATTAAGCTTTTTTTTTTGGTGAATGATAATAATAGTTCATTAATTAAATCATTATTATAAGCGAGGTAAATATAAGATTGTTTTATATTAATTATATTAATATTTGAATTGTACTTTATAACGAACATTCAATTCAGCTAGAATTGTTTCAGCTTACAATATTAGTAATGAGTTGTAATGACCCTGAAGTTACTTTTGGCATTTTCGATGAAATTAGCATTTTGCCCTTTCTAAAAGTTGTTTTGAATCATTTTTAGATGAGTTTTGAGAAGTCGAATTTTGAAAACCTTGTGAAAAGTCAGAGTTTACCGAGGAAAGAGCTTTTAAAGATTTAAAGTTTGGAATTTTGAATTTTGAGGTCAACTTGAGTTTTGACTTTCGTAATGCAATTTCATCGATTACATTAGCTCTGCAATGTGAAATTTGGTCTAGGAAAATCGACGAAATTAAATTCGGAGTTAAAACAGATATTTTAGACTGGTGTGTTTAAAAAGTGTGTTTTCAAGGGTATTGGTGAAATTTGACCGCGGCCAACGCCTGGTCAACGTGGGTCAACAACCCATTTTTCTTTTATTTTATTTGTTGAAAATACCCTTTCTTCCCTATTTTGACTTATACACTATTTTCTTTCATTTTTTGGAGTTCCAAAAGCTTGGAGAGGCAATTTTGGGCAAGATTTTTTTATGGATGTTCATTTAGGTAAGCTTCATAAATACGAATTCTTTTATTTTCAGTAATTAAATTATGATTTTGACTTGAAAATTTTAGTTTGAACCCTCCAATTTTCATGGATTTTCAAGAACATGATCCAAACTTTAAATGATGATTTCTTCCTCAATTTCTACTCAAATTTTATGGATTTTTCACCCACGAACTCCAATTTTTGTGTGGAACTTGCTTTTAAGCTTAATTTCTAGATTTGAGGTGTTCGAAAAATAACCTAATTTTTTACCATTTTACCCTCGAATCAAATCCCCAGCAATATGGATATCAATTGAATCCTTTTGATGCGTATATCTTTTTCTTGATAGTGGTTTGGTGTCTTGGAGCTGATTTTGTGGATTCAATTCATCCAATTTTCTAGTTTGCGATTCGGTCTTCAAGATTGTAATGATTTTGAGTATCGTAAAAGGGGAAAAGGCTTGGATTTGAGTTGATTGAGATTTCAATTAAGGCAAGTGGACTTCTAACCTTTTGTTAAGTATGACTGAACCTTGTATTATCCTAAGTATGTGGATTTGGGTGATTGTGGCATAAAATGGGATAGAATTATACTATTATATGCTTCAATCATGAGATTTTAGATTAGGTAATTATAAATGTTGTGAATCCTTGACTAGTGAAATAATTGTAGGATTGTGAATACTAGTGAACTTGTGGATTATCTAGTTTTGATTGACTTGGCTATTGATTAAAGTAAGTGGACCCTAACCCTTGTTGAGTTGATTTCAACTTAGTATTTTCTTTCAATGTGAAACTTGGGGGTTAGTAAACTATTCTAGTGGATATGATTTGGGTAATAAGAAGGTGGAAATGATGGCATGTATGAATTGAATTATGAGATAATGTCCACTGTTGTTGACTTAGACTTTTGAGATATTATCTTGAAATGAGCTTGTGATGCCTTTGTTGATAGTGTGAAGGTGTTCATGATGTTCGAATTGTTGAGCTTCAAATTATTTTACATGGAAATGTCTATTGAATCTCTTATATGAAATGTTGAGCTAAATTCTATATTGAGATATTATTGGGAATTTTGAAACTAATTGCTTGTGAAGTAAGAACTCAAATGATGAATTGTCCTAAACTATGATGGCTAAGGCTAATTGAAAGAGTTGATCTATGTTAATATTGTGGTTATTGTGTAATGTACTAATGATAACTCAAATATTACAAGACAATGAAATGATTAATCAAATTGTGGATTGGTAATACACGTGATCTTATGAGACATGATAATTATATCGTAGTGGATTTTGTATTGGTATATATTCGACATGAAGACTAATTTGATATTGAGGCACTGATGATATTGAGATGATGATGATTTTACGACATTGATGATATTGATGTGTTATTAAAATAGTGATGAGGCTAGATTATATTGAGAATACTTGTGTACTCGTAATTTACTTGGGTTGGTTTATTGAAATATATGATTCATATGGACATCCTATATCATTTTATTGCCATAAACATATACATTGTGCATTCATTATATATTTTCTTGAAGAACCATTGAAAAGAAAAGCCAAAGGGAAATGTTTCCAGCTAGTGAAAAAAAAAGAAAGAAAAGAAATGAAAACCTAAAAGGAAATGATTCCGTCTAGTAAAAAGAAAAGAAATGAAAAATCGAAGGGAAATGGTTCTGGCTAGATATGAAAGTAATTGCCGAAGGAAAATGGTTCCGACAGATACATGGTTCATGTGTGGACCTATGGGTTCTAGTCTGAGATTATCAGCGGATGTGTATTATAGGACAGATTTGCATCACGATTGCTTGACATTGTATCGCATTGTTTACATTTCATTGCATTCACTCCATCTCATATGCTTCCTTCTTTGATATTGTTGTATATATTATGTGTGAGACTGTGAATACTTTGGAACTTGTATGTTATTAAGATCAAACTATTGAAAGTATGTGATATATCTTGATAAATTGAGCCTTGTATATTGTGAAGAGTGGATTATATGGATACCATAAATGCTTATGATATTGATAAACTATTATACCACTTGACTGTGGAATTCAGTTTTATATTCTGATATATTATTCTATGATATGTTGTTACATATAAGTATTATTGTGTTGGAATTTTTCTGAGTGCAGGGTTGTAGTTCGACAGTTTATGGTTGGAAGTTAAGGAGTACTTGTGTTATTTATTATTTTACTTTAGGTTAGTTTCATTTGCTGAGTACCATGTTGTTTGATGTTCACCCCTTGCTACATTTTTGTAGGTTGTGAGCCCGACCCCTTTCTTATGTTTTGTCCTATTTGAGGACTAAACATTACGACTTATATTTTATTTGAGTATTTTATCATTAGAGGCTTATGCATGTGACACCAGTTCTAGGAAGGTTGTAGTTTTAATTTCCTGTGCTTATCTATCTTATTTAGACTATTTTTCTCCTGCTTTTATTATTATGTTGGCTTATTTAGGTTTTGGGATGACTCACCTTAGTAGGTTAGGTGAGTGTCATCACACTTGATTTTTTTTTGGGTCGTGACATAAGTAATGGACTACATACCTTGCCAACCTTGGTACTCGAATTAATTTGTAAGATGTGAAGAAAGAGCTTTGAGTTGATCAAAATTGGAGCTAAATATGTGTTGTTTGGATTAATATTTTTCATCAATATTTTATTTTTAAAACTGTATCCTCTTATAGTTTATACTAGTTCAGTGCAGTGTTTTACACGTATATGTCATTTCAATTTAAAAATTATATATAAATAATACTTACTATACACTAGAATTTATCCTCCCTTTTCTCTCGGTGCATGTTAGAGTGGGCTAACCTGCACCTTGCTGGAAACGAGACAAGGACGGCTCGGCAAAGCAACACAGAAGCTGCACATAGAGGAAATACTCCATGAAACAGGAACTAGCTCAAATAGTGAGAAATTGCAACCCAATAAACAGAGATCTAGTTCACTTTGGAGCATGTCAGAGGAAGTAACAAGCACACTACATAGGAAGTCAATAACAAAGAAGGGGAAAGCAATGGCGAGAGCTGCAGAAAAGCAATGGAATAGAAGACAATGCTGAGGAAACTCCACTGACTATCAATAGAATAGGAAATATGGATAGATCTATGGGGAATGTACAACAAAAGCTTAGACTCCTAGAGAAAACGCCTGAGAAACCATGGGTGAACCTGTAATTCACAACAAATGGCGGCTAGAGGTATGAATCTTTCCTACATAGCTCCTGAAGTTGTTAAAGGGGAGGAAGTAGTAGAAATACAACCAGAAGATATAGTCGCAGATGATGTAAAAGGAAGCCCTATATGGTAGTTTATGTGGTAGATACTACATCATCAATAAGAGCCACGAAAAGGTTTATCGAAAATCAACGAACATTTTCTGGTAACCAGTGGTGCTATACTGTACTGATGGATACTTTGTAGTAAGGTTTGCTAATGAAGAAGAATAAGATAGGGTATTATGCTCAGGACCTCACTTCTTTTTGAGAGACCTATCATTATGAAGACACAGGTTCTAAAGTTTAATTTCAATGAGGAAATCTTCACTATGATTCCTCCATGTATTAAGCTCCTAAACCTTCCCCAACACTACTGGAATTGTATTGTCCTAAGTAAAATTGAAAGTAGTTTAGGCAAGCGTCTCTATGCAGATGAATGTATCGCACAAACGAGTAGAATATCCTTTGCAAGAATACTTGTGGAAATGGAAGTAACGAAGGCCTTACCTAAGATGATTAAGATACAGGATCCTTAGAGGCAATGTTTGAACAACAAATATGGTATGAATGGAAACCAAGGTACTGTCAAAATTAAAATGTTTACAAGTGGGACATTCATGTATAGAAAAATCAGTGGTACCAATACCAAAATAAAAAAGCAAGGACAAGAACAAAAAAAGATATGGAGGCCTACTGCACAGGAAGGAAATGTTCAAGATAAGGGAAAAGAAATAACAACAACAAACAAAAATGGAGAAAAGGTATGTATAAATCAACAGGTAGAGCAGGGAAAACATGAATGGCAAGTTATAAGACGCAAATCAACAAGGCATGGACCAGTCCAAGGGCAACCTCACTAAGCTATTGTTGATGTAGAGCTAGCTGAAAGCATTTATGAAGTTAGGGGAAAAAGTGGAGAAACAGGGGGAGGTAAAAACGAGATACCACTTGAATCTCAAAGCCAAATAAATGTTGGTAACATGGAATGCAAGAGGCCACAACCAGGAGCTGAAGCAGAAGGAGTTAAAGCTTTTCATCAACAGAATAAAGCCATGTTTCTTGTAATTTACTAGCATAGAGTTAGAGATGATAAAGCTAGTGGTATTATGAATAAATTAATGCCATAAAAGAAAGGATGTCAAAATGCTCCAGTAGGAATCCAAGTACAATCAGCTTCGTTAAAAAGGAAATGGCAACTCAACATGTACATGACCAGATTAGTATAAAAGATAGTGGTAGAAGTTTCCAGCTTACAACATTATATGGACTGCATACCATAGCCACCAGACTCCATTGTGGAATAGCTTGCACAATCTAAGTATCCAAATCACTAAACCATAGTTGATAATTGGGAACATTAACTCTATCTTAAATTCAGATAATCAAATTTTGGTGAGCCAAGTTCAAGGGATAGAAGTAAAGATTTTTAGGGAATGCATGAATAATTGTAATCTAATTGAATTATCCATAGTGGGAGACATATACTTGGACAAATGGATATGTGTATAGCAAGATAGATAGGGAACTGGTGAATGCTGAGTGGGTACTGACTATCCCTCCAATACAAGTGATGGCTGTGGACCCTCTATGCTTAGACCAATATCCTTTGAGTATAGTGGTGGAGAACCATAGAAATTAAAATAAGAGGCCTTTAAAATTCTACAATTGTCTAGTTCAACATCCTGATTTCAATAGTAAAGCCCTACAAGGTTGGCAATTTCAAGATAGAGGAATGAAAGGGATATGACAATTTAAAGCTCATAAGAAGAGAGATGCACAACTAAATCATAAAGAGTACGGAGGGATTTCAGACACAATTCAACAGATAAGGAGAGATTTTGAAAACAAGCAAAGTCAAATGAGAAATGTTCCTATCCTGCAAAACATACTGGATTCAGAGAATGTGAGGACCAGTTAACTAAATGGAGCTCAATTATGGAGGCAATTTATAAGCAAAAGTCTGAAATACAATGGTTCAAACTAGGGGACTCAAATACAAGCTAGGGGACTCAAATATAAGGTTTTCCTATGCTTGTATGAAAGGCAAGAAATTTTAAAATCAAATAATAATTCTTACCAAGGAAGATGACACAAGGATAAAAGATCCAGATGAGTGTGTCTCAAAGGTTATAAGTTTCTATCAAAATCTCTTAGGTCAGTCAATATGTTATATGCCAACAGCAAATCCATCAGTTCTAAAAGATGGTCCAGTATTCACAAGAGCACAACAGATGTCACTTACATAGCCTTTTAACAAAGAGGATGTGCTGATAGAACTGAGGGTAATCAATGATTAAAAAAAAGAACTAGGAGGTGATGTATTTAATGTTTATTTATTTAAACAAGCCTGGCCAATAATAGGAGAAGAGGTAACTAATGTTTTACTATAGTTTTTCTAGGAAAATGAGATATCTGGCCCTATTAATAGGACTATAGTCACTCTCATTCCAAAAATACTTCATCCCAGTTCCATTAGAGAATATAGACCTATCTTTTGTTGAACTACTCTCTATAAAATAATATCCAAAATGCTCACCCAGAGGATTAAAAGTGTTATGGAGTATCTAATTGATCCTAGTCAGGTTGCTTTTGTACTAGGTAGAATGCTTAATGATAATGTCATATTGAGTCCTGAATTAGTCAAAGGATATGGGAGAAAAGGGATTTTACCTAGTTGTATGTTTAAAATTGATATGCAAAAGACTTATGACTCTGTGAAATGGCATTTCCTAGAGGAGGTCTCCAGAGATATGCAATTTCTAGTAATCTTTGTTACCTATATCATGAAGTGTGCCAAGATAGTTTCTTACTTTATTCTGATCAATCATTTCCCAAGTCCTGCTTTTAAGGCAAGAAGAGAAGTGAGACAAGGAGATCCCTCATCTCCTATCTTTTTGTCTTAGACATGGAATATCTCATCAGGATCCTGAAGTCTTTGAGATCCAAAAATGAGTTCAAATTTAATCCAAGGTGTCAAAAACAACAGATAATACAACTTAGTTTTGTTGAAGACTTATTGTTGTTTAGTAGAGGAGACCTAGCATCAGTTGCTATGATGTTTGATTGCTTTTAAGAGTTCTCCAGTGTGTCAGTCCTTATTGCAAATCAAACAAAAAGCAATGTGTATTTTGGGGGAGTTACAAAAGATATTCAGCAACTGATCCTGCAGTATAGAGATTTTAAGAAAGCTGCCTTGCTTTTTAAATTCTTGGCATTCCTTTGTTCAAAAAAGTTATCGATTAGCCAATATCAACCACCAGAAAATAAAATATTGGGGAGGAGCAATACCTAGACAAAGAAGTTTTTGTCTTATGCTGAGAGATTTCAATTGGTGCAGAGTGTCCTAACATCTATTCAAGCTTTCTAGTCATAAATAGTTCTTCTGCCAAATAAGGTGCTACAACAAGTGAAAGCAATTTACAAAAGATTTTTATTTACAGAAGGCACCTAAAATAAAGTTAAACCACTCATACCCTGGGATGAAATTTGCCGGCCAAAGGTAGCAGAAGGCCTCAATATAATTGAAATGCAAACGTAGAATAAAGCAGTCATATTCAAGAATTTTTGGAACCTAGCAAAAAAAAAGATAAATTATGGATAGCCTGGATATATACTTATTATTTGAAGGGTAGGAAACTATTGGAGGTCCAAATCAAGCAAGCTTCTTGGATTGTGAGGAAGATACTACAAACAGTGCAGTGGCTTGATGAAGAAGGTCTGCAAAAAATAAAGATTATGAAAGTAGATACCATTAGCTTCAAAGGAATATACAGAGAAGTTAGAGGTGACTTCACTAAAGTACTACGGAGAAGACTGATATGCAATAATCAAGGAAGTCCTAAGTGGATATTTATACTATACTTGGCTAGACAAAAGAGATTTTATACTATGGACAGGCTGGAGAAGTGCTGAATACACATTGATCTAGTATGCTCTTTATGCCACATGAACCTGAAACGAATCAACATCTCTTTCCTGATTGTATAGTGACAAGTGGATTTTGGCAAAAGATCTTATGTCGGCTATCCATCATATGAAACAGCTAAGGGTGGAGTGACGAAATTATTTCGGCTACAACACACGTATTAGCAAAGTCCTTACAAGTTGAAGTCTACAGAATCGTCTTAGCAGCAATAGTGTATCACACATGGCAGGAGAGAGACTATAGAATTTTTCGAGAGAAGAGGAGAAGTATAGACCAGATCATCAAACGAAGTATTCAGAAAATTCATTGTAAGTGCAGTTTGATTCCTAGAGTGGCTGAATATATGCAATATTTCGATTTCTATCCTTAGTTGATCATTAGTAGTAATAGAACTATTGAAAAGAGCTTTGAGGTGGGAGACTATGTCCTCACCTCGAGTTTCGAAGTGTACATATTGACAAATCTGACAAATAAAGCTTACAATTACCAAAAAGCATACTTACTATTAAATAAATACAATATTCATGTAAATAAGATTAAATAAATATTATTAGCTTGATGCAATAGTTTTATCTATTGTGAACTAGCAAGGATTGGAAAAATCAATTCAGTTACTTATAATATAGGTATTTTAATAGTTTATGAATATATAAAGTAATAATTTGAGGTTGAATAGTCAGAAATTAAAAATTAATTGATTAAAACTTAATGTGAAAAAGGACTCCTAAATATAAATAAAATAAATTAATGTCTACAACGTAATAAAATCAGTTATTTTTCTTTTTAAATTTGTGATATTACACACTTTTCTAAACAAAATACGTGATAGTAAAAAATTTAATTAATTTTAAAGTCTTAAATATTAGAAAATAATAATAATTTCTCTTTTCTTTCCTTCATAGGCTAGACAACTATTTATATAGAGTAGTCCTAAAAGTTCTAAATATAAAGAAATTCTAATCCAAAAGTGAATCTTAAAACTAAATAAATAAAAGATTAAATAATAAATTAAGAAAAACAGTACATGCTTTGCACATATGTACCCCGTGTCAATTTAAAAATTATATATAAATAGTACTTGTCATTAAATAAATATAATAATCATATAATAAAACTAAATAAATACTATTAGTGTGATGCGATAGTTTAGTCCACAGTGAAATGGCAAAGATGAAAAAATTAATTCAATTCCGAATCATGAAACTAAATAAATAAAAGATAAAATAATAAATTTAAAAAATAGTGAAAAGACAATTTTTTCTAAAGTAGAGAGCATTTTAATGAAGGCAAAAAGTTCAAACAATATTTTTAATGGTCTTCACACTTTTAATATAGTATAGATATAGATATAGATTGTATGTCGGAGGATTTCTATAATGTAGGATTTGTTCCTTTTTATTAGATTTAGATAAATATGATTAACATTAATCCAATTTGCTTAATATATCAAGATTCATATCGGAAATTAAAAAATGTAGTAATTCAAAGCATTTTCGAAAACTTATACTTTTTCTTTATTTGTATTTTCTAATTTTAAGTATGTTATTTTATACTCCGCCCAGTTCCTATTAGCGGGAATTCTGTGGGTATGTCATTATTGTTGTTGTCATTTTAATTTATATTTCGTCTATCTTTACTTGTACCTTATTAACTTGGCCCAGAGATTAAGAATAATAAATGATAGGGGTAATTTTACCTAATCATCCTTTGAATATAAGAAATACAATGTCTTGAAAAATATAATGCGAAAATGACTATAATTAATAATAAAGGTAATTAGAAACCAAGTGTAAAATTATCTCTTAATTTCATAAACTGAACAAGTGTTGTTGTACATTTCAAAATAATACAATGAATAAGTAAAGATGAACGAAGAGATTAATATTTATTTAATTTTATAACTTGTCCATCTTTTTGAATGATATAAATACGCACTTCAAAGACGGCCCAGTGAGACTTTCCAAAAGAGGCCACTTTGGCTCCAAATATTTATTAGAAACGAAAAGTGACCGTATTTTTTTCTTTATATATGTATAACTATATCACTATGAAAATGCACGTTAAAGTGCTTACTTTACTTTCATTAGTGTGATCCTTGACCAGATTTTGATAAATGCACAAGACTTTAGTGACTTGCTAATTTTAGAAATTGCAGGCTTTCCCACTGAATGCATTAAATCGTTTAATATATTTATAATATCGGTCATTTGACCCTTTTTCTATTCATCTACATTGTATTAAAAACATAAAAGTCCTTAATAATATTATTGAAACTTTTTATCCTTTGTTAAAAGATCTCACTTTAAATAAAATTGTCTTTTCATATTTTTCTTCAATTATTATACTATTATTTTAATGACATTAAATATTAATCTATAATATATTAAAAGTATAAAGATTTTTAATTATATTGTTTTGAACTCTTTATCCTTCATCAAACGAATCCTCTTTAAATAAAATTGTCTTTTCATGTTTTTCTTCAATTATTATATTATTATTTTAATGATATTAAATATAATAAACATAACAAAAAATAAATGAAGAAGATTTTCTTTTTATATTTAAATTCATATAAAGAAAATTCTTTTCCAACTAAAATTGAGTTGATCAAAAAAATAATCGAAAATATTTCAAAATATAATACAAAAAAAAGAAAGTTCTAAACAATTGTCCAAAAAATAGGCGAAAAAAGTAAAAATAAAAATTAAAAAAAAATCTAAAAGATAAAGTTAACGAGTAAGACTGCAAGGTTTAGACAACTCCTAAATATTTGGTATGGTAAAAAGTTTTGTATATTATGATATCCTAAAAGGAGTCTTTTACTATTTTAAATATTTAAAAATATTAATTTATTTTTCAATTATTAAGAACTTTGAAATCAACTAAATATTGTTATTAGTATTTTCTTTATTTGCGTTATATAATATGGTATTTTATAAAAAGAAATACGCAGTAATAACTCATCTCAAAAAATCCTAATGACCAGATGTTAGAATTCTATAAATATAATATTGATCTTCCTTCATGCTCTAATTGATCACTCTTGTCTTCCTCTTGAATTTCTTATTAATCACTCAAATAGTCCTCTTGATTTTCTTGATTTTTTGATATTTTCTTCTATAATTTATTCATGTGCTCGTGAATTTAAGCCTCATCCTAGTTACTGTGGGATTAATCAAGTAAAAGGAAATGAAGAGTCATTTCTCTTTCATCGGTAAAATAGAGGAAAGTGTTGTCCTTATATTAGGAAACACTTCGTATAACTCTTAAAGAGTCACCCCTTGTCGTCGTCGTCGTTGTTGTCATCGCTCTCTCAGCTACGACTTCGGCTTCGGCAAATAATGTGATTGATTAATAAAATTTTTGGACAAAATTTATTAAAACCAATCTCAAAATTTCCCTTTTCTGATATTTCTTTCTGGAATTATTAATTATTATTTAATTCATAAATTATTTATTAATTAAATAAATTTATGAATTATTTATTGATTAAATTAATGTGCGAAGTTAGTTTAACTGATTTTTAAAGCTCACATGTAATTGTTCTTTCAAAAAAGACATGTTCGTTCCTAAAAGACATCGTACCTCTTCTGAATAGATGAGACTGTTTTGAACAGGTAGATTCACACCCAACACTACCTATAAATAAAGGTCATTGCTGCATTTTTCAAACACGAATTTTTTCTCTTCTTTTGCATATATTTTCTTATAAAGTAGAATTTGAGTCTATGTGAAGTCATTGTTGGTTCTTTGAGTTCGTTGGAAATCACAAGAGTTTGAGGTACCGTTACTTCTGTGATTGTTAATCTATTTTATCTTGGGAAGAAATAATCCACAAACCTCGAGTATAATGAAGGATTAAATTCCTTAAGTGCACACAGTGAATTCTGTGGACTCAAATTATTGTATATATTTTTGTTCCGATGTTTTCTGCATTGCTTACTAAAATACAAGAATATCAAGCTTAAGGAATTTAAATTTTTTGTTTTTCTGTATTTTCATCTTCTCACTTCTGTGTTGGAGATTAAAGCCTTCTGTGCTTCTACTCCAATGCAGTTTCAAATGAATTTGAAGTTATAAGAACTTCATCATCCAAATTCATTTTGTTGATAACAGAATTTGTACTAGTATTCTAGATACTAAGTTGTTTATCTATTGTGATAGAAAAAAATGAATAAGTCAAATGAAGGGAATGTTGGAATGACGAATGTTATAGTACCATCTGTTGCATCTTCAAGTTGTTCAAATATTACCCTTACAATGCCACTTGCAGAAAAACCTGTAAAATTTACTGGTGTTGAATTCAATAGGTGGCAGCAGAAGATGTCTTTCTACTTGACTACCTTAAGTCCATAAAGATACATTAATGAGAATGTTCCTTACTGACTAAATGAATTCTGGATGATGAACGACTCTTAGTCACTGAAGCTTGGAGTCACTCAGATTTTCTATGTAGGAATAACATTTTGAGTGGCTTGCAAGATGATCCATACAATATGTACAGTAACTTTAAGACATCCAAGGGACTTTGGGAGGCTTTGGACAAGAAGTATAAAACTAAAGATGCTGAAATAAAAAAGTTTACTATGGAAAAGTTCCTGGACTACAAGATGGTAGACAGTAAAGCGGTGTTACACGCCCTAATTCTTTCCTACCTGATGTGGATGTAGATGTGCTGGAGATGCTGAGAAAAACTGCAGACGCAAGTTTACGAGGGATATTTACGAGTCGTAGAGAGGTTTAAGACTTGTAGATTGTTCATATGAAATTTCAGTGATTTGGATTGTAGGTTGATCTTGTATACGAGAAGTAGTTACATCTCACAAAACACATTACGACTCGTAAGATGAGGTTCCGTACTAAATTTCAGTGAATCCAATTTCATATTTTCCTTATTACGAAAGGATGCTTACGACTCATAGATTAATCTATGACTCGTAGAAGAGGTTTCTTACCAATTACTAGCAACTCATAGTTTTTGGATTTCTAGTCCACGAGAGGAAGTCAACGACTCATAGACAGGGTCTCGTAGACCCTGTGGCAGTTTTAATGAGGTGTATTTTATCTATTCTGATTCCTTTTAATTATCTCCATGGACATTTCTAGACTTGTATAAGGTCTCAAAACAAACCCTAAGGGCATTCATCTTTCATTCCATACTTGGGTTTATTGAGAGCAAGAGGAAAGGAGAAAGAGCTAAGGTTTTCAATCCAAGAGCAAGGATCAATCGAGGTTCGATTATTCTTATATTCCTAGGTATGTAAGGCTTACCAAATGTGAAATTACTTTCTTTACATGGACCTTCATCATCTTGAATCAAGATTTGGAAAGGAGTTGAGATTTGAGAAATTCTACTACCCTAATACTAAATCTTTGTATTCATTCATGAGGTCCTATTCTACTACCAGAGATAATCGTTATATTGCATGAGTATTGATATGAGATTTATGTATGTATTCCATACTTTATAGTATGAGCCCTAAATTTCATGATTTTATGAATTCCATGCATGTTAATGAGTTGAGGTTGAGGTTGAGTAAATAAGTGAGCACTTTGAGTATGATTGAGCGTGAGAGACGTGTTGCATTGAGTCACCTATATATTTCTACACATGGATGTCTTGCTTGTATTTCATAATAAGTAAATTGACTGAGTCTAAATAACCATTTGAGTTTGAGTCAAGTTTGATTTTCCTGCATTGATTGATTGAGCTAATGAGAAACTGAGTTGAGTTGAACATTGAGGTTTGAGATGATTGATTGAGCATTGAGTTTTAAGTTGATTGAATTAGTATTGAGAATTGAGTTAATTAATAAGTTGAGCATCTTTTAGTCTTAGGGGGAGTATCGAACAATGAGCGGGGAGCAAGTATATATATATCTACTTAAACCCACAGATTTATGTTGCCAGCATAGGATAGTTGTTACAGCTCATTCTAGCGAGTCTAGTCCCGCAAGTAGATATTTATTATGGATCCAACAAAGAGTTGATCGCCCTTTTTTGTGGCAAGTTAAGAGTGGGAGTGGCAACGATGTTGAATTCATTCTACATCACCATAACTTATGGTGGGCCAGAGAGTATGCTAGTTAGAGAAACTCCCAAGAAACATTGATTGAGCATGATGTTTTAAAATTAGTCTATTCCTACTAACTTTACTTTTAAAAGCATGATTTAGTCTTAGCTTACATAGACAATTTGAACATGAGTTATTAAGTTGAGGTGAGTGAGTTGCTTTTCTTAAGATATTTTACATACCAGTACATTCCATTTACTAATGTCCATTTGGGACTGCATCATTTTATGATGTAGATACACGTGATAAAGGACTTTAGTCTACGCATCATTGAGGTCCTGATCAGTACACCCCAGAGTTGGTGAGCCCTTCCTTCTATTCTGGAGGAGCCTTTTTTATTTTCTTAGCTTCATTCAAGTACTTACTTTCTTTGAGTGAGTGCCTATGACCTGTCATGGTACCATCTAGACTTGTTGAGTAGAGGCTTCATAGACAATGAGAAGAGAATTTGTTGAGTATTTTAAAATCCCAACTTATTTTGTTTATAAACTATGATTCAGTAGAGTTGCATTTTATGTATATATATGATTCCTTTTACTTGAGATATTCTTTCGTTGTTGGGTACGATTTGATGATGTAGTCAAGTAGTTCGCTCGGGGCCAGCAATAGTCTCTGAGTGCCGACCACGCCAAGAGTACTCTCTTGGGGCATGGCAAACTTGGTATCAGAGCACAGAGTTCAAGAGTCCTAGGGAGTCTATGAAGTTATGTCTAGTACAGTCTTGTTTATGTGTGTGTTGTGTACCACACTTCATAAGCGAGAGGCTATAGGACATTAGGAATAGTTATACTTCTTTGGTATTCTGCATTCGTGCGATAGAGTTGAAAACTCTATAAAACTGTTTTCCAACTCGTGCGCTACATGACTGCCAATCATGCCTCTGAGATGCACTATAACCCAGAGGAATGCTTCAGCTAGCACTACTGAGAACCCTGCTTCATAGGTGCCTCCTCAAATGGAAATGAGGGGTCGAGGTCGACCCGCCAAGACTATTGGTATTCTTGTGACACCTACTATTCCACCTGCTCCTACTACTAAGGCTGACTTCAGAGTAGCTATTGCCATGCTCACATAGTTATACCTACCAAAAGCGGGAAACAGGGTTCACAAACTCTTAGTTCTTGCTCTCATGAGCCGACAGTTGCCTCCAGATTGAGAGACTTTCCGAGGATAAACCCACCCATCTACACTTGGTCAAAGGTTGAGAAGGACCCTCAGAACTTCATTAATGAGATGTGGAAGGTGCTCAAGACTATGCTTGCGACATAGACCAAGGGAGTTAATCTTGTTTCCAATCAACTTAAGGATGGGGCTAATGTATGGTACAATTGAGGTGAGGATGTTGAGCCCACTACCTATGAGGATTTTGTGCGTATCTTCCTCAATCATTTCTTCCCTCAGGAGTTGAGAGAGGCAAAGGTCGAGGAGTTAATGAATCTGAAACATGAGAGGATGACTGTTAAAGAGTATAGCCTGAAATTCAACTAGTTGTCCAGGTATGCCCAAGAGATGATTCCAGGTATGAGAGCGTGGATAAGGAAATTTGTGTCTGGGTGAGGTAAGAAAGTGAAGAAAGAGTGCAAGGTGGCATTATTGATTCCAGGCATGGATATCTCTAAAATGATGGTCTATGCCCAGCAAATTGAGGAAGATAGGAAGAAAGACAGAGAGGAGCATATGAGTAAGAAGGCTAGATCAACAGGGCCCGAGCCTACCAGACTAAGTAAGGTAAGGAAGATAAGTCATATTTCCAGAAAAGGTCCTCTAACTATGCACCATCTTCAGCCAGTGCACCATCCTGATCCAGAGATATGATCAAAGGTCCCAAGTTCAGCCAAATTTTAGGGCACCGGGTGCATAGTCTTACGCAAGTGTGACCCTTGGCTCTATTGAGAAGCTACCTTGTCAGAGGTATGGCAGGGTGCATCTGGGAGAGTGTAAAGATGGAGGAAATGATTGCTACAAGTGTGGTCAATCGGGCCATTTTTACAAAGATTGTCCGATATAAGGCAATAAGGCCCAGACTTCTACCGCAGCACCACCAGCAAAGGGTAATCAGAGAGGTACTGCACTAGGGGCAGGTAGTAGGATAAACCATCTATATGCAATGGGGAACTGACAGGACCATGAGGCTGCACTAGATGTTGTGATAGGTGTGCTTCGACTCTTTACCTTTCCTTGTTAGCTTCACTTAATCCTGGTGCAACTTGTTCTTTTGTGATGCCTTATGTGGCGAGTAAATTTGAGATTATTCCTAAGTGTTTGCTTGATCCATTTTCTCTTTCTACTCTTATTGGTGAGTTCATTTAAGCTAAGAGAATCTATAGATAATGTGTGGTGTCCATCTATCATAGGGATACTCTTATTCACGAGATTGAATTGGAAATGGTTGATTTCAATGTGATCCTTGGTATGGACTGGCTTTAAGCCTACTATGTATCTATTGATTTCCAAACTCGGACTGTCAAATTTCATTTTCCAACTGACACTATTATCAAGTGCAAAGGAGATTATGATATGCCTAAGGGTAAGTTTATTTCTTACCTCAAGGCTCGATGACTGATGTCTAAGGATGTGTCTATCACCTCGTGTGAGTTAAGTCCGATGAAGTTGAGCCCACAACCCTTGATCCTGTCATTGTGAGCAAATTTTACTGATGTGTTTCCTGAGAATCTACTCAGAATTCCTATTGATAGGGAGATTAAATTCAGAACTGATGTGTTTCCTGACACCCAGGCTATCTCTATTCCTCCATATAAGATGGCCCATGCGGAGTTGAAAGAGTTGAAGGAGCAGTTGAGGGATTTGTTAGAGAAAGGATTTATAAGGCTAAGTGCCTCTCTATGGGGTGCTCCGATCTTATTCGTGCTAAAGAAGGATGGGTCCCTGAGAATGTGTATTTATTACCATCAATTGAATAAGGTGACTATTAATAATAAGTATTCCTTTTCAAGGATTAATGACTTGTCTGACCCACTTCAGAGTGCCACTGTTTTCTCTAAGATAGTATCATCAGTTGAAAGTGAGAGAATGTAACATCCCAAAGACGGCTTTTCGAACCCGATATGGTCACTTTGAGTTCTATGTGATGTCACTTAAGTTGACAAATGCACTCGCAGCTTTTATGGACCTGATGAACAGAGTATTCAAACAATATCTGGATATATTCATGATTGTGTTTATTGACAATATTTTGGTGTATCCCAAAGATGAGGAAGAGCATGCCAATCACCTTAGAATCGCTTTGTAGACACTCCGAGACAATGAGTTATATGCAAAGTTTTCTAACTGCAAATTTTAGCTCAAATCTATGGCTTTTCTTAGGTCATGTGTTTTCTAGAGATGGAATTCAAGTGGAAAGTCAAAAGATTAATGTGGTTAAGAATTGGCGCAGACCAACCTCACCGACCGATATATGAAGCTTTCTGGGATTAGCTGGCTATTACTGGAGGTTTGATGAAGGGTTTTCTTCCATATTTGCATCATTGACCAAATTGACTCAGAAAAAGTTCAAGTTTTAATGGTCTGACGAGTGTGAGAGAAGTTTTCAAGAGTTAAAGATGAGGTTAACCACTGCACCAGTGTTGACCTTGCCTGATGAAACAGATAGATTTGTTATCTACTGCGATGCTTCGAGAGTGGAATTGGGATCTGTGTTGATGCAGAAGTGTTTGGGAGATCCAAAATTAGTTGTGCCTATTGAGAGTATTGGAGTGGGAGACAGCCTGAGTTGTGAGGAAGTTCCTGTCCAATTTCTTGATTGTCGGGTTCAAAAGTTGAGAACTAAAGAGGTTGCGTCTGTTAAAGTGTTGTGGAGGGATCAATTCGTAGAAGAAGCTACTTGGGAGACTAACGAGGATATGAAGACCAAATATACTCATTTATTCTTACCTGTTGATGATGAGACAGTTGATGGTAATGATTTCCGCTCTAAATTCTTGAATTTCTAGTCCTTATATCCTTTTCATTCTCCATATGATAGACGATAGAGTTCTAGAGTCCGAGTGAGGATTGATGTGATTTGTTGATTTTTTGGTTGTTTTACTTGCTAAACTTCTTGATTTGTTTATTGCATGAGAGAGTTTAGAGTTGGTTGATTGTTAGAGTCATAGGGGAATTCGTGCCTTAACCCAATTTCCTAGTTTTCTCTTTATTCAAGGATGAATGTTCTCAAAGGGGAGATAATGCATCCTCCCCTAATTCTTTCCTACTTGATGTAGATGTAGATATGCAGTAGATGCGGATAAAAATCTGAGAAAAATTATAGGCGCAGGTTTACAAGGGAGGTTTACTACTCGTAGACTATATTTCATATGAAATTCCAGTGATTTGGATTGTAGGTTCATCTTGTATATGAGAAGTAGTTATGACTCGTAAAATACATTATGACTCGTAAGATGAGGTTCCGTACTAAATTTCAGTGAATCCAATTTCAGATTTTCCTTGTTACGAAAGGATTCTTACGACTCGTAAATTAGTTTACAACTCGTAGAAGAGGTTTCATACTAATTTCAAGTAAATCAGTTTTTTGGACTTCTAGTCTACGAGAAGAAGTTTACGACTCATAGAAAGTTTCACGACTCATAGAACGGAGCCTCTTGGACCCTGTCAAAAATTTTAATAAGGGATATATTTTGTCCATTTTGGATTCCTTTTAATTATCTCCTTGGACATTTTTAGACTTGTATAAGGTCTCAAAACAAACCTTAAGGGTGTTAAACCTTCATTCCACACTTGGGTTTCTTGAGAGCAAGAGAAAAGGAGAAAGAGCTACGGTTTTTAATCCAAGAGAAAGGATCAACCAAGGTTCGATTATTCTTCTATTCCCAGGTATTTACAGCCTTCCAAAGTGTGAAATTTTTTTCTTCATATGCCCCTTCATCATCTTGAGTCAAGATTTGGAAAGGAGTTGAGATTTGAGAAATTCTACTTCCCTAATACTAAATCTTTGTATTCATTCATGAGGTCCTAATTTACTACATGAAATAATTGCTATATTGCATGAGTATTGATGTGAGATTTATATATGTATTCCATATTTGATAGCATGGACCCTAAATTTTATGATTTGATGAATTTCATGCATGTTAATGAGTTGAGGTTGAGGTTTGAGGTTGAGTAAATAAATGAGCACTTTGATTATTGAGCATGAGAGGCATGTTGCATTGAGTCACCTATATATTGTTACACATAGGTATCTTGCTTTCATTACATAATGACTAAATTGAGTGAGTCTAAATGACTGTTTGAGTTTGAGTTAAGTTTGATTTTCTTGCATCGATTGATTGAGCTAATGAGAAACTGAGTTGAGGTGAGCATTGAGGTTTGAGTTAATTGATTGAGCACTGAGTTTTAAGTTGATTGAATGAGTATTGAAAATTGAGCTGATTGATGAGTTGAGCATGTTTTGGTCTTGGGGAAAGTATTGAGCATTAAGCAGGGAGTATATATATCTACTTTAATTAACAGAACTACATTGCCAGCATAGGATAGTCATTACAGCTCATTCTGGTGACTCTAGTCCCACATGTGGACATTTATTATGGATCCAAGAGAGAGTTGATCGCCTTTTATTATGGCAAGTTAAGGGCGGGCATGGCAACAACGTCGAATTCATTGTACATCACAATAACTTATGGTGGGGTGGGGAGTATGTCGATTAGAGAAACTCCCAACCAACATTGATTGAGCATGATATTTTAAAATGAGTCTACTCCTACTGAGCTTACATTTAAAACCATGATTTACTATAAACTTACATAGACTGATTTAGGCATGAGTTGTTGAGTCAGGATAATTTAGTTGAGCGTTGTTTTTCTTGAGCTATTTTATATTTACCATTATATTCCATCTCTTGATGTCCATTTGGGCCTACATCATTTTATGATACAGGTACAAGTGACAGAGGACTTCAGCCTGCGCATCGTTGAGGTCAAGATCAATACACTCCACAGTTGGTGAGCCCCTCCTTGCATTCCAGAGAAGCCCTTTTTATTTTCTTATTTTCATTAGAGTACTTACTTTCTTTGATGGTGTCCATGGCCTTTCATGGCACCATCTAGACTTGTTGAGTAAAAGCTTCATAGACACTAAGTAGAAGATTTGTTGAGTATTCTTAGATCCTAACTTATTTTGTTTATAAACTATGATTCAGTAGAGTTGCATTTTATGTATATATATGATGCCTTTTACTTAAGATATTCTTCCACTATTGGGTACGATATCATGATGAGCCCAAGTGGTTCGCTGGGGCCAGCAATATTCTTTGAGTGTCAGCCACGCCAAGGCTACCCTCCCGGGGCATGATAAGCAGTTGTTACCCAAGTTCAGGAGTGTAGGTTATAATTCATAATCTCCTTGCAGAAGATATAATTTTATTTAATACCTAGTTTGAACATATTTAATTTTTTCTTAATACTCACACAATTTTTAATGTAGAATTGGTTGTGAATGATGCTTTTGAAGTGGCAGCCATTATTGAGAAAACCCCCATTTTGGAAAAACTTGAAGAACTACTTAAAGCATAGACACAAGGAGATGTTTATTGAAAATCTCATCGTATGCTTGATAATTGAAGAGGACAACAAAGTGGTAGAAAAGAGGTCACTGATAAATTCTGAAACGACCCCAAAAGTGCCCAAAAATATGCCTTGAAAATGTCCGTAATCGTAATTTCTATATATCTCAAAATTTGTAGATGATATTAAATATTTGACTTTATATTCTTGTTCAGGGGAAAAATTGGGTGAGAAATGGTATAATTCAAATTTTAGAGGACCCATAGTGAAAAATAAATTTCACAAAATTTGAAATTCCAGTGACGATCCGCATTGGTACCGCAATGCGCCCCCATCACGGACCAATGTTATTTTGTGCCAATTTTGTTATTTTGGTCCATTGCCATTGGGTCTTGGGCCTACGCCTCCCCATGCATAAAAACACCCTTACTTAGTCCATTTAAATGTACTAATGCATACCCTATCTCTACATGATGTTACCATGTAGGAACCGGAGCTCTTATTGATCCTCCTCCACATGGTTAGTAGTATCTTCAAAGCAAGTTTGGTGAGTCCTCAACTCTGAGGATGATATCTTTTGATCTTATATTATGCAAAGATTCTCTTTATCTTATTGTATGATTTTGACTATGAGGGTGTGCCCAGAAAGTTGTCTTGGCCCCCACTTAATTTCTCTTGACTCTTGTATGTTTTAGGCAATTAAAGACTCTCTTAGGCCCTTTGCCCTTATTTTTGTTCTCTTATTGTTGTTTAATTGCTTCCGCGACCAATGATGTGTAATGATATGTTAAGAGACTTGTTTGGGGTCCCTTTGGGTTCCCCATTTGTGGTGTCACGTCTAGGCTCTAGGCTTGGATCATGACAAACTTGGTATTAGAGCACTAGGTTGTTAATGGTCCTCGATATCCAACATACCGCATCGATTAAAGTCTTATATGGTTGTGAAGCGCACCACGACTATAAGTAAGAGGCTATGAGGCATTTTAGGAAATGTTCCACTTCTTCATGATCTATGTTGTGCGATAAAGCTAGTTCCTCTAGGGATTATTACTAATTCCCAACCATTGCATTTCAGAATATGTCTCATACTACTCAGGATGGTAATATATCGAATGCGGAGGTTCGAAATGCTCTATGGGTGTTGTCCAAGGCTGTGACTGCCCAACTCAACCGGTTGGTGGGTACCCTTGAGACTTCAAATGGTAATAGAGTAGAGGGAAAGGACAAAAGAACCCGAATAGGAGGTAGACATCCATATGCCAAGCCTGGGGGCAAAGGTGGAGTGAGTCGTCCTAAATGCCCAGGTGTGGAAGGAAACATGATGGCATACATTTGAGGAACACGGGTTATGGGAGTGTTAAGATGGACCACAAGATAATTGATTGTTTACATGATCGAAAATGGTGTAAAGAAGGTTGACTTCAAGAACAAGGTGGTCATGTTGATCAAGAGGCTCAAGGAGGTGATGAGGGGGTGGCAAAGCCTAGATGCCGAAAGTGTGAGAAAGGCCATGGTGGCCTATGCTTGAGGGATACTTATGCCTGCTATAGTTGTGGAGAAGTGGGTCACAAGAAGGTTGATTGTCCTCGTAATCATAACAAGGGTAAAGATGTTTGCCCACAAGGCCAGGGTACAAATGCGGTTCTTTTAGGGAGAGGAGGCCAACAAGGTGGTGCCCCAAGGCACAATCAGTTCTATGATCTTCAAGGGAGGCAAGGGGTAGATGAGGTACCCGATGTCATCACCATATGTTAAAAGTCTTTGATTCTTATGTGTATGTATTGATAGACCCGGTTACCACTCTTTTGTTACTCCTTTTGTTGCCAAAAAGCTTCATGTAAAGCCCGAATTGTTGTGTGAACGTTTGGTGTCTACCCCATTAGTGAGTCTATTGTTTCTAAGGAGGTTCATAGGAATTGTTCTGTGGTCATATTGCATAAATCTTGTCTTATGACTATGTTGAATTAGATATGGTGGATCTTGATGTGATGCATGAGGTGTATTCATAACAGGCATATTACGTCTCCTTTATTTGTGGGACCCATAGAGTTAGATTCCAATTCCCTAACGAGCCTGTTTGTGAGTAGGAGAGTCATGATGTGGTGGTCAAATGAGATTCATTTCTTGTATTCAATCCCATAAGTTGATTTCTAAGGGGAGTCTTTATCATCTCGTGAAGGTTAGGGATGTTGAGTCCAAAGTCTTTTCTATAGAGTCGGTTATAGTGGTTAATGAGTTCCTTGATGTCTTTCCTAGTGAGCTTCTTGGTGTGGTTGTGTAGAAGGAGGATGGTTCCCTTGGAATGTGTATTGATTACTGGCAGCTTATTAGGGTTACCATAAAGAATAAGTATCCTCTATCAAGGAATTGATGATCTATTTGACCAACTTCAAAGGGCTAGACACTTCTCTAAGATTGATCTTTGGTTTGGGTATCCATGAAAGTGAGGGAGTATGATATTCCCAAAACAACCCTCTGGACTAGGTATGGGCATTATGATTTTGTGGTTATGCCTTTTTGGTTGACCAATGCACCGGCTATCTTCATAGATCTTATGAATAGGGTCCTTAAAACCCTACCTTGATTTGTTTGTGGTGGTATTCATTGATGAAATCTTGATCTATTTCCATAGTGAGAAGGAGCATGTGGCTCATTTGAGGGTGGTGTTACAAAAATTGACGGAAGAGAAGTTGTATGCTAAATATGAGAAGTGTGATTTTTGGTTGCAAGAGGTTGCCTTTCCAGGTCATGTGGTATTGGGGGAAGGTATAAAAGTGGATCCTAAGAAAAAGGAGGTGATTAGGTGCCACAACCCAAGCCAAGGGCCTAGACATGACCGACGAATGGGGGAACCCAAAAGAACCCCAAACAAGCCTCAGAGCGTATCATTACACATCCTTGGTCGCAGAAGAAATTAAAATGATAATAAGTAATAAGCATAAGCAAGGGAATTGGGACTAAGGATAAACTTTCATATAATAACATCAAAAAATAAGAGAGTCAAGACTCATAACATAGACACATATCATATCCAACAACACCTCTACTACGTAGATAAAAGTAGGGGCCGAGACAAGCAACCGAGCTCACCCTCATAGTTAATGTATACATAAAAGAAAGATAGTTTCAATATATAGCAAGAGATCATAAGTAACGTCCCTCCGAATGGAGGACTTTCCAACTAGCTTGAGAGACAATTGTACTAGCCACGTGGAGGAGCAGTATGATCAAGTGGTACACCAGCTCCTACATAGTAACATCATGTAGACATAGAGTATGTTTTAGCACGTTTGAATGTACTAAGTATGTAGGATGCAATGCTAGCAAGGGATAGGCAACGTAGTCAAATGCATCACTATAAACAAGGATAGGTGTAAAATCAATATGACATGCATGATCAATGCTTAAGGTAAACCATTCTTGCAAATCATGATCAAGGGATGTACACTCAATATGGAATACATACTCAAACCTTGCTTACTAATCTTCATGAAATGGACCATATGGCCCCCACTCACCTTACGCTATAACCTTTTTGGTGAATGTTACCAACACCTGTACTGTACGATAGTCTTTTTGATAGGTAGTATAAGACTTACCCTACTTTATGATATAATCTTTTGGGTAGGACCCATAATTCATTCTACCTTACGACGTGGCCTTTTCAATAGAATGTCCATACTTTACGATATGATCTTTTCGGTGGAACCCATTACTCTTTCTATCTTACGGCATGGACTTTTTGGTAGAGTGTCCATACCTTGCGATATGATATTTTCAGTAGGAATCATTAGTTATTCTACCCTACAACATGGCCTTTTCGGTAGGGGGTCCACACCTTATGATATGATCCTTTCGTTAGGGATCATTAGTCTTTCTACCTGACGGTATGGACTTTTCGATTGGGATCATAGAACTAGCTCATCACAACATTATATATAAACAACAAAGGAAGATCTTCTCCATTTTCTCAAGAGCACAACAAACATGGAAATCCAACAATCTTCTTGCCACACCATAAGTACTCCTTCATGAAAGTAACTCAGATAAACATTCCTATCATCATCATATAGTCATCATATGCATACATCACTTTCATCATCATTCCATCATTATTAAATAATCATTTAGTCATTTAACTCATAAGATATGCATCGGACCTTCAATTCCTCGAGAAATCATAACCGGACATTTTATCAAACACTTAGAGGATGCGTAGTGTTAATGTAAAACCATGCAATTTAAGAGTGAAATCATGCTAGAAAATTCAATGAAAAACCATGAATAGATACTTCATAACAGCCTCAACCGACACACATCAAAACCCTTTATCAATCTCATAATAGATCTTAGTTTCATAGCCCAAAATATAGCAAAACAGTCACAATTTCATAAACCCCAACATAGTCTGCAGTGATTTTTATAATAAATAAGATTCATGAGTAAATCATTTTTAAATCAGGAAATTTGTAAGAAAAGGAAGCTTGGGCATCATGGGTGAAAGGAACCCATGAAAGTAACCCACTTACCTTAGCTTTGGAAATGAACTTGATGAAGATTAGAGATGGAGACTTGAAGCTTTAGAGGAAATCCTTAGATACGAAGAGGGTTTTGAGACTTGAATTTAGGAGTAAAATATTTGGCTAAGTGTTTGAATGAGTATTGGAAAATGTTTTGAATGATATGAGGGTGAGAAATGGCTAAGTACAGGTATATTAATGTATGGGGACACTTAGGCCGAAAACTTAAAAGCCTTAGACCACAAGAAAAATAACTCGACAGAAGTTACATAGGTCTGCATCTAGTATGCGATGCATACCTGTCGTGGAGGCTTAATTTACACATGTCTGCAATGGAGGCGCATCGTGGTACCCTCGCGGAGAGACGCTGGATATGCAAAAGTGTGAAAAATTGAAATTGCTAATTGTTTGCTCCTAAATCGGGGTTAGACCCATTTCCCACTTAAAATGACCCTCTAATCAAGAATATGAAGTCAGATTTTCGATACAACGCACGAATGTTGAGATATATGGAAATTATGATTCCAGACACTTCCAAGACACATTTTCAGAAAATTTCTGGGGTTGTTACAATATCTCTCCCTTGGGAACATTCTTCTTCGAATGTCAAAGAAACGTATATGAGAAGAGTAATCATAAACAAAACCACCCAAACAAGAATGTAACAATACATTTAAAATATCATTTTCAAAACATTAACATAAGTGTCAAAAGTCATCATGAACTTGCTAACATCGATTTCCTTTATGTCTTTCTCTACCGAGCCCTATTCGGAGTTTTTTTTCCAATACCTCTCTCTTCCCAAAAAAGAGACCCATAAAGTCCTTGGTAGGATTGGCAGCATCCCCCTTCAAGGCATGATTCCAAGACAGAATTAAACATGGATGCATGCCAATGAAATAGGGGATGAAACATAAGGCTTGGAATCATGAAAGAACTTGACATGTCATCATAAGCTTGAATAGAAATGAAAGAGATATGGATAGTTTTTCTCCATGCCCGCTCCCCGAGAGACTCTTTTGACTAGACGAACCTTCCATAGAGCCTTAACGAACATTGCTCCCTTTTTAGTCAACTTTCCACCCTTAAGCAACCTTACCAACCTCCCTCTACATTCTATAAGGACTCACAACCCTAACTCATTTGTCAACCTTCATCACACATAACCCACTTGGTGCCATAAACCACCTCAAGACCTCCAATCCATCAAACCAAATTCAACCAAGATCATAACACAGGACTTCATGCAATAAGAATATAGAGCAACCCTTACAAGACTTTTTAGCACCAATAGACCCACATAGCCAGATCTTACTAGAAACAAGGAATAATGAAAGGACTAGAGACTCTCGGAGCCATCTTTGTCAATCAACTTTAAACACACACACAAGCCACTTAGTGCCAAACATCACCATATCCCTCTTAGGAGACAACCTCTACTCTGTCATTCCTCACTAATACCTACAATTCTATCAAGATGGAAATCAAAGCCTTATTTTACTAGACCTCTTCAACCATAGGAGATTCGGAACCATCAAAGCCCTTACACCACCACTCTCAACCTCACCCAACCTAGTCAACCGAGGAACTCCTCCAACTACCTTCTTGTCACCCAAAGGCCTCCACTCTAAATTCAATATACCAGAAAGGACGTTCAATAGCTCATTGGTCACTAGAAACAACCCAATAGAAATAACTTAGGCTCCACATCCCTAACTCTTACAAGATGATAAATGCAATCCCTTGGAGATCAATTGCACACTAAAGTGAGAAATGGACTTACTCCTTCGCTACCGCTCAAAAATGAGCAACTAGGAATTGGAATCTAACTCTACGAGCCCTACCATCAATGGAGACACAACATACATGCAAACAATCCACTCTAAGCATGATCTCAAACTCACCACATCGAATCCAATAAAATCACAAGGCAAGACCTAGATACCACATGACCAAAGAACAATACTTATGAACCTTCTAGCTACAATAGACTTAACAAAGCGGTAATCACCAAGAGATTCACATAGAAACTCGAGATACACACAAGAAGGCCACAAGCAACAAAAGAATAATGAAGGGAATAGTGGCACCCAGATCCAACAATGCATACACCTCTAATTTAAGGAAACTTCAACATACCAATCACAACATGGGATGCCTCATCTACCTCTTTCCTCCTTTCAAGAGAATAGAACCAATTATGTCTTAGCGCATCCCTTTGATCAACATGACAATCCTTACACTATTTTGAGCATATGGGCAATTCGAAATTTTGTGGATCATTTCCCCACATCCAAAGCATGCACATGTATTCCTCCAACTTGTACCACTATGTTTCCTCTCGCACTTTGGGCATCTAGGAAGAGTCACCCCATTATCTCCTTGAGGCGTTGGGTTTGACACCTTATTCTTAGCAACCTTCTTGCTTGGAGCATCGTCGGACTCTAGACCTTGGGAGCCACCATCAAGCCAAGCCCTCTTATCCTCACTACTCCTTCTTTTCCTCAATTTCTCCTCCTCCATTTGTTCAACATAAATCATGAGGCAGGAAAATTTCATATCATTAATCAACATAGCGGACCGGCATTCTTCATTCACCAAGTTGGAGAAACCCATCACGAACTTGTTCATCCTAGCCTTTGGTAGGCAACCAAGTGAGGAGTATACTTATAGAGTTGGTTGAACTTGAGGTCATACTCCCTCACACTCATTTACCCTTGCCTCAAATTCATGAATTCTAACAATTTGGCTTCCCTAAGTTTAGGAGGAAAGAACCAGTTAAGAAAGGCTGCCTTGAACTCTTCCCATAGAACCACATTGTTGACTCCCTTCTCCTCCCTCCATTGATTGTACCATGTTTGTGCTACCCCTTTGAGTTGGTAAGCCGCCAACTCTGCCTTATCTTCCAATCTAACACCTATGATGGCCAATACCTTATAAGTCTTATCAATAAACTCTTGTAGGTCTTTATCCACCCTTGACCCATAGAACTCCGGTGGGTGCATCCTTATGAAGTATTGCACCTGAGAAGCCGATATAGAAGTATGAGGGGCTTGGGCCCCTTGATTATCTTGGCTGGCCACAAATTGTACAAACAAAGTGAGAGCCTCCTGAAGCTCTCCATTAGTCGGTTGTACCTCGGGAGCGCGGAATTTCTTCCTCTTAAGTTATGCATGATCAACTAGCATGGAAAAGAACAATCTTTAGGGGAGAAAAGCTTATTTCAACTCTATAGCACGACTTAGAACATGAAGAAGGGAAACAATTCTTAAAACGTCTCATAGCCTCCTACTCATTGTTGTGGTGCACAACACAACCATGAATAAAACTCTAGTCAACGCGGTGTGTTGGAATCTAAGGATCTAACAATCTAGTGCTTTGATACCATCTTTTTCACGACCCAAGCCTAAGGCCTAGATATGACCCATGAATAGGGAACCCGAAGGAACCCCAAACAAGTCACATAACATATCATTATTCATCCTTGGTCGCGTAAGCAATTAAAATGTCAATAAGAAATAAGCATAAGCAAGGTAATTAGGACTAATAATAAACTTTCATAACATAACATCAAGAAACAAGAGAGTCAAGACTGATAATATAGATATATATCATGTCTAACAACACTTCTACTACATAGACAAGAGCGGGGGCTAAGACAAGCAACCGGACTCACCCTCATAGTTAATGTATACAAAAAAGAAAGATAATTTCAATACATGGAAAGAGATCATAAGTAACATCCCGTGGAATAGAGGACTCACCAACTAGCTTGAGAGATAATCGTACTAGCCACGTGGAGGAGCAGGATGATCAAGCGGTACATCAGTTCCTACATGGTAACATCATGTAGGCATAGCGTATGCTTTAGTACATTTGAATGTACTAATTATGTAGGATGCAATGCTAGCAAGGGATACGCAACATAGTCAAAATGTATCATTATAAACAAGGATAGGTATAACATCAATATGACATGCATAATCAATGCTTAAGGTAAAATATGCTTGCAAATCATGATCAAGGGATGTACACTCAATATGGAATACATACTCAAACCTTTCTTACCAATCTTCATGAAATGGACCATATGGCCCTCACTCGGCTTATGGTATAACCTTTTCGGTGAATGTTACCAACACCCTAACATATGACATAGACTTTTTGGTAGGCAGTATAAGATGTCTCCTACTTTACGATATAATCTTTTGGGTAGGATCCATGATTCATTCTACCTTACAGCATGGCTTTTTCGATAAAATGTCCACACCTTATGATATGATCTTTTTTGTTGAACCCATTAGTCTTTCTATTTTACGGCATGGCCTTTTCGGTAGGGTGTCCATACCTTAAGATATGATCTTTTTGGTAGGAACCATTAGTTATTCTACTGTACGGCATGGCCTTTTCGGTAGGGGGTCCACACCTTACGATGTGATCTTTTCGTTAGGGATCATTAATCTTTCTACCTTATGGCATTGCCTTTTCGGTAGGGATCATAGAACTAGCTCATCATAACATTACATTTCAACAACAAGGAAGACCTTCTCCATTTTCTCAAGAGTACAATAAACATAAAAATCCAACAATCTACTTGTCACACCATAGGTACTCCTTCATGAAAGCAACTCATATAAACATTCCTATCATCATCATATAGTCATCATATACATACATTACTTCCATCATCATTAAATTATCATTTAGTCATTCAACTCATATGACATGCATTGGACCTTCAATTCCTCAAGAAATCATAACCGGATATTTTATCAAACACTTAGAGGGTGTGTAGTGTCAATGTAAAACCATGCACTTCAAGAGTGAAATCATGCTAGAAAATTCAATGTAAAACCATGAATAGATACTTGATAACACCTTAAGCGACACACATCAAAACCCTTCATCAATCTCACAATAGATCTTAGTTTCATAGCCCAAAACATAGCAAAACAGACACAATTTCATAAATTCCAATATAGTGTTCAGTGATTTTTATAATAAATAAGACCATAAGTATATTATCTTTAAATCATGTAATTTGTAAGAAAAGGAAGCTTGGGCATCATAGGTGAAAGGAACCCATGAAGAAACTCACATATCTTAGCTTTGGAGATGAACTTGATGAAAAACAAAGATAGAGACTTAAAGCTTGAGAGGAAATCCTTAGATCCAGAGATGGTTTTGAGACTTAAATTTAGGAGTAAAATATTTGGCTAAGTATTTGAATGAGTAGTGGAAAATATTTTGAATGATATGAGGGTGAGAAATGGCTAAGTATAGGTATATTCACATTAGGGGACACTTAGGCCCAAAAGAATTAACTAGGTAGAATTTACACAGGTTTGCGTCTGCTCCGCAATACAGACCTATCATGGAGGCTGAATTTATATATGTCCGTGATGGAGGCGTATCTCGGTACCATTGCGGGCAGAAACTAGATAAGTAAAATTGTGAAAGTTGAAATTGCTAATCGATTGCTCTTAAATCGGGTTTATACCCATTTTCCACTCAAAATAACGCTCTAATCAAGAATATGAAGTCGTATTTTTTATATCACGCATCAATTTTAAGATATATGGAAATTACAATTTGGGGCACTTTCGAGGCACATTTTCAGGAAAGTTTTTGGGTTGTTACATTAGAAATTGTCCTAGACCTTTGACTCTATCGGATATTAGAAGCTTTTTACGCTTAACGGTTTACTACCAGAGATTTATGAATGGTTTCTCTTCAATTGCATCTCCTATTACTAAGTTGACCGAAAAGAAGGCTAAATTTGTATGGACTTATGAGTGTGTCAAGAGTTTCCAAACTTTGAAAGATAAGCTTGTCTCCGCTCCTATCTTGTCTCTACCAGAAGGGTTGTAAGGGTTTGTTGTGTATTGTGATGCCTCACGAATTGACTTGGGTTCTGTTTTGATATAAAACGGTAAGGTGATAGCCTATACTTCTAGACAACTCAAGGTACATGAAAAGAATTATCCTGCCTATGATCTTAAATTGGCCGCCGTTGTATTTTCCTCGAAAATTTGGCATCATTATTTTTATGGGGTGCATGTTGATGTGTTTACCGATCATAAGAGTCTCCAATTTGTGTTCACTCAAAAAGACCTCAACTTGAGACAACAAAGGTGGTTAGAACTTCTTAAGAATTATTATATTATGAGTGCGCATTACCATCCCGGTAAGGCTAATGATATGGATGATGCTTCGGGTTAGACCCATCTCCCATTCAATTCGACCCCCTAAAAAAGAATATGAAGTCAAATTTTCATAATAACAAATGGAGTTTTTTAGATATATGGAAAACAAGATTTCGGGCACTTCCGAGGCATATTTTCTAACACTTTCTTTTGGATCCTTTCATCCTTCGAGTTCTCCATTCGTCATGTCACATCTAGGCCATATGCTTGGTCCATGACAAATGCAACAATAGCTGGGGCAAATATTGTTGAAGAAGGACCAAATGTCAAAAAGAGAAAGAAGTTATTTGAACCAAAAAGTAATCTACCTAAAAAGAGGTTCAAAGGTAATTGTCATAACTGTGAGAAGGTAGGACATAAAGTTATTGATTTTAGCTCTTCAAAGAAGCAAAATAAAAAGAATCAACCAAATATGTTTGAGAAGAATGAAGAAGTGGAAAATCTATATGCCATGTCAAGTCCATGTAACTTGGTAGGAAATCCCAAGAGTGGTGGCTTGATTCTGGAGCCACTTCACATATTTGTGTAGTTAAAGAAGTGAGCCCAACATATTCCCTGTTTCACCTGATGAGACTATATATATATATGAAAAGTTCTTCCATAGCAAAAGTTAAGGGTATGGCAAAGTATATTTAAATATGATATCAAGCAAAGTGGTGACTCTAAATAGAGTTTGTCATATCCCAGAAATGAGGAAGAACTTAGTTTCTACTTGTCCCTTAGTCAAGAATGTATTTTAAATATGTTCTTATTTTATACAAAGTTGTAATTAGAAAAAATGAAATGTATGTAGGAAAAGGCAAGATCAGTATATACCGTGAATTGGATTATGGTTTGCATGATCTTCCAGACCTTGGCTACCAGCAACATCAGTTTCGTCCAAAATTGTAATATCAGAATTTGGACCTAAAAAACATGATCACCTTAATAACTTAATAAACTAGAAAATAAAAACTAAACTAAACTAGAAAAAATATAAATGACAGGAAAAAGAAAGATCAGCATATACCTTGAATTGGGTTGGAGTCTGCATGATCTTCGAGACCTTAGCTAACAGCAACATTAGTGTCGTCCAAAATTATGTTATCAGAATTTAGATATCCAAGGAACTCTAGGAGGATTGGAAAAGAAGTATAAAATTGAAGATGTTGAAATGAAAAAATTTATTGCGATAAAGTTCCTGGACTACAAGATGATAGACAGTAAAGCGGTTATTATCCAAGTTCAGGAATTGCAGGTTATAATTCATGATCTCCTATCAGAAGGTATAATTTTATTTAATACCTGATTTGCACATATTAAGTTTGTTATTAATACTCACACAATCTTTAATTTAGGATTTATCATAAATAATACTTTTGAAGTAACAGTCATCATTGAGAAGTTACCCCCAGTTTGGAAAGACTTCAAGAACTACTTAAAGTATAAACGCAAGAAGATTTTTGTTGAAGATCTCATCATACGCTAGAGAATTGAAGAGGACAACAAAGCAGCAAAAAAGAGGTCATTGACAAATTCAACAATAGCAGGAGTATATATTGTTGAAGAAGGACCAAATATCAAAAAGAGAAAGAAGTCATCTGGACCAATCGGCAATCCACCTAATAAGAGGTTCAAAGGTAATTGTCATAACTATGGAAAGGTTGGACATAAAGTTATTGATTGTCTCTCTTCAAAGAAGCAAATGAAAAAAAAATCAAGCAAATATGATTGAGAAGAATGAAGAAATGGAGAACCTATGTGCTAATTGACTCAATGCAACTTGGTAGGAAATCCCAAGGAATGGTGGCTTGATTCTTGAGCCACTTCACATAGTTATACAGTTAAAAAGTCTTTGCAACATATGCCCCCATTGCACTTGATGGCACTATATATATAAGAAATTCTTCCACAACAAAAGTTGAGGGTATAGCAAAGTATGTTTAAAGATAACATCAAGTAAAGTGGTGACTCTAAACAAAGTTTGTCATGTTCCAAAAATGAGAAATAACTTAGTTTCTACTGTCTCTTGGTCAAGAATGTATTTAAATGTGTTCTTGTTTCAATCAAAGTTGTAATTAACAAAAATGAGATATATGTAGAAAAAGGCAATATCAGCATTTACCTTAAATTGGATTGGGGTTCGCTTAATCTTCCAGACCTTGGCTACCAGCAACATCAGTGTCGTCCAAAATTGTGTTATCAAAATTTGGATCTGAGAAACATAATCACATTAATAACATAATAAATCAGAAAATAAAAACTAAACTACACTACAAAAAATGTAAATGAAAGGAAAAGCAAGATTAATGTATACCTTAAATTGGATTGAGATCTGCATGATCTTCTAGACCTTGGCTACTTGCAACATCAGTGTCATTCAAAATTGTGTTATCAGAATTTAAATCTTAAAAATATAATCATATTAATAACATAATAAATCAGAAAAGCAAAACTACACTAAAAAAAATTGTAAATGAAAACAAAAGTAAGATTAACATATACCTTGAATTGGATTGGGGTCTGCATGATCTTCTAGACCTTGGCTACCAGCAACATCAGTGTCGTCCAAAATTGTGTTATCAGAATTTGGACCTAAAAAACATGATCGCATTAATAACATGATAAACCAGAAAAGAAAAACTAAACTACATTAGAATAAGGTAAATGATAGGAAAAGGAAGATCAGCATATACCTTGAATTGGATTGGGGTCTGTATGATCTTCCGAACCTTGACAACCAACAATATCAGTGTAGCCCAAAATTGTGTTATAAGAATTTGGACCTAAAAAGCATGATCACATTAATAATATAATAAATCAGAAAAGAAAAACTAAACTACACTAGAAAAAGGTAAATGACAGGAAAAGCAAGATCAACATATACCTTATTTAGGTCCAAATTCTAATAATACAATTTTGGCCGACACTGGTAGCCAAGGTTTGGAAGATCATACAGACTCCAATCCAATTGAAAGTATATGATGATCTTTCTTATCCTGTCATTTACCTTATTCTAGTTTAGTTTAGTTTTTCTTTTTTGGTTTATTATATTATTAATGTGATCGTGTTCTTTAGGTCCAAATTCTGATAACACAATTTTGGACGACAATAAAGTTTCTGGCAACCAAGGTCTGTTAGATCATGCAGACCCCAATCCAATCTATGGTATATGTTAATCTGAGTAGCTTACATGATGATCTGCACAATGTGTACAGTAACTTTAAGACATCTAAGGAACTCGGGGGGCTTTGGAAAAGAAGTATAAAACTAAAGATGCTGAAATGAAAAAGTTTATTGTGGCAAAGTTTCAGGACTACAAGATGGCAGACAGTAAAGTGGTTGTTATCCAAGTTCAGGAGTTGCATGTTATAATTCATGATCTCCTTACGGAGGGTATAATTTTATTTATTACCTAGTTTAAATATATTAAATCTATTCTTAATACTCACGCAATCTTTAATGTAGGATTGGTTGTGAATGACATTTTTGAAGTGACATCCATCATTGAGAAGTTACCCCTACTTTGCAAAGACTTCAAGAGCTACTTAAAGCAAAACCGCAAGGAGATTTCTATTGAAGATCTCATTTTATGTTGAGAATTGAAGAGGACAACAAAGCAGCAATAAAGAGGTCACTGACAAATTAAACAATAGTAGAGGAAAATATTGTTGAAAAAGGACCAATTATCAAAAAGAGAAAGAAGTTATCTAGACCAAATGGCAATCCAACTAAAAAGAGGTTTAAAGATAATTGTCATAATTGTGGAAAGGTTGGACATAAAGTTGTTGATGGCGCTCTTCAAAGAAGCAAAAGAAAAAAATCAAGCAAATATGATTGAGAAGAATGAAGAAATGGAGAACCTATGTGTTATGTTGACTCAATGCAACTTGATAGGAAATATCAAGGAGAAATGGCTTGATTTTATGGAGCCACTTTACATATTTGAGCAGTTATAGAAGCCTTTGCAACATACGCTCCTGTTACACCTGATGAGACTATATATACGGGAAATTCTTCCACAGCAAAAGTTGAAGGTATGAAAAAGTATATTTAAAGATGACATCAAGCAAGGAGATGACTCTAAACAGAGTTTGTCATTTTTCAGAAATGAGAAAGAACATAGTTTCTACTGATTTCTTGGTCAAGAATGGATTTAAATGTTTTCTTGTTTCAGACAAAGTTATAATTAGCCAAAATGAGATGTATGTAGGAAAAGGCAAGATCAGCATGTACCTTGAATTGGATTGGGGTCCGCATGATCTTCCAGACCTTGATAACCAGCAACATCAGTGTCATCCAAAATTGTATTATCAAAATTTAGATCTAAAAAACATAATCACATGAATAACATAGTAATCCAGAAAAGAAAAACTAAACTACACTAGAAATAAGGTAAATGACAAGGAAAGCAAGATCAGCATATACCTTAAAGTGGATTGGAGTCTGCATTATCTTCCAGACCTTGGCTACCAGCAACATCAGTGTCATTCAAAATTGTGTTATCAAAATTTGAACCTAAAAAATAAGATCACATTTACAGCCTAATAAACCAGGAAAAAAATTTTAACTACACCGTACACTTGAGAATTGAAGAGGACAATAAAGCAGCAGAAAAGAGGTCACTGACAAATTTAATAATAGCACAACTATTATTGAAGAATGACCAAATATCAAAAAGAGAAAGAATCCTCTAGACCAAACGGCAATCCACCTAAAAAGAGGGTCAAAAGTAATTTCCATAATAGTGGGGAAGTTAGATATAAAGATGTTGATTGTCACTCTTCAAAGAAGCAAAAGAAAAAGAATCAAGAAAATATGATTGAGAAAACTGAAGAAGTGGAGAACCTATGTGCTCTGTTGACTCAATGCAACTTGGTAGGAAATCCTAAAAAGTGGTGTCGCGATCCGGACCTAGGGTCTAGAACTGATACAGTAAATGGGAACCTGAGGATCCCCAAACAAGTCTTAAAGTACCAAAATCTACATCATCGATTCGGAAGCGCATTCAAAAGTAACACATAATTCTAAGAGAAAAGAAAGTAGGACTCACACTATAGGGGCATCTTAGGGAAAGGGATTAGCATGAACTCACATAACACATAGCACATCATTACTAAGGGGCGGCTAGTAGGACTCACGCTATAGGGGCAATTCGGTACTTAGGATCTCTCCAAACATAACATAAGATAATCTCATAACAACATAGTCCATAAGTAACCATGATCAAGAATCCCATACAACACTTAGCATAGAACTAAAAGAGTACACAAAATGTCCAACAATACCGCTACATAAGATAGGTCAGAGGCCAAGGCATATACCGGGCTCACTCTCAAAGTAAATAAAGTATAAAAGAACAGCATAGGTAGAAGAGGTGATTGCTTGTCGTTGAAAGATAGGACTCACCACAACAAGTATAACTTGAAACCCAAGCTAGATGTCACACGGTAGATGAATGGACTCCTCGATCCCTACATGGTGAAATCATGTAGGCAAAATATGCCTTAGTACATTTGAATGTACTAAATATGCGAGATGCAATGCATGTAACTTACAAAACCTGCATTCATTGTTAGATGACAAGCACACATAATATAGAAAAGATGATATATCAAGAGAGTAGTATACAATATACTATGAAATCAATGATACATGAAATGCAATGCTCATATATAGTGGGGATATGACCTCAATCGACATATGAAAGGCCCCCTCATCTGTAAAGAGGTGGTCTACTCGCCAAAGGTAAACCATACTTCACCACATAAACACCCCCATTTCATATGAAGCAACCTTCCTTAAGGATACCCCCATTTCGGATAGGATTTTCACATATATTGTATCATATCATATCATTTCTTCTCCTTATGGGCAACCCCATTTCGGAAGAAACTTTCCTTACAGGCACCCCCATTTCAGAAAGGAACCTATGCTAGGCGCATAGTTCGAGAAAAGAGAGGGAACCCTCCTTCCATCGGTGCTAAGTCATCATCCCACAAGAATACTTATAATATACGTAGTTATACATGCTTTCAAAGAGATACAAGTTTTGCCAAAACATTTTAATGCACAATTAGGCTTAAAAGCCAAACACCATTCATAATGATTCATACTTAGGCTCAAATGCCAAAACCATACTTTCTTATTCATAATACTCATGCATAGGAATACCCCATTCATGTACAAAAATGGTACAAGCACCCAATGCTCAAGGAGCCATAATCATAGACATATATGTGATCACATTCTTGTCATAACCATAATCTTATAAAAAAATCATATACTTAGCATAATTGGGCTTAATGAACTTCATAATTTCATAAATACATACTCATGAAATGCATATGCTATGAAAAATGTGGGAATGGCATGAGTAATTGAGATTCAATCTAAGATCAATAATATAATATGGAACTAAAGTAAAACTATAACCAAACCCACATTTAAACTATAATATAAATTACTCATGCGTAAATCAAAGCCTTAAAGGGACTAACAATCATAGACTCATAAAAATTATGAAATTCAATATTTCAAAGCTTGAATCATCTTAAAATTAATAGATAAACATAACTCATTCATTGTTAGAAATTAAGGAATCATAATATTTAAAATCCCAAATTAAAGCTAGAAATTCATGAAATTGCTTGAAAATAATTTGGATCTCCTTGATTGAAAGAAAATCAAGGATCAAAACCTACATACCTTCAACAAGATGAAGAAACCTCAAAGAATTTAAAGAAGAATTGAATTCCCTAGCTCCCAAGTTGAGAATCTCCAAGAGTTCCTTTGTGAAAAGCTTTTGAGAGAGTTTGAAATATGAGGAGTGATTTTTGAATGTTTGAAATAGGGTTAAGTCATTAGATAGTCATTAAATGGCATAGAAGTCCCCAAAAGGCCAATAGAAATAACCAAGTTCATGAAAATGCATTAATGAATCGAAAGGAAAAAATTCTCGGAAGCCACTTCACTTGAGGTCATATGGCCCCGTGTGGCACTCCACGGTTCGTGTGAGGTGCCTGTGAAGCTACACTTAGATGAATTCTGGAAGTTGCAACCTTGAACCAACACTTAGAATTTTCGAGCACAAGTCCCACCAAGCAGACGGCTTTACGGGTCATGTGAAGCCACATAATTTGTGTGAACCAATAGAATATTTTCTCTAAAAGCTTCACGAAGGGCCTCACGGCCCGTATCATGCCACACGACTCGTGTGACTGTGTGTGGCACCTCACTTAACTCCCAAATGGTGGGGTTTCAAGCTCAAGTCATCCCACGATCCCTTGACAAGATCCATGTGGTGTCACAAAGCCCGTGTGGGGTGCCAGTGTAGAGTGACTTGGCTTGTAACACTGCACTAAGAGTCAAGATCCCAAAATCAAGACCAAATATTGTCTCACTGCAGGCCACATGAGCTATGTGGTCCTCCCTTGAGATGACACTTGGTACAAACTTTGTCCGAAATGAAATTTCAAGTCCCAATGACATCGTACGATATTCGGGTCATTACAAGTGGTGGCTTGATTCTGGAGCCACTTCACATATTTGTACAGTTAAAGAAGTTTTTGTAACATATGCCTCCGCTACACCTGCTGAGACTATATATATGAGAAATTCTTCTACAACAAAAGTTGAGGGCTATGGCAAAGTATGTTTAAAGATGACGTCAGGCAAGGTGGTGACTCTAAACAGAGTTTTGTTACAGAAATGAGAAAGAACTTAGTTTTTGTTGGTCTCTTGGTCAAGAATGAATTTAAATGTGTTCTTATTTCAAACAAAATTGCAATTAGCAAAACTGAGATGTATATAGGAAAGGCTACCTTGTTGGGGCCTTTTCAAACTGAATGTAATAATTATTGAAAGTAATAAAGTTCAGGCTTCTTCTTGTCTACTTGATTTAAAATAATCTATGGCATTCACGTTTAGTACATGTCAATTATAAAACCTTGCAAAAAATAAGTAATGTGAATCTATTGCCAAAGTTTGAAAACAAACAAACAAAATATCAAGTACATGTGGAATTTAAGTATGTTAAGCATCCTTGTAAGTCAGTTGAAAGGAATTCAAATCTCTTGGACTTAATTTACACAAATATTTGTGATATAAAGTCACTACCATCTCATGGTGGAAAGAATTATTATGTAACATTTATTGATGATTGTACGCAATACTGATATGTTTATTTAATTAGTAGTATAGATGAGGCAATTGAATCATTCAAACAGTACAAAAGTGAAGTTGAAACACAATTGAATAAAAAGATTAAAATGATAAGGAGTGATAGGGGTGGCTAATATGAGGAGATATGTTTAAAATATGGCATCATTCATCAAACAATAGCCCCTTACTCACCACAATACAATGAAATTGCGGAAAGGAAGAATAGAATACTTGAGGAGATGATGAATGTCATGTTAATTAGTTTTGTTTCACCCTAGAACTTGTTGGGGGAAGCTATCCTTATGGCTAGTAGAATACTCAATCGAGTTCCCCATGGTAAAACAAGATCTATTACATATGAAAAATAGAAAGGAAGAAAAATTAACCTTGAATACTTGAAAATGTGGGGGTATTTGGCTAAGGTCCAGATTCTTAAACCTAAAAGAATAAAAATAGGACCCAAGATGATTGATCGTGTGTTCATAGAATATGCTACAAATAGTAAACCATATCAATTTCTGGTGAATAGATCAAAAAATCCTGACATTCATATCAATACGATAATTGAATCAGAAAATGTTGAATTCTTTAAAACAATATATCCGTATAAGAAAGAATTTGAATCATCTAATGAAAGGACTAAATGACCTCGAGAAGAAACAAAAGAGAGTGATCATAATGAGGAAAATTCAAGGTGTAGCAAACTTCAAAGGACCTCTACTTCCTTTGGACCAGATTTTGTAACATTTTTGTTAGAAAATGAGCCTCGAACCTTCAAAGAAGCTATGACTTCTTTGTGAGCACAATATTGGAAAGAGATAGTCAATAGTGAGATTGAATCAATAATGAATAATCATACATGGGAGTTAGTTGATCTTCTTCCTAGAAATGAACCCCTAGGATCTAAATGGATTTTCAAAAGGAAAATGAAAGGTGATGGCACTATTGACAAATACAAAGCGAGGCTCGTTGTCAAAGGAGTTAGATAACGTGAAGGCCTTGGCTACTTTGATATGTACTCATTGGTAACTAGAATTATGTCAATTTGCACATTAATAGCGTTAGCTGCGGTGTACGATCTAGAAATTCATCATATGGATGTTAAAACAGCTTTCTTAAATGGAAATTTAGAGGAAGAAATCTATATGGAACAACTAGAAGGGTTCATACTTCTTGGAAATGAGAAGAGGGTGTGCAGACTTGTTAGCTCATTGTATGGACTAAAACAGGCATCCAAATTTATGGCATGCAAAATTTGACTAGATAATATTGTCAAGTGGTTTCAAAATTAATTAGTGTGACAAATGTGTTTACATTAAGAACACTTCAAATAAAATTGTCATTGTTTGCTTATATGTGGATGATATGTTGATAATGAGTAACGGTATTGCTAACATAAACGCTACTAAGCATATGCTTGCTAGTGAGTTTGATTGGAAAGATCTACGAGTTACCGACTTGATATTAGGAATTAAGATTCACAAAACTCCATGTCTAGCATTGTCTCAATCTCATTATATATGAATGGTACTAAAAAAAATTCAAGTGCTTAAACTATAAAAGTGCAAAATTTTTCAATTGATCTAAATCTTGATCTGGCTAAGAATAAAGGTGAAAGTCGGTCTCAATTGGATTATGCCAAAGTGTTGGGAAGTTTGATGTACATCATGAACTGTACGCGACCAGACATAGCTTGTGCTCTAAGTAAATTGAGTCGGTACACGAGTAATCTTAACCAAACTTATTGGATGGCGATGAAACGAGTTTTGGGATATTTAGAACATACTCAAAACTTTGCTTTGCATTATAAAAAGTATCCAACAGTAATTGAAGGATATAGTGATGCAAACTGGATTACTGGGTCAACTGAAACTAAATCCACAAGGAGATATGTCTTTACAATTGGTGGAGGAGCAATATCATGAAAATCATCCAAACAAACATTTATAGCACGATCTACAATGGAGGCTGAGTTCATAGCCTTAAACAAGGCTAGTTAAGAAGTTGAATGGCTCCGGAATTTCTTTGAAGATATTCCATTTTGTCCCAAACCAATGGCTCTCATATGCATACATTGTGATAGTCAAGCGGCAATAGGAAGAGCTAGGAGTGTTATGTATAACAGTAAGTCTCTTCACATACATTGAAGACACAATACTGTTAGACAACTCCTCTTTAGTAGAATTATCATAATTGACTATGTAAAGTCAAAGGATAATGTGTCGGATCCACTTACAAAAGGCCTAACTAGAGGATTTTAGAGATCATCAAAGATAATGGGACTTGGTCGAGGATAAATCATTGTAGGATAATCATGTAAAGGGAAATGAAGTGTCATTTCTCACTCATCGGTAAAATAGAGGAAAAGTGTTGTCCTTATATTAGTAAACACTTCCTGTAACCCTTAAAGAGTCAAGTAAAGGGGACCCCTCATGGCGTCGGCACTCGCTCTTCGAGGGCTACGGCTTCGGCTTCGGCAAATGATGTAATTGATTGATAAATTTATTGGATAAATTTTATTTAACCAATCTCAAAATTTTCTTTTTCTGATATTTTCTTTTTGAATTATTAATTAATTATTTAATTTGTAAATTATCTATTAATTAAATTAATTTACGGTTTATTTATTAATTAAATTAGTACGTGAAGTTAGTTTAACTGAGTTTTAAATTTCACTAGTAATTGTTCCCAAAAGACATCATACCAGTTCTGAACAGACGAGATTGTTCTGAACGGATAGATTCTCACCCAACACTGCCTATAAATAGAGGTCATTACTGCATTTTCCAAAAACAAATTTTTTTCATCTTCTGCACATATTGTCTTACAAAGTAAAATTCGAGTTTGTGTGAAGCCAGTGCTGATTTTTTGAATTCGTTGAAAATCACAAGAGTTTGAGCTACCGCTACTTCTGTGATCGTTAATCTGTTTTACCCTGGGAGGAGATAATTCACAAACTTCGGGCATAGTGAGGGGATTAAATTCCTCAAGGATACACCGTAAATTCTGTGGACTCAGATTGTTATATATATTTTTGTTTATATTCTGTTTTCTCCATTGCTTATTAAAATACAAGAATGTCAATTACTTTTCACTTTGTCTGTCTTTTGCAGGATAAATCTATCTCATAATTTGGAAAAAGTATTTTAGACGTCAAGAAGTTCAAAAAAAATTGAGACACAACATAAAAGATATATATTGACACATTATCAATTAAAATGCTCTTGATTCGATCTGTACAAATAACGATAGACGTCAAGAAGTTCAAAAAATCGAGACACAACATAAAAGATATATATTGACACATTATCAATTAAAATGCTCTTGATTTGATCTGCACAAATAACGATAATGAATTCAATTTTTTTGGTTGAATCATGGTTAGTACATTTAATATGTGGGAATAAAAAAATCTTTAGTATGAAAGTTTTTTTCAATCGTGTCCTAAAAGACGTGTTATATCTGTGCAGACACGTACTCTAAACTAATATTATTAAATATGAATGAGTCAACTATTTATTCATTTTCATCTAATTCATTTTCAACCTGCAAACCATACGAATCAATACTAACTTGCATTAAAGTTTGACTTCCACGCTAACTACTTCATGCTTGTTTGCTAATTAGAAATGCTTTAATTGGATTTAGAAGGTTAAAATTTGTTCTAACAAGAGGATTAACAATAATAAATAAACGAATGATTCATTTCCTTTAGAGTGTCAAATCTTCTGTTTTAGAAAATGGCATGAAGAATATTGCAGTGTCGCTCGATGAAAAGAGTGGCAATGTCAGCCCATATAAGATGAAAAAAGTTCATTTAATTCATACATATTTTAATAGATTACTCATATTTTCTATATTTTAAAAATTTATATAAATATGATCAAAATCGATAAAACATGAGAATTATATAAATTCGTAAATATCCTACTCATAATAAAAAAAAGATTATTGTACTAAAAAATGTATTTATTTAAAGTTGGGAGAGGGGAGCAGCCAGGGGGTGTGTGGGGAAAAGATTTATTTTTTTACTTTTTCTTCAAAGAAAATTGGAATGGGATTGGGGTAGGTGTGGGGGTTGGAGACCTTCTACCCTACGAAAAGAATTAATATTTTTCACCTTCACCTCAATTTTATTTTTTAAAACAATAATAATAATTCACCCCAACCCTTCTATCCTACCCCATCCCAATTTTTTAAAACAAAAAATTTTTAAAAAATCCCCCCAAAAAGTTGAGTTGTTCCAACCCCCCACCCCCAACCCCGATTTATTTTTAAAAAAGAATTAAAAAATCAAATTCTTTTCACACCCCATTTCCCTGCTTCCATCCTATCCCCATCCCTCTCTTCCACCCTACCCCACGCCCAAAATCTATTTTTTAAGAAAAATAAAATTTAACTTTTTTGCCTTTTGAATTTTTTTTTTCTTCAAATATAATTTGAAGGTGGGATGGGGAAAGGGGAAGTGAAAAAAAATTAAACTTATTTTTTACCTTTTTTTTCCTTAAAAATAATTAGAGCTAGTGGAAGTTGGGTGGGGGTGTGCAAATATCGAACCGACCAATAAACTGAACCGACAAAAACGTTATTGGTTTATTATTATTAGGTTATTAGGTTATCGAGTTTTTAATAATTTTGAAAAAAAAGATTATTGGGTTATCGATTCGATATCGATTTTTATTATTGGGTTATTGGATAAACCAATAACCAAATAAGATTGTAATAATTTATTATTTTACCCTTTCGTAAATTTTAAATATTAGTAATTTAATGGTAAAGGTACACCATAGCAATACTTTACATATTTTAATCCTTATAGTACTTAAGCAATTAGTTATTCACTTTAGTATTCTAGTTTGTAATTAGCTAATTATAGCTTTCGCAAATTTGTAAACATAATTTTCGTACTCTATGTGTTTTTTTTATTTTATTATTAATGCAAATTCTCATTATCATTCTTATCAGATAAATCGAAAAGCGAAGCATTAATAACTTAAAATCGATAAACCAAAATTGATAAAAATTATTTTATTTGGTTTCTTAGCATATTTAAAAAATCAAAAATCAAACTGATAATATACTAAATCGAACCGAATCGACCGATGCACACCCAAAGTTAGAGTTGGGTGGAAGGAGGGGGATGGTGAAAAAGAATTTAACTTTTTTAAAAACAAAATTGTTTCTTTAAAAATATTTTGGGTGGAGGGTTGGAGGAGTGAAAACTTTAATCTCTCCATTTCTTTCTTTGTGAAATTACTAATTCAAGAGTTCGGTCGGGATGATAGAAATTGAGTATCAATAATTTAGCTTTGCTTTATTTGTTTTTATTTAGAAGATTAAAGTGGGTTAAACCAATTTTTTGAAATTATATTTGATCAAATCCATATTTATCCATATTTTATATGAATGGATTATAATTCAATTCATTTTGACTCACTCAATCCATATTCAATCTATCCAAATCCGATCCGATCCACCTAAATCAACCGATATCATATTTTGTATACCTTTCTCTTCATTAATGTCAATCATCTTTGCTCATGATTCTGCGTCAGTATTAGTGTACTTCAACTGAATATTGAAATTCCACTGAAGCTAAATCTTTCACTTGTGGGAACGACAAAAACCATTTCGACGTTGGAACGTGAATGGAAGATACATCTGAAGTCATAAAATATTACGAAACTACCCTTTTGTTGCAGCCCCTGAGGTGTCGGAAATGAAACAGTGCATGACATGCTTTAAAGTGAAAGCTATAATAATCAAAGTCTTCTGAAACAAACCACTCCAAAACATGTTTCCTTGAGCATTCCAATGAAATTTCAAGTAACTATTATACGTAGAAAGAAGCGATGAGCGTCCAATACTAGGTGCTTAGCCTCACTGCACAACCAACACACATTTATACAAGTAACTGACAGAATGGATTGAGTAAGAACCCGATCAAGTCTCCTCTCATGATTCCGAATGTGATGTCCAATAGACCAGCCCGCTGGAATATGTAAAAAAAAAAAAAAAGTAAATATTAAAATTGAACAGAAGCCTCTCTTTTTTCTCATGGTGTCCGTGAAAGATGTGCATGTGCTTGGAGACACGAGTCCACAGGCCAGCAAGCAGGCTTACCACCAGAGCTATATGACACAACTGAACACAACATAGATGTGATGTATTCTTTTTCATGTACAAAGTGGAGAATGTGTGACGTATTGTTTGTTAGTCTTAATGGGACAAGGAAAAGAACTAGAAAGCTACTTTGAATTTCAATTCGAGCATTCCTCTTTATTAGCAACGCGGAGAAGAGAGCATTACACTGAACACCTAGTCTACCGACTATGCTCTGATATTCTTGGTGAGAGACAAGTTCAAAACAATTGCTTTCTATTCCAGTAGCATTATGGCCAAAAATAAATGTAAACAACGGGGGAAGAGAGGAGAGGGCAGAAGGGGCAGGTGGATGAACGACAAAACTCAACTAGAAAATATTGCATAAAATAACCTTTGAAGAAGCAAAGAACCTTTATGCAACAATCATCCTTTTCCCCACTACATCTAAGGTTTCACAAGGCAGCAAAACCTAACAAATATTAAACAAATTACCTGATCAAGACAAATACACATTGCAGAACACCAGCAACTCCTGTCCAAGCTGAAGGACCAGATTTTCCTAGTGCATCTTGTATCAATAGGCCAACTGATGCAGCCAAAGAGACGAAGGATACAACATATGCAATAAATAACCACAGCTTCAACCTGCATTGTCAACACTCAAACAGTTGACTCAATGTGACGAGGAAAAAGCAAATAGAATCAGAAATCTATAAATTTTTGATAACCTAGAAGCATACATCTATTAAAAGAAATAACATGTGCAAAGACGGCTCTCTCTACCTATAATCACGACTAATGCCCATGAAATTATAGGAGTACCGCAACAAATGAAGATTATATGATGTGGACAGGGAATAAGCAAGCCCAATTTTCTGTGAAGTCAGCTAATGGTGAATTTAAAAACCTCAAATAACCAGATTGGTTGCTGTTCATGGAAGATGATATGGAGAGTCAAAATCCCATATAAAGCAGCATCTTTCAGATGGTTGTTAGCCGGAAAAAAAAAAAAGAGGATGTATTAGCACATGATAACCTCAGCAAGAGAGGCTATCATATGTGCCCAGATGTTTACCTGGGAGTAGGTAGAGACAATGGCTGGTCAGCTATGGTTTTTTTTTAATAGACTTGAGGGGAATTAGGTGGGCTATGCCAAGAAGAAGAATTGAAGTTTTTGGCTAGTTGGAACAATGAGAGCAGATTATCCTGTAAGAAAGAGAGATGGCGGATCATCCCTGCTTGTATTTGGTGGACGATTAGAAGAAAAAGAAATCAAAGGTATTTTGAGGACAAATGTAGCTTGCTGGATGGAAGTCAAAATATTTTTCATTGGGATGCAGATTCACCCTGATAACTTCTGTCTTAGATGCTCCACCAACTTATATGATGTCACTTTTTCATAACCCCCAAGCTGTTGTGCACAGGATGGATAAAATCAGGAGATCTTTCTTTGGCTAGGTAACAAGGAGAAAGGAGAAAAGAGGTTTTCAGTTAGTCAAAAAGGAAAAATCTTATCAGAAGTAGAAGTCATGGTAGGATGGGCATAAAGAATCGTAAGAATCAGAGCACAGCTCTTAAGGTGACATAATTATGGAGACACTCTTAGGAGCCCCAAGCTTTTTGAAGTAGTGTTATCTAAACCAAGTATGGGGAGCTGGATAATTGGATTTCTAAAAAAGTTGCTACACCTTATGGTGTAAGCCTATGGAGATCTATTAGTTCATACTGGCCTTTGTGTACAAGTCAGTCTACTATCAACATTCACAATAGCAACAAGACTCATTTTTGGATAGACAAGGGGGTACAGGAGTTATTTCTTGAATTGTTTTCTACGCCCCAACATCACCACAAAACAAAAGCTGAGATGTAGACCCATCAAGGATGGAACTTAAACCACAAAAGACATTTAATTGATTGGGAAATCCCAAGGTTATCTAATTTTTACACGTTTTTGGAAACTTTTCAAGGACCGCAAAGTGGAGTGCAGTGGACTGTTTATGGTGGAATGGACATAGCAAAGCTATTTATAAAGTGAGGGATGGGTACAAAAGTCCAAATCAAGCTTAGCCACGGCTAGTTGGATACTACCTGACCATGGTAGCACATCTGGAAAGTTCAAGTGCATTTAAAAGTGACTGTTTCACTTGGCCAAGAAAATCTACCAAGGAGGGAAATATTTCAAATATGGATTGATGCTATAGCACCTGACTTCATAAATAAATAACATAGCAGTTAATTGCACCCAACTCCAACAAACCAACATTTCTTTTTGACAAGGAATTTGGGCGGCTTCCTTTTTTTGGATTGATTTTTTCTAACTCTTCCTAGATGCTCAAGATGTTATCTACGAGATAGTGAGGCTGAGACAATTAGTCATCTTTTCATGTACTACAGTCATTGACCAGCTGTGGGAGATTTTTATCAATCTCAAAGGCATCTGTTGGCCAATCCCTAGAGTAAGATTGTTGACACTCTTTTTAGCTGGGAGGAAGCTGGAATTGGTGCGAGAAACACAGAAAAGATGGAGAATTATCCCAGCATATATTTGGTAGACCATCTGGAAAGAAAGAAATGACAGATGTTTTGAAGATAGAAGTAGTAATGTACAGAAGAAAGCTTAACTGTATATTGTAGTTCTGTTTTTGGTGTACAAAGGCTAATTCAGAAGACACTGAAACAATGCTAGATGTTTTAGAGTCTACTTAGGATTACAATCTCAAATTTGTATTTTGTGTTTCTTTTCTTCTTTTGTTGGTATAGTTCTTTCAGTACCATCTAACTATGGGCTTACATATACCAGTTCAAAAAAGGACAAAGGTAGCTCTATACAAAAGTTGAAGATGAATTATCTAGTTCTTTTCTATTTTTTGGTGTAAACAGCCATACTCGGAAGATTGTAAAGCTATTTTTGATGCCTTACATTCCTTGTTAGACATAGATTGGAAGTCCCTGTGTGTGTGTGTGTGTGTGTGTGTGTGTGTGTGTGTGTGTATTTGTGCTGGACAAATTATATTATCAATAAAATCTTTGATCTAACATGACAGGTTTTGAAAGCTTGTCTGCTTTCACTTCCTTGGATCATCATAGATTCTAACATCAATCGCCTTACTAGGCTTTCTTCACATATCATCCTCAAAACTTATGTAGTCTAACACAGGAGTTCAAATTCAAGCGAAGAAGAAGCAAAACCCAAACCAAGTAAATTTTCCCCTTGGATGGTCTTCTCCACATGATAGTGTTTATCCTTTACTTGGAAGTGTTCCACAAACCAAGCAATTTTCCCCTTGGATGGTCTTCTCCACATGAATGTCCATTCAACCATGGCATAAGCCGAGAAGACTTTATCTCAAGGAACATTAGTCTCGTACAAACAAGGCAAAGTCTAAAAGATAACAATCAAAGTTAAATTATGTCCTCTTTGTCATGAACTGTCCTACTTGTGCGTCATGTTCATGTAAGTTTTTGCATCAGATCACAAGGGCATGAACTCTTAGTAGATAAGTAGGAGTAGTGATGTCTTCACATCGTATATTTGTTTATTCTTAGCGTATTTACATTGCCTGTATATCTTGTGTTGTCATTTTCCATTTTTATATGTTAATTTTATCGTATTTACATATAATATCATGTGTTTTTCCTTATTAGTCGCCCTTTTGGTTCCCTTTCTTTTCCTTTCCTTTTCCCATATCTAGTTTATTCTGCTTATGTGTTTTTCAGACGAGGGTTCCCAGGAAACAACCTCTCTACCTCTACAAGGTAGTGATAAGGTCTGCGTACATTCTACCCTCCCCAGACCCCACTTGTGGGATTCCACTGGGTATGTTGTTGTTGTTGTTATCACAAGGTCATGAACTCATAATCAGGTTCATTTTGAAATTCATCAAAATCTTCTTCTTAGAGGCCTGAATGGTGAAAGTGCTCACTGATCTTGCTTGGGTTGATACCAATCTCCATGCTCAACTCCACCTGCCTCATCTTCAACTAATCATTTTTATTGACGTATAAAACGTTGGCATAAAAGTCTCCTATCAATATGGCGTTTGTATCCACGGCCTTTTGAGCAGATGTCCATTTTATTGTGTGCATCAGATAAGTTTGTCGACAAGTTTCTAATCTCAAAGCAGACTCAAAGACATAGGACCTATAAAGCTCCATCCTCGATAAACCTCTTCTAAAATTGGTAAGGGATATATAAATATATACTAAAGTTGCACCATAACAGTGCAAAAAGACTTCACAAAATCCCAGCCAAGCATAGGCTACTGCTTCACAAGGATCACATCATACCAACTAGTGATTTAGCCTCCTCACCACAGCTTTCTTTACGCCAAAAATGAAACAAAAATATACAATTCATTTTGATTTTCTCCACAAAATTGTAGTCATCTTCAAAAGCTCTATAGTTCCTCTCCTTCCAAATAGTCCACCATAGGCAACATGCAAACAGGGGCAACTTTTCACCAATTTTTCTAACTGCCTTATCATTTTAATTCCAACATTTCAGTAAATCAACACTTGTGATGGCATTGACCATCTGATTCCGACCAAGTTCAAGAACAGTTGCCATAGTTGTCCAGTAACAGGACAATGAATGAATAAGTGACTTATTTTCCCTAGCAGCTCCGCACAAAAAGCAACTAGAGCACACTTGAAATCACCTTCTTTGAAGTTAATCCTGTGTGAAATCCCCTTCTTGAAGTTTATCCTGTGTGAAATCCCCTTCTTTGAAGTTTATCCTGTGTGAAATCCCCTTCTTTGATAAACCTTCTCGCTTGCTTTTCTTTTCTTTTTGATAAGTAATTAAAGCTTTTATAAATTTGTGCACCAAGTCAGTGCAATAGGCATAATTACAGCTAGTATAATTTCTCTATTGTGTTTTAACATTCCATCTTACATCATGTAGAATAACCAGATTGCAACAAAATGCTACCAAGAAAAACAACTCTGTTTAAGGTTGTGCATGTTACTCCTTTTGCCTCCAAAGATTATATTGTTCCTTTCGAGCTAGATAGTTCACCAAATGACCTGAGGTATCTTTCCGAGATTTTTTCCTAAGCCCCCTCTCTGTTCCAACCTTGCAAAAGCTCAATCATAGAACTAGGCATGGTCCAATTTATGCCTAGAATAACAAAAATACATGTTCCATAGCTGGCTCGTGATCCTACAATGCAGGAAGAGGTGGTGAACTTGTCGTGTGCTCTTCACACAGTGGACATCTGCTGCACAGTTCAATCTACCTCTTTTGCAGGTTCGGTTGTGCGAGACAAACCACCTTAGCAACTATCCAAGAGAAACAAGAGACCTTCAAAGGTGCTTTATTTCTCCAAATCTTATCCCAAGGACATGAGACCCTATCAATGCTAGAATCTAGATGTGGTAACAATCTCTCACTGAAAAAGGTCCCTCATGATGGCTTTTTCAACTGATGGAGTCTGTTCTGTTGTGGCCTAGTGTTATGCTGCTTAACAACTAAAGCAATTGACAAAGTCTTTCTACTTTCCAACCATTACTATTTCTTTTTAGAAAAAGATTCCATCCTTGTGTCGAACAAAATATCGAGATTTCTCCCTTTTGTTGAGAAGATAAGTTGACGATGTCCATGAATTGGCCTTTCCGAGGGGCGTGACCCAAACATGTGTGTTCCCAAAACCTGATTTTCCTCCTATTACCACGAATAAAACCCATGTGTGACTTGAATATGTTGCAGTAGCCTCAGATCTGCTTCCATAGTCCAGTATCACGAGGTATTGTTGAGATTTTGGTAATCCAGGGACTCTCAAGTGTGAACTTTTTCACCAAAACCCTCCTCCAAAGTGCATCTAGCTCAGTTGAATCTCCAATGCCATTTCATCAACATGCTATCATTATGTATCTTTAAGTTATTAATACCAAGGCCGCCTTTCCTTTTGTCTCAAATGACTTTCTTTCCGTTCTCAAGGAAGAAAGAATTAGATTAATTATTACCTTTCCAAAGGAAGTTTTTCATCTCAATCCTTCCAATCTTTTCCGAGTAAGTGCACTGAGCACACTGTTGATCAAAGTGATTCTGCCACCAATGAAAGATATTATCTCTTCCAGCCTGCCAACTTCTTGCTCTTGTTGTTGTAATGCATGTGATGCATTTTCTGAATGAGTCGAGCTGACAGTGGATCCATCAGAGCCTTATTGACAAGTTAAGATAGCACCGATTAGCACTAAGAGAAGTTAGTTACTAATGCATGTGATGCATTTTCTGAATGTGCTGAGCAGACAGTGGATCAACCAGAGCATTCTTTTGTTGCAGGTATGGAGGAGGAACTTTTATCTGTTTTTCTTTTGCCTAGGTTTTAGCCATTTGAACCTTTGTAGCCCTTGAGATGATCGATCCCTCAATTTCTGCATCTGTGGAAATGTAAACCAACACTGCATAGAATTAAATCCAGTTCAGTTAGTTCAGTTCAAGGCTCATCCTTTCCAAGTTGATCTTCGAACACTCTCCCAATTATATGTGGCATCTGAGTCCTGCCCACTTAAGTGGAACTCATGCTTGAACGGGTTACTTGATTTTTATTTCTATTTTTGCAACTATGAAGGCAATGGGACAGATAAATATCATGCCCTTGAGAAGAAAGAGAGTTTTATGCCCTCCAGTTGAATCTATCTTTATTACCTAGTTGGACTTTTTGGTGGTGGGCATTACAATTCCATTGCCTGCAAATATGTTTGAATTTCAAAGGAAGTGATATTCACCTGGAATTGCTTTTATGCTTCATCTATGACAAAGAATAAACTAGTGCCGCGGTTCTGACTGCATGCATCATCTGTTAACTTCCTTTTGTTCATGGAGTAGATGAAGCTTGAACTTAGCAAGTATACCTAAGGTTACTCCTTTAAGTTACTCCAGTGTGTTCTAAAATTTTGTTAGTCTTACAATCTCCCAATCATTGAGTTGCCTTCTGAAATTGAGATTCCAGCCACTGTTTGCCCACACTTGCCCCACTATTGCTTCTTGTTGGGGGCATAAACTATTAAAACCAGGAAAGCGTTCCTTCAAGGCACCTTTGCCTAGCCAATTGTCTTTCCAGAAGGAAATCTTTAAACACTTACCTCCATAAGGACTAATGAACAACATCTGTTATTCATCCTCCTTTCATCCCATATTTAGCCTCGATTACATCTTTCAAAATAGCCTCTCCTTCTGTTGCAAATCTCCATAGTCATTTCATCAGTGAACTTTGATTCCGCATTCTTAAGTTCCTAATGGCCAATTCCAATCCCCTATCTTCTTACTAACTGTGAGAGTTTCCAATTTAACCAGCTGGACTTGCCTTTTATCACTGTCTAACTTGCCAAAAGAAGTTCCTTCAAATGCATCTATTCTTTTTACCATACATATAGGGATAGGAAACAGAAACGTCATGTACAAATTCCCAGTAACTAATTTCAACATTCAATATAAAATAAATGTCCACCAGACCCTACTTGTGAGATTTCACTGGTATGTTTTTTGTTGTAGTAATATAAAATAAATGTTGATACAAATCCAACTCCTCAAAAGGTGATATTCTCCGATTAAGGTAACTCTAACAATTACTTCTATATAGTAGCTTAAAATCATTGCGTCTCATTAGGACCACTTAGCAAATCATCACTTAAAGCACATGACTTCACTCATAAAAAGATTATCACTTCACAGTGCTTTAAGATAAAAAATAATGGCTTTTAATGACAATGATTTGGATAGCTTGCATACTATATTGGCATCCCTTACACCTTGTTTGGATGGTGGTTTGCCATGGTATGGTATGGGATCGTTACTAAGAGAACAACGTTTTTTTGATTGTTTCATTAATTATGTGGTATGGTATCGTTTTGTTACATGGGTTTGTAACCATGAAAACTCTCACTTTTTGAAACCCTTAATTGGTGGTTTCCCATGGTTCTCTTCTTCTTTTTCCAATTATATCTTTACTTAATATATAATAATCCTAATTTGCCCTTTACCCTAATATCTACTGAAATCATCTTAGATCCTCTGCAACCAAGCTTCTCTTCCTCCTATGCATCCTCTGCATCCTAATTTATTTCTTCTTTCTTCCCTTTTCCAGTTATTTGTTTAACTAGAAAAAAATATTAGAATATAACAAGAACCATGTGATTTAGACAATTAAACCATGGTTAGTACTAATGAAGGTCTCAATCTGGATAAAATAAGTATGCAATTAGCTCAAGGAGGCAATATATTTTACATCAACTATACGATTTACTTCAAAGCATATTTGGCATCTTTTCAAATTATTGGAAGTTTCAATCACAAATGCAAAACAAAAACATTTCTCTTAACAACAGATAATGGATGCAACTGGGCACACCCAATTCTACAACTAAACTTTTTTTCTTTACAATATAATAACTATGGGTATTTTCATAAATTTATTGGTTACGATACGATACCACAAGATCAAACCAAACAACAAAATAATTATGAAACGATGATAAACCATACAATCTATCCAAACATTGTATTGTATTGTACCATATCATACCATACAACACCACACATTATGAAACTACGGGAAACCACCATCCAAACAGAGTTTTAGGGCAACTCAGGTTGTGGAGAAAGTTTTAGAACTCATGCTAGAAAAAAGACAGTACTCTTACAGTTCAAGATAGACTCCATTGGAAGGTATGTTGATGAGCCACTTATGATATCATATGAAACTTCATCGATGGATATAACAGTTCTGCAGTTTAAGTAGATCCATCCATTGTGATGACTACAGAGGGAAAATTCAAAAGACACTACCTAGCACAACTATCGGCACAAATACTAAGATGGTAAACCCATCAGGATACACCGAGCATGACGCGTTTTCTGCAAAATCTACTCCTTAGCAGATGTATGTTTTTCCCCAACTTCAATATACAACGGTGAAGGAATAAACATCAGCAACACATCCTACACAATCTGTTGTGATGAGGTAACCCTTTCGGTGTCTGCCTTTTTAGTAGTCCTATTATCCACTCATCCTGTGTATTCTTGTTATATTACCACAGCTAGTAGGATCGCCATAGACAGTACAACTGCTATAGTCTGTCACTGGTGAAGTTTCATGGGACTCGATTCATGGCTCATCTACGTCATCCTCCGATGGTCTAGCATGAGCAGTAAGAGTCCAGCACGACTACTAGAACCTACAAAACTCTATTGCACTAGCCAATCATTTTATCAATTTCTTTATCAGTTTTCTTTTGTTGCACTTGATTGGGTTAATTAAATCACTATTGTGTAATTAAACTACAGGGATAGAGTTGGTAATCCTGAATAGCAAATTACTTTCTGCAATCTCTATCTCAGGCGAAACTAACAGAACAAGACATTCAATTGATAATCCTGAATGATTGATGTTTAAGCCAATGAAATATCAACACCCAGAAAAAAGGGGGAGGTAAATTTTAGTCCAATTCTCAACAAGAAACGAGTTAATTCAGATAGAGTGCACTATTCGTACCTCCACTCTCCTTCATCATAAGGAGAGTAGTCAATGTCCTCTTTTCTGACGCAATTAAACATCAAAGCAGCCAAAGATGCAAATATACCTACAATAAGCAAAACCCACATATCAAAATCAAAAATCATATCCAGAAACCTGCCTGTCAAGAACCAAGTCAAAATTCAATCCACATATAAGAAGAACCAAGAAATTCAACAAAATCTTGGTAAAACCCTATATATCAACAACCAAGAAAATTTCAACAATCTTACGCGGACCCATATATTATACGACAATAAATGATCGCAGTACCTGGAAGATAATGAATGAAAGAGATTTTGACGGAGCTGCAAACGACGGCGTCAACCCAGAACCACCATCCGGCGCCGAAGACAGCGCCGGCGACCCCCGGTCCAAATATGGCCCATAGCTCTGAAAAATCCATTAGATTAACCCCTTCTAAATTGATTAGAATTCTATTTGACAAGAGGTTTCTTCAGATTCGTGAGGTCGTCAATCTCACTCTTCCAGTAGTTGAATCTTTTTTTTTTTTCTTAATGCTTTCCAGACTAAAAAAAGAATTGACATTAAACAATTCTTGCATAATTTTTCTTTTTAAAAAAAAAAAAATAATTATTGCACTATTAATGGAATTTTTTTTAATCAGTGTCCGTAAAAACTTTATATACTAGTTTGATACTAGTATATAAAATTTGAACATGTACAGAAGATAGAGGCAGATCGAAGAAGTATTGTGGAGGTTATCAGACCAGATACTGTGAAATTTCATCACTCCGAGAAAATGACCTTTATTAAAAAAGAGTGAAGGTCACATATCATAGCAGAATGTTAATGGGTTAGTAGGGGTAGATTGATGTATGGTCGTGTGATATAGTAAGGTAATAGGATTAGTTATGTCTTTATATATTGTGTTGTCATTATCTGTCTTATATTTGTTACTTTTATCGTATTACAGAGTATCATTTGTTTTTCATTATTTGTCATTTTCTTTTCTTTTCCCTTTTTTTTCATGTCTAGTATCTTCTGGTTATGGAGCTTGATTTTTAAGATGGGAGTTTTTCGGAAACAACATTTCTCTCTTTATGTGATAATGGTAAGATCTGGATACATTTATCCTCCCCAAATCCTACTTGTGGGATTTCACTGAATATGTTATTATTGTTTTGGTATTAGTACAAAAAGTGATTTTAATTTGACCAAAATTTGCCTACTTAAGGATATCTCTTTCATTTTTAACAAAAAAATATAATGTTTGTATACCTTATCCCAAATTTTACAAGATGCTCAAACAATCATAGAAGTTTTTTGCACTGAATATTTATATCAAATTAAATATAATTAACTAAAATAAACTAAAAATATATGTCAATTAATCACAATTAAGTAATAAAACTCTATAGATTTGCAAATATAGGTTAAAAAAATGAGAGAGATAATATTATTTTAGGAGATAAAAATCAAAATAGCCCTTCATCTTTAGATTAAGACTCAAAGTCATTCTTGAATTTTCACATTGAGCACTAATAGTCCCTCGTGTTTGTAATATTGATGCATTTTTGTCCTTCCCCAAACTTTTACCTATTTTTTAATATCGATTTTATACACAATTTTATGTATAGATTGCTCAATCGTTTTTTTATATATATATATTCAATAGAAATATAACTTCATGTGAAAAAAAAGTGAGAATAAGAACACCTTATTCATTTGAAATGTTAAGACTTCTATCTCCTTCTAAAACCCTAATTGTCGTTGTTGCTCTAGCTACCTCTTATTGTTATTTTCCGGTTGCCATGGCCACTTCTACTAGTCAACCCCCCGCTGGGGTTGATCTCCTCAATAACCCCAAATCCAATTATGTTGATGTCCTTTAAGCCCCCTCAACCTGAGTCGAAACTCATCCATATGAATCCCATGATCTTTTTGCACGGTGAACCTAGAGTAAGACGAGATTAATCAAATGATTATTAATGAAAAATTACAATTTGCAGTTATGGATAAGTTCTCTTATGGATGGCACAACTTTCAAGATATGAAAGATGTGATTTGAAAGGGGAGTACAACATTGGAGTACTACATAGTAGGCACATTTTGATTAGAGTCTCCAACATGAAGGACTACGTCAACGTGCTCTCAAAGCCAGCTTTCCATATCACCCACAAACACTGGACTCACACCATGAGAATCCTAAAATGGGATCCATTGTTCGACCCAGAGAAAGAGGCTACTACTGCCATTGCCTGGATCTTTTTCCCCTCTTTGCCCCCAAATTTCTTTTGAAATGAGACGGTTCTCTCTCCCCTGGACAATGGCTAAACCCTTACAGGTTGAACTTGCTACGAAAAATCGAACACGCCCAAGTTGTGCTCGTGTGAAAGTGGACGTGAATCTACTCAGTGATCTCCCCAAACACATCAATGTGAGTTTGACAAGAAAATCCAAGGAAATAGTTGAAAGATGGATTAACATCAACCATGACTACGTCCCAAAATATTGCAAGAACCGCAAGATCCAGGGACATAATAAACAGCTTGTTATATTCTCCACCCACAACTTTATCCTAAGTCTGAGGATCAAATGAACGATCGGAGGGATAAGGAAAAAAGGCTGATCACAATGGAACGATGAAAAAAGAGGAGGACCAGTTTTAGGAACAGAAAGAGAGAAAGGGCAGGAACAACGGAGTTCCAAATATAAAGGGGAAACAGGTCTGGTATGCTAGAGGAAGAGTGAAGCAAGACAACAATGCAGTGCAAACAAATAATCAATTTGAAGCTTTGGAAGCTTTAGATAAAATCGAGTACAAGGATACGAAACTGAAAATGAGCACAGATACATTAAATAAACATTTAACAGCGTAGCTGTTGGGGAAATAAGGATACGAAGCAAAGGACCCATGGAAGCAATGCCACAAACTCGAGCAAACAACTACGAGCTCAGAGCCTCAGAATGGGTAGTAAAGCATGGCAATGCACACAATCCACCGAGGACAAAGAAGTTGGATCTACACAACAGCAGCTGAGCCTACTATCTGAAACCGGGACTAACACAATCTGAAACTACGGTGATAAAACTAAAAACTCATTGCTCTGCGCTAATTGCTTTCAATTAACATTGTAAGAATATTTACAGTAACTTTACAAGGCTCGAGTAGAAAGGGATATCTTCTAACTACTGTATACAGTTACAAGAAGCAGAGCTATTGTCACCAACCAGATCACAATAAACAACCATTGTGGCAGAGCCATTCAAATCACTCCAAGATCCACTGTACAGTAAGCTCTGAATATACAACAATCAAATACCATCCTCAAACCTAATCTCCATGGCTCCTGGAAGGGCGCTTCTTGTCATCATCTTATCTTTAAATAAGCCATCCTTCCTGATGGTTCAGATAAAAATGGTGTACCAGCAGCAAAAGGCCAGATACAGTAACAAAATCCTACAATTACTGAGCTAAAACCTATCCATCAGGATCCACTGGCTCTCCAGAACACTCGTCTGGAGCAGCTTCCTCCTCCTTAGGAAGGCACCGGATTGGGACATAGACATACCCTTTAGGCAATCGCTGGTTCTTCATTGAGGCTTGATCTGAAGTCATTACCAGCTCTTTCTCAAAAGTTTCCATATGCTGTATATGCAACAAACAAAGTTAAGAGTGAAATTCTAGCAAAAAAATATGCATATCAAATATCTAACCAATACATCCAACTAAAAACATGGATATTTCCTGTTGTGAAGTATGTCATCCTAATAAATCAAAGCGAACATTAACTCTACCTTTCTATATCTCAATCGCTTGTCCCCCTGATCTGTAGAGTTGGAAGAAGCTCTATATGGAATTTGCTTCCCAGAAAATGACACCCGTGCAGTTTTTTGTGTGACAGGATTGGGTGATGTAGAACTATCATCAGTCTTCTGATCATTGTCCATAGACACAGGAAATTTAATGCGCCGTTTTCCAGCCACAGCACTGTCTACTGTTATGTCATCTGATCTTTGTATTGTTTCACTGCCTGATTTATAGCCATCAGTATAGCCTTTAATGGAAGTTGTAGTAGCTGAATCTGAACTAACATCAGGTTGGAAGTATGGGTGTCGAGTCAGAGCAGATAAAACAGCATTGTCCCTACTTGAAGCCAGAATATCATGTGAGCAAAGGATTACTTCACGCTGCAAATCAAAGAACCGTCCATCAGCCATGATAACAGAAGAACATATATAGCATAAAAGAAGCAGTTGAACTCCTCCGCTTTCTCAAGCATGGAAAACATATCATCATTTATCTACCAGGCAGCATACAACGATAGCAGATAGACGTTCACCTGCTAATGTCCCACTAATGATACAAGGAAAAACCAGGACCTTGTAATAGACTATGCGAATCCACTTTGAAGCTATTTCCCATGGACATTTCTCACAATGTTTCTTCTTACCATGGTTCTTAGCGCAAAAGAGGAACTAGCTAGTGCTTTAGAATCCATGGGTATAATTATATTCGCTCTCAGTGTTCATGTGATATAACGCCTGGTGGGCTGTTTAAATTGACTAGACAAATGTTCAACTTTATGACCAAGTATAATGATAATACACTATCCACCTTAAATTGTTTTTTTAGTCTACATAATTTTACTCCCCTTTATTTTAGGAGGCGCTCTTCGTCCTAGTGATTGGATTTCCATGCCTTAGTCTGACACAGGAAACAAGATATTCTCCAAATAAATTCTCAAAAAAAGATATTATTCAAATCAATAATTCACTGTGAAAGCCTATAAGCCTCTTCCTGAATAGGTAGGCACAACAACAGCATACCCAATGTAATCCTACAAGTGGAGTCTAGGGAGGGTGATGTGTCCGCCGTCTTACCCTTACCTTCTGAATAGTATCAAATTATCCAACAAAGCATTCAATTGTTAGTGATGCAAGAATATTTTTACTTCCATAATCTCATCTGTTTTTACTTCTCAATAACTCAGGAATAGAAATGGAGACTGTTATTCCATCTATTTTGATATTGAAAACCAGATTTATTGCCACTTCTTACTACTGTATCTATGTTAATAGGCTTCCCAATGATACACAAACAGGTATTTATGGGACACTAATTGAACACATGGTGATATATAGAACACTGATCTGAAGGCAGGATTACCATTGGAAATATTCATGCACGTTCCGTGCAACACCTATAATACTCATCTTTTCTCAAATAAAATGTTTCTCCTTACCACGGAAACAATTAATTCACATTAAACGAAAGTAAAAATGCAGAATCATAAGACTGCAATATTGCAAAGACACCATACTAACATCTAATAAATGGAACAAGTAAATAGTGTGTACCAACAATGTAACAGAAGTTATGAATTTGACAAGGCAACGGCTAACAGTGATACCAAACAGAAAAAATGCTGGAACAGTGTTTACAACTATTTATGTCATACACATAATCTGCAAAGAGCGTGAAAAAGAAAACAAAGGCTACCTTCAGCTTCTCTCGCTTGACAATTCTTTCGCATAATAGCCGTAATCGCTCCAATTCAACCTGCACAAGAGGATTTGACAGGATTAGGATCTTTGGCCATTCTAAAATGAAAAGTATGTTCATGCTGGTAATAAAAGAATGGTTCAACGTCATATTGGAACAGTAGCTCATAACAGCAACATATAATGAAAAGGAGCTTCCCAGAATGGGAACAGCTACAAGATTTACAAAGCCAAGGCATAAGATTCCCATTTCAGAATGGCACCCAACCCTGAGTACAATCTTATTACAAGTTGTCCAAGGGGGGAAATCGGAGAACTCTTAAGTACTCATGTTACTTTAAATGTTCTGAAACAAGCCAAAGAGCAGTAACTAGATGAAGAGGTGATTCACCTTCCAGGTCTTAAAGAGGATTTTAGTTGAACCACCCAGTTTCAGCAAATGGAGCAAAAAGAAACAACGATAAAAATTTCTAGCACTCAATTCAACTACTTAAACACCAATGGGAAAATTACAAATCACAACCTGATCCAGTTTCAAATATTATCCAGTAAATTACTGAATTAAAAATTCTAACATGCCACCTAAGCTAAACCTACATCACACAAAGGTAACTTGTCCACAAAGCCACCCCAGTAAAGGAAGCAGCACATGGTCAAATAACAACAAAATTGTTCAAAAGTAAATTGCCTACTGCTGTTTGTCGGAATATTGGATTTATTGGTGTATTTGGGTTTATGAACATCATCAACTGTACGATTAATACATTACAGCAGAAAATAAAGCAGTTAACTAAATGACAACATATCCCATTCTCTAGTTTAACAACTAGGTTTAAGCACACCAATACTGGACATTTCTCCAGCTTTCTGATAGAAGTTTAGTCCTCACTTTTTGGTCAGGTCGTTTTCTTGCTCCAACATCTAGTAGATCAGAACTACTAGATGGCAAAAATAGGATTTTCGGACAGCTAAAAGAAGCATCTGTGACGTAGATAGTATAGTAACTTGGACTATTTTCCTTCAAGGTACGGGATTATGCTGGACAGATTCTCGTCATTTATAGAGGAAGAGGCTACCTGTGGTGTGTAATCCATCCAGTAATGCTTTTCAAGATGCTTAACAAAACTAACTGAATGGCTCACAAAATTAAAGAGAAGGGTCGCACAAAATTTCTTCTTTGGCATGGAGTGCCTAACTGCTTGTGTTTAATACTCTTCGGTCGAAACCTTCTTTTATAGATTTCTCTACTTTGATTTGAAGGTTTTAATTTTGTTTCCAGTAGCTTTTTGGTCATGCATCTGCATATTAAACAGACTTCAAAATGCGTTGATTTCCAAATACTCTCTTCTTTTGATACATTCTATACTTGCAGGTTATTAATAATGCTTAGCAGAAACCAAATATAGTGGCAAAAATAGCCAGTCACAGTTATAATGACAAAACAGCATGTGAATAACTAAAGAGAACTGCAGTCCAAAAAGTCAAGATTGGGGATTCTTTCATCTATAACAACCTAAACAATCCCCAATTTTTAGATCCATCAGCTGGTCTGTTTACCACCCTCTTAAGAGTATCCTACTGCTACGTAAACAAAGGAATATTATATAGAACTGGTATTATTATGTCTCTATTCTCCAATTAAAACTTTTTGAAACTGATTCTCCGATTAAAACTTCCAATGCAGAAGATATCTATGTCCCATCTCAACCATCAACTTTAAGTAAAAGCACTACATCAAATAAACTATTAGTGTTAGCAGAATCAATTAGCCATGGAAATGAAAACTGAATACTAAAAAGAACATATATTATAGGAAAAACCACAGAACTGGACAGCAAGACAACTGCTACAAAATTGAAACATGATAAATAATCAGGTGAATACCATCACTTACCCTGACTTGCTTCAGACTCCTCAATTCTTCCACCCCATGTCTCTGAGTCTCGGACTGATCATATTTTGATAGATAATGAGTATATGACACAAGTAATAGTCAATAAAGAAACTTGCAACCATTGCACTAACAAAGACAAGACCAACCTTAAGTCTCTGTTCCAGACTATGTTTATCACAGTATGCTTTGTGCTGCAGCTTGCCACCATTAGCTCTCATACTTAAAAACAAGCCAGCACTTCTAGCACAAGAGGGATGGAATGTGCTCTGACAGTGACCATAACTACACTGCAAATAACAAAAAGCAGAATTTAAATAAGTAGACTAAGCTTAACACAACATCAAAGGGAAAAAAGAATCTTTCACATCTTCTACCTTAGTGCATACACCTTTTCTCCTCTGGCAAACAAGGCAGACATCGATATCCTTGGTGACAGTTGCCTGTCATTATCACAAAAACTGACACAGTAACTATTACAGCGACTATGCTGGTCCAGCCTTCCAGACCTAAACACAACAAAAAGACCAAAAGAAATTCTTAATTCTGTTCAACACATACCAGTCCCTCAATTGGATGTACTTGTCCTCTTCTGAATGTTGATTCAAAGGCCCACTACAGAAGAAACAGAAATTAGAGAAATTAACAACGAAACAAATAAATAAAGCTAGCGTAGAATAGCGAATAGTCAAACACGAAGATCTTAATTTACTTCAGCACAGAAGGCATGAACCCATAGACCATCACTTGACTTTCTAAAAGCACCAGCAGTGCCGCCACATAATCCACATTCAGCGACAAAACAAGGTCTCTCCTTCTCCAAAAGATGAGAACCTTGAGCTCCAGAGCCCCCAGATGACAATAACTCATCGCATAGTTCACAGTACCAAGGACCTGTTGAGTTTCTTACACTTCGATAGCAATCCAAGTGAACAGCAACCTATGAACAAAGATAGTTTGAAACTTAGGAAAAGATTTTAAAAGGACAAACATTAGAAGAAATGCTTCCTACCTTGCAGCTGGTACAAACTAGGATAGGATTTAGAATGGTCTCGGACCGTCTGCACACATCACAAGTTCTGGTGGCATGGTCTTTCGAAATATCTGAACTTAGCTGGACAAGATCAGAGTTAGTTTCTGGCAATATCCGCAAACCGGTTGGCCTCGAAAGCGTCTCCTTGACCCGAGGATGCTGTTGAGAAGAAAGCCTAAATCTTTCACTGGTAACATTTATCTTCAAAACATCCAGCACAGAGGGAAAAAAACAAATACATTCAGTATGATAAAAACTACAACTGAAATTTTAAAATAGCTGTAGATATTGCTTCAGTGACCCCTAAGTCCTAATGTGAACAGACTTACAACCTCCTGGTGCATGGATTCTTCTATGTTGTCTTTCCTCAATGATGAAATCCTAGATGATGCGGCAGCTGCTGCAGTTGCAGCAGCCAGTACAGTCTGTGCCTCCTTGTGTCGTTTTTCTTTCCTTCCTTGCTTTTTAGCTTCCCTAAGCTCGTAAAGATACTGGCTAACTAACACAGCATCCCATTCTCGTTGTCTAGCAGCATCAGTCTCCTGTTGGAGACTACTCACAAACTTAACAATTAAATTATCTGCAAAGAAAATTAAATGAGCATCAGTTAATTCAACAACATCCATGAATTCTGGCACAAGAAAAAGCACAACAGTAGGTGCACGTTACTGTCTGTGGTCTACACACCACAGAAGATAGCAATAATAGAAGAGACAAAGGGGATTATAGAAGAGACCACTAAAACGTTTCCTTGCAGCAGCACTACAAAGCAGTCTGTGCTGGTAATAAACAAGCTCTCCTTCCACCTCATCTTCTGGTGAAAGCTCTAGCAGGCCCATGGCACTCGCCTTTACCAACTGTTCAGGGCATGCACCATTCATTTTGAGGTCGCCATAACTTAAATGTTGTGAATGTTGACTGCAGCAGATTCCTGAACTGGAAGATGCTTCAATCTGAGAAACCTCACCCCGCCTCAAATCTGTGAGAATAACAAATAACGTGAATGTTTAATATACAGTTATATCCTTAAGCTTTTACCATAAAATCAGGAACATTACCGTCCAAAGGCAGCCCTCTCTCCATTTGCCTTAACCTATTTTGAATAAAAGGGTGAATGTGAGAGCTACGGAAAGCTTCCCGTTTACTGCATGAAGAAAATGTAAATGCTCGTAAAGTCCATGAGTTAACATATTCGTAGCCCCAAAGCAGCCACAAGTCACAGCCAAAAGATATAAATATAGAATGCTCACACGACATCTGGTACGTGATTGAAAGAAACCGAAGAAATAGTGCTGCTCATATCAGCAACTGCCGCAAGACTCTGATCAGATGAAGCACCCTGCTCCACTTGACCATTGTCATAGCAATAGACTGAAATGCTAGATGGCACCGCAGAAGCAGACAGAAGCTCTCTTGGACAACTTGGATCTTCCCTTCCATTCACACTACTTTTAGCTTCACTTGCAGCTACTCCATCAATGTCTAAGGTCTCCTTAGATGAATAAAGTGATTCACCATCTTTCACAACCCTGACATTGTTTTTGGTTCTTCTTCGAGGTGGTACAGACTTCACGGGTACTAAGTCCGTAATCTCGGGTTCTGTTACTCTAATGGAATCCAAATCATCCACCACACCAGCCACAACTTTCGGTGATATTGTGGATTTAATTTTAACTTTTAAAGTTCTCTGTAAACTTCCAATGTAAGCATGATTCTTCAACCACTTAGCTACCTTGAACCGTATGTCGGGAACCATTTTACCATCCTGCAATTAGCAGAATTGAAGAACAAGAAAAGTATCAGTGCATTATCAAAAAGAAATCCACTCATTCAGAGACTTCAAGAGAGACAGAATTCTTGAGCTTCTTGTCGTGGATAATACACGAAAGGTCGAGGAGAATAGTAGAACAAAGGATTACATTCAGCATTGACGCCAACAAATCTGAAGGTACACCAATCTCCACTGCAACATCTTTTACATCAACCTTTTTCTGCTCTATTAACTACAAAGCAACAAATATATCAAGTATTTTATAAGTTTAAAATGGATATAGAACTTGAATTAAAGAACAACAAAACTTCTCCAGATTAAAAGTACAGAAACAAAATCTTATGGGGCATATATTCCCAGAACAATATCAGTCACACAAGGTCAAACAGACCATCTTATTTAGTTTTCATATTAACGGAATCTGACGACTACATGGACACTTCTGCACCTCCAATGAGCATTTACAGAAATCTGCTTCCCTGCTTTCTGCTCTCTTGGTTGTCTAATCAAAAGTTTTTAAAGATAAAATAGGATTTCTTTCTCTATTAAAAGAACTACTGGCTCCCTTCCTTGAATCGAGCCCTGAAATGAAAAGAAAGGGACGGAGTTCCCTGATGGATTTAGGCATTGAATTGTGTTAATGCAGAGAGAGTATATACCCGAGAAAACCGCACATGTGATGATACAAAGATTAATATATCCTCTCATCTCAGTGTATTACCTCATTACAGTTTTCAAATTTTGCCAACATAATCTAGGAGTATGTGAATGAACAGTTGCTACTATAGACTAGATGCAGCAATACCTTTTTTAATATCATAATGAAATTTACAGGATCAGCCACATCACCATCTTTATTTTCACACAGATCCCTATTAACAGGCTGCTGTGATACACAGCATTCTGTTTGATTTCTAAGATTCAAGCCCTTCTCCAGCAGCCCTTCCTGTTGTAATGCATCAGCATTCAACTTATCTAAATCTGAGATGGAATTGCCCTTGTGCAACACCGTTTTGTCTCCATTTCTTAAGCCAAGCTTTAACTTGTGTGGTTTGGCTGTGACTGATGCTGACAACTGATTGTTATCAGAGGAGCAAGAAACAACGTCTACTCCAGTGCCTGTACCCTGTTGACTGCTACTACTGATCTCGAAATCTGAATGCTTCGAGCAGAATGCCCGTAATTCAACCTAAAAGCATTGGAAACAAGTAGGTAAAGTAAGAAGACATTTCTAATCAATACGATGTTACAAACTGAAGGATCAAAGTACATTTAGTACAAAATATTATCACTTTAATACTGAAATCAGAATAGGAGTCAGTTGACCATTACAGGTAAATAGAGCCACAACAGAGAGAACAATTTTCAAAAACAGAAAACAAGAGCTCACATCATCACATCCAAGTTTCCCCCATATCTCCATTCTGTGGCTTGCTTCCCTGGCACATATAGGATGGAAAGAAGTCCTACAAGCTCCTACAATCATTAAGAGAAGAAGTTAACAAAAGAACAAGCACCAGAAGTCTATATAAATGGTCTAGAATGAATGATCTTGTCATACAGGATCTTTCAGTTTATTTGGTTTTCCTTCTCTCTCCAAGCAATGTTCATGATAAGAGTTTTTCAGAAGAGCAGCAAAAATAGATCCATAATGCAGTTCTTTATTTTTATATTCCACCTCAACAAGACTCACCATCAAAATATTTAGCATTGTCAGATTAAAATGGACAAATTTAATCACCAATTGAACAGAAAATTCAAAGTCCGACTAAGACGGATAGAAACTATAATTGTCTCATTTGCTGAATTGCATTGCTGTCCAAATAGTTTGCCTGGCAATTTGAAATTACGTAACATCGTTGACCAAAAACACTTATAAGGATTACAAACCATGAGAGGATTATTGTAGAAAAGACGTGTAAAACGTCATCTGCAGAACGTGCGCTTCACTGCCATCATTAAGGCTCTAAGACAAACTTTTCCTTGCAGATGAGAGCTCTTTGAAGAGGCAACACTAAACAATTAGTATTTTACTTTATTGTAAAAATTAATTAACTTCTTTGTGTATAGATTGTTATTCATGTTTAGATTTATTAGTCGGGACTAAACATACATATATTTGTATTTTTTTTCTATTTGCACCTTTTCATTTAAAGCCCACATTAGATTTGCGCTCTGCACTTGAAGCCCCGACGAACTTTAGAGCTTTTTCCGCTTTTCGCTTTTGATAAAACTGGTCTAGCACATGACCAACTATTAAGGAAGTGCACATCTAGAACATTTGGCGAAGTTTAAAGGCAAATGGGACGCCTTTCCCCCTTATTTCCTTTCACTCATTGTTTCATCTTTCAAAAAAAATTACCACTTCACATAGCCACTTACTAGCCAAAAACCACCCCAAAACCAACTCCTCAAACCCCACCACCTTTAAAACAGCACTAGCAGAAAAAGAGGAGACAGCAAACTCCCACCATCTCTCTTTACTCCCTCCATTGCCAGTATACAACAAAAAATTTGGTCTGTCACATCCATTCCATGTAACCAATCTCGTTCATCCACCATCAATAGTTCTCTATTGGTCCCAATTGAATCTTCAAACGCATCAAAAAGATATGACATGCTTGAAACTGGTCAAAGAAGGCCAAAAGGCCACTGGTAACCCTTTTCCCCCCTTTTTTCTTCCCCTCTCCAGACCCCTTATAAAAAAGGGCGGCTACAGACCCACAAAAGAACTCCAGTAGAAACCAAACACAGAAACAACAACAGCTGACCACCATCACCTACGGTCCCTCATCCCTTGCATGAAAAGCACCACATATCATCACCGTTCCCACCAGAAGCCTTTTCCCAAAAAAAAGGGAAAAACTCAACAACTACTTTCACACCATCATAGACCACTAAAGGAAACTTTCATCACCAAAAGCAACCTACATCAACCAAACCCACCAATAAAGAGCCAAAAAAAAAAAAAAACGAAAAACGCCATCTTTGAATACGTAGGTTGAAGATGGTTCAAGAAAAGAACTTGAGTTAAGACATGGATGATAAAAAGGGGGTTGTTTAAAGGTGTTGGTTTTGTGATGAGGAAGAGCTCTTGGATAAGGAGGTGGTTTTTCACTTTTTTAGAAGAGTGAATGGCAGAGACTTGATTGAAAAAAATACAGGAAGAGGGGTAAAAGTTGTCCCTAAATTTTGCAAAACGCCCTCCATTAATAGTTTAGCCATGTGAAGGACACATGGCAGAGGACGATGCTAATCAAAATGATAGATGCTACTCAAAATGATAGATGCTACTCAAAATGATTAGATGCAAATCAAAATGATTAAATGCTAATTAATCCAACTAATGCTTCATTTGTATCGAAGAGCATATGTGTGCCAATTTATGTAACAACAAGAGCAAAGCTAACTATCCATAGGCGCATACTTGGATCATTTCATATAATTCCAGCGCAAATTTGGACATTTTCCCTAAAAAGCTATGTTGCTCGGTCTCTTCAAAAATATCAGTGGGTGGGTGCGTTTCAGATTCCTCAAAAGTAGTGTATATTTGGAGAATCCAATGCGAGTGCGACATCAAAAGTGAAGAGTCCATGCAACTTAGCTAAAAAGGGTAATGAGTACATATATCCAATAAAAATTGATCATGACCATAAACCATCCAAGCTCAAGTTAAACCATCTCATCTCGTTATTTTTCTAGGATAAAGCTAAGCTCAATTCACAATTATAAAGAGTTTGAGTTCTGCAAGAATCCTTGAGGACCAGGGGCACATAATTCAAAGCTCGATGGATAATGGATTCACTCCTCTACCCTTCTCCATTTAAATATAAAGCTTTTGTACGGCACAATGGAAGGATTCAAGCCTATAATGTAATAGTTTCAGGCTTATAAGCCTAAAAGCCTACCATGCAGCAACAGTTTCACCCTTACCACTAGACCAATGCCCCAGGGTCAGCGTCATGTCTTTTTGGGGGGCATAGATCAAATAAATTACACTAACATAACAATAACTAGGTGTCAACAACTAAATACATGGCGTGCGGTCAGATTAACCACATTCATCAACCAAACTATCCCAATAATCAACATTCCCATGCTTATTCTCTCTTCCACCAAAATAGCCCAAAGAAAAAAAAAAGAAACTATTTATAACGAGATCGTTTTTGCAAATGCATTCATCTGCAAACTTAAAGTTTAAACACAATCACCAAGTTTTAAGCAAGTGGTGACCAATACCACACAGTTCTATCGATGATGCCGAGTTGCATCTAAGACTCCTAATAAAGACTCAAATCCCCATACAGCAACAACAACATACCCAGTGGAATCCCACAAGTGGGATCTGGGGAGGGTAAAATGTACGCAGACCGTACCACTACCTCATAGAGATAGAGAGATAGTTTCCGGAAGACCCTCATATCAAAAAAAGCTGGAAATTTCAACCATTTCAAACAGCAAGCCTCTTACCTATTTTGTAGAATGGCAGTAGAAACATCAGGGAAGAGATAGGGGGAAAGGGAGAGCGGACAAGCCATATTTTATTGACCTCAGGGAAATTTCCAAAAGGAATCTTTTCATAGATCAAGATTAAGTAAAACTACCTCTTGGGTAATTGCCACTAGCTCCCAATTTCATGGCTATTAAGGTTCCCTTATTAGTTGGTTTATTTTTTTTCTTTTTCATACCTACTTTGATGTGCACTACTTGAGGCGAGGGTCCTCTGAAAACCTCTCTACCTTCACAGGGTAGGAGTAAGGTATACACTTACTATAATCCCCCCCCCCCCCAAAACCTACTTGAGGGATTCCATTGGGTATGCTGTCACTATTTGTCCCATTTCAAATCATAACCAACTTCAAAAAAGATCACATAACTTTCTCATATATATATTCTAAGAAACTCGTTTGAGGTTTAGAATATGTAAGAAATAATTAATTCAATGTATATTAAATTGTAGGCCATGCTAGAGAAAAGTGGGAGTGGACTCGGTATTAGGAACTTGCAATCACATTGTATATGTAGCTTGTTTCTGTAGTGGTCGGGGAGATACAACAAAGGAGGACGTTTATGGAAAAGGTTACCCCTAGCAAAATGGTGACCAAACTAGCTCTTGCACAATCCTCTCACGTGGTTAAGAAGCAATTGTTTCTTGAACAACTCGTGCACTAATCTGCTATAACTATAGGATACTCCATAAAGTGCTCCGCAAACAATGGAAATCTCTATTTTTCCTATACCTATCACAATGAGCCGAAACTAAAGCTCTTATTGTCTATTGAGTAAAAGTTCGAGTATACCATCCTCTCACAGGGTAAAGAATCGGAAAACACATCAACAACTTATGGCCCACTTTTGGAAACAACAGAAACGTCTAGTTAGGAAAGGTATGAAAACTAGTTTTGGCATGACACTTCAGTAGGACTAAGTTCTACTCCCCTCTATTTCAATTTGATTGTGGCACTTTCCTTTTTTAGTCTGTTTCAAAAAGAATGTCATTTTCTTTTTTTTTGGCAACTCTCTTATTCTAACTTTCCACATTACTTTAATACCACAAGATTAAAGGACATTTGATACATTCCACATATCATTAATTTAAGACCACAAGATTCAAAAAATTGTTTTACTTTATTAAACTCTGGTGTCAAGTCAAAGCCAAACAATTAATTTGGTTTGGGTGGGGGCCAAGGGGTATGATTTTACACTATTCATACCTTCACTCACACAATTGGTAAATCTTGTCTCACAGTGTTTGGCAACACTTGGTGCATTTCATTAAGAAAAAGTTGTTTTGACGAAGAAGTCCCTCTTATCTCTCTTATTTGAGGATTTAAAGATGGGTATCCCTCACTGATCAAATAAAGAATTGTATTGTATGGAATGGACAGCAAATGGGAAGTTCACAAGGCATGCTACAAGCCCCTCAATGAGGGGAAGTTAGCTTCAACAGTTGGTTGCAGAAGCAACTTTGGAAGTTTAAAGCTCCTTACAAAGTTGATTGCTTCATGTGGTTGATGCCTCACGACGCATGTCTTGGACACAATAATCTACAGAGACCATATGCAATAGGTGTTTGATGTATAAAAGAGTGGAAAGTGGCAGACACCTATTTTTGCATTGCTCAGAGGTCGTACAAATTTTGTCTTCTATTTTTTCGTCGCTACTGGTATTCCAAACACAATCAAAGAGCAGCTAAAACTCCAGGGGTATTTGTAAACCATTAAAAAGGATTTGGTGCTGCATCCATGTGTCTATATGTTAGAATACGTGGAAAGAAAGAAATGTGAGATCCTCCAAAGAGACGAGCATTAGTGTACAACTACTTAAATACAACTGTTTATGGCTTTTGACTTTTTGATGTAATCCAACAATTCTCCCCATAAGTGGTGTCTGGGGAGGGTAAAGTGTACGACAGACCTTACCCTTACCTTGAGAGGTAGAGAGGATGTGTTCAATAGACCCTAGGCTCAAGGAAAAGCATTTGAAAGAAGGTTTGGGTGTAATCTACCAGATGAGGAAAATGCAGATCCCATGTTAGGTTTCACAAAATCTTTACAAGAACAGTACCTTTATTGCAGATATCACTCTTTTTTGTTTTTTGTACAGAACGATTGCTGACTCTTGTACTGTTTTAGCACCAAGGCTATTAACCATCTACAGCCTATCTACCCGTAAGTAATGGTAAGGTGAGCTATACTCTACCCTCCCAGACCCCACTTTGTGGGATTACACTACGTACGTTGGTGGTGGTTGTTGTAATCTCTGAACCATCTCAACAAGAAGAAACTACTGCAGACCCCCTTCAAATTGCAGAAAGCCTTTGTGTGGTCGACACCAAGCAGATTCTCATCACTGAAAACAAAGTTTTCTTTATATAGCAATGTAACAAGTAAAGACATTCTAGGGACTGCTTTATCATTTAGAGCTTCAACTCTGAGCTCTAACCGTTATATTTATTGGTCAAATTCTCAGATCAAGTGACCTCCTCATATCCTAATGACCCAAACATATATTTGAGAACAGAACCCCAACTCCCCAAGACAGAAAATGGGAACAGATAAGAAAGAGAAACTATGGCCAAAGAAAAGTATAATCTGCAGAAAGTTTCCACATTCTCTTAACCGATGGAAGTCAACAGCCAAAAGCAATCAAGTTCAAATTGCACTGAACCGTGCCGGTATTGCTCTATCCAGCTATCCTACACATTGTAATTCCAAAGCCTTGTTTCAAGAAGTAAATATAAATAAAGATCAACAATCTTTTTCATGAGTTGTAGAACAGAGTTACTGCTTCAACTCTGAGCTGTAACCTTTATATTACTGGTCAAATTCTTTGATCCAGTGACCTCATCATATCCTAATGACCCGAATTATTTATTTGAGAAAAGCCCTCCAACTCTCCCCAGACTGAAAATGGAAACAGAAAAGAAAGAGAAACAATGACAAAACATCATAACCTGCAGAAAGTTCCCACATTCTCTTAACCAATGGAAGTCAACAGCCCCAAGTAATTTCAGAAAAATAACAAAAATATCAAGTTCATATTGCACTGAATCGCATTGGTGTCGCTCATCCAGCTATCCTATATTGTAACTCCACAACCGTGTTTGAAGAAGTAAATATAGGGAAGTGGAGAAGTGGAGAAAGAACACGCCAATCAAAAAAGAATGAAATGAGTTGTAGGAACAGAGTGGACAAAGTGGAGAAAGAAAACGGCAATCAAAAAAGAATGAACACTGCAACCAAATAAGATTTATTCCTTCTTAATTCTTGCTCAATTACAAATGCTTGATAAAATAAGATGAAAGACCAAGAAAACTGATACAAGTATACAAAAGATATGTCAAATAAGCAAATATTTTTTCTTTAAAAGACTACCGGACGAATTGTATATTGACATAAAGTTGGTGCATGCCAACCAAGTCACTGACTAGAAAAATAGCAAGACTTCTAACTATGTCAAGTAGAAGCTCCCAATTAACCTAACGAAACCAAACGTCTTCAAGAAAACCATCAAACCAAGAAATGCAGGAACAGTAAAATAAGTAAGCAACTAGACATACCATTACTACACCGAACACATGCCCCATGTTTCACCTTGCACAAATAACAAATTAACTTCTTCCGTGTATCCTTTATGCCATCAACATTCATTATCGGCTCCATGATCCTAGTATTCTCAACAAATACCTCAGGCATCCACTGACAACAAAACAAGTGAACAAACTCTAATTCAGAAGATTCTTCACTTCCCAGACCTCTTTTCCTACATGGTTTCAGAGCACCCCCTCTTTTTGGGCAAAGAACACATGGCTTGTCATTACTTAAAGTCTCATCATTTTGCTTGCACCAAGAACACAACCAAGTGCCATCAACATCATCCTGCACACCATAGCATCTCTGATGAACATGGATACTGCAAGAACTACAAACAATCAGTCTGTTCAACACATCACCATGGTCACCTAAACTACAATAGTGACAAAGTGAATCAGACTCTTCTACAGGACGAGCAACTAGAAGCTTCTCCAACCCTGCATCTCCACCCAAAAGCTTCCTTTTCTTTGAGGGTCGTTCAGAGGCAATATGTATCTTATTCCTAGAACCTAATAGCCATTCCAACCCACTGAAAGGCAGAGAGGGGGACGAACAGGGTTTCACATTTCCATCATTTTCTTCTTCAGGCAATTTGGTTTCCTTCCCTCCTTCACTGTCCACGTCCATAAATTGCTCATTCTCCTTCTCCTTCTCTTCTTTAACCGTCACCTGACTATCATTTACTGCACTCCCCGCATTTTCAAATGTAGGAACGTACAATAATTTTTGATCATTACCCAAAAACTCGAAAGACCCAAGTTTATACAATCTATCAATATCTTCCACGGATAATCCACGAAAGAACTCCTCAACATCATCCCAGAATCCACTATTACGACCCCCTTTTTGTCTCGAAGACGACTTCTTCTTAGTTTCAGTTCCTGCATGAGACTTCTTATGCCTTTTTCTGCTATCAGAATGCTTATTTAACAACTGAGCTAAGTTATTAGGTAAAGTAAGGTGCAGAGTAGAGGAAGAAGATGGCTGTGACTGAGAATTAGAATCCTCGGAATCAAAAGGACAACGCAGGGACAAAGCTTTTCTGGCCTGTGTAAAAAAGTCTACCCCATTTTCAATTTCATTAGGCTGTTGTGGCAGTTCCGCAATTTTCTCCAACTTGGAGGGCTTTTCTGTAATTTCGTTTTCCGAAACCCTAGGGAGAAGAGAGATTGAACATGGCTTCTTTTCCTCCCCTTCTGTAATCCTAACCATCATCTTCCTCCGCCGCTGACATCTCCCTCCACCGTCACCACCAGTCATCGCCGACGCCACCATCCACTTCCACAACCACCCTTGCAACATACATCACCGCCACCGACAACCGCAAAACCTTATCCTGAACCAAATCAACGACGACAGAGAATGGATAACGCTCTGATATTCGTATTCGTATAGGAAGGGGGAAACAGAGAAAGATGTTCGTTCGTTCGTGCGTGCGAAATAGGAAAGCTAGGGTTAGGGTTTGTTCTTATTTTGGGGGTAATATTTTTATCAGGGCCTGTTTTTTGGATCCGTTTTTTTTCTTTTTTGATTTTGTGTTTTTTTTTTTTTTTGGAAGAGTCGGGATTTTCGGAAGAACGTTAGAGAGAAGTGTGATGTTTTCAATTTTAAGTTTCGGTTTTAAAGCAGTTATAAATAAAAAAAAGTAATAAGTATAGCTGGGGCACTATATATTATTTTATTTAAAAAAAAAAAAGACGTGGCAAACGGCATATTGTGGGCGGAGGCCGAATATCTTTTTTTAACCTTTTTGCATGGGAATTCGGACCGGATTCTCTAATTTTTACCGCCTTCAATGAACACTTCATGTTATTTCTTTTTCCCAAAAAAAAGGCCAAACAATATGTGCATTCTTAAATTTACTCTAAATTTTATTTTGGTATTTCAACTGAATTTTGTACTATTTTCATCATTTAATTTTAATTTTTATATTTTATTTTGACACTTTATCCAACAAATCAATAAAATGAGAGAGAGTGTACTTCACATTTGATTTTTATTTTTTATTTTGACATTTTATCTTACTTTTGTTCCACTTTAATTTTTCAACTCTATTTTTAATATATCATTTAAACACAAGTACTAATTTTATAATTTTTTTATTTTTATACATGTTCTTTATTTTTATTTTTTATTTTAATATTGGCATTTGTCCGTTAGTTTTTAAAGATTTTCTTAAAGAATTAATAAACAATTTTAAAAAAATTAGAGTGTCTCTATATCCCCTGTTTGTGAAAAATAACAAGGAAATGTATCGATTTTCTTTTTTAAATAATTAATTAAATTAAATTAAATAACATCATATATTTTATTTTTTTCTCATAATCAAGCTTGGTAGATTTAACTCACAAAGCTTTGTGGATACAAAAAACATGAGGTAGTACAACAACAACAACATACCCAGTGAAATCACACAACTGGGGTTTGGAGAGGATAGAATATACGCAGACATTGCCACTACTTAATAAAAGTAGAGAGTTGTTTCCTGGAAACCCTCGTCTCAAAAACCCATAAGCAGAATAAATTAAATATGACAAAAAGGAAAAGAAAGGGAACAGAAAGAGCGACTAATAACGAAAAACACTTGACAATATATAAATACGATAAAATTAACATATATGCAATAGATACTGACACACATGATATAAAGCACGACTACTCCTGCTACCCTACTATACCCCAAGGCCAGACATCCACCTAACTCTACCAATCAATTAGTCTGCTACTCTAATTCGCGACCTTCACTCCTTTTTATCTAAGGTCATGTCCTCGGTAAGATCAAGTTTCTCCACATTTTGTCTGATCACCTCACTCTATACTTCTTCGATCTACCTCTACCTTCCGTGTAACTCTCAAAACCAATCTCTTGCACCTCCTAATAGGAGCATCAGTACTCCTTCTCTGCACATGTTTAAACCATCGCAGTTTCACTTCCCTCATTTTATCAGTCACAGGGCCCACCTCTAACTTCTCCCGAATTGTCTCATTCCTAATCTTATCACTCCTGATGTGATCACACATCCATCTCAACATTCTTATCTCAGCGACATGTATCTTCTGAACAAGTACATTTTTTATAGGCCAACACTTCACCCCCATGCACCAAAGATGATCTAACGACCATTTTGTAAAACTTACCTTTGAGTTTAGGTGGTATCTTCTTGTTACACAATACTCCAGAGGCAAAGCCTCCATTTAGTCCATGTTGCCCCAATACGATTTGTGACATCATCATTGATATTGTCACTATTCTGGATGATGCACCCCAGATACTTAAAGTTTTCCCTCTTTGGGGATAGGTTGAGTGGCAAGCCTCACATCAATATCTGCTTCATCCCTCGCTACATTGAATTTGCACTCCAAGTATTCTGTTTTGGACCTACTCAGTTTGAATCCTTTGGACTCCAAGGCGTGTTTGTCACGCCCGGGGAGGGTACCATAGACATAACCAACACTCAGAGACTATTGATACTCCCAAATCGAACCACTTGGCCTCATTGTATTCATTCAATCAATAAACTCAAGACAATCAGCGGAAGACTAAGGAAAGTAATGGACATATATCATCTAGTATCAAAATAATAATATCAATAAATAAAAGGGCTAGTAAAAGGAATTAGCTCAACAAGTCTTAACATCAACATTTGACTCTAGTCTATGAAGCCTCTATCACTATCAAGTGATGTCAATGACAGATCTATAACTGCCTCAAAATAAAGTAAACCTAATCAAATCTAACTCTAAAAGCAAAATGCAAATAAATGTAACGATTCTTCCAAGTAGGGGAGGCTCACCAATCAGCTGAAACGCCTTAGATCCTCAACGATGCGCTTGTTAACGATCCATAATCCATATATCTGCATCATGAATTGATGCAGTACCGAGTGGTGTCAGAACGTGGAATGTACGATATGTAAAATAGCTGAATGAAATAGAACAGATTGAATAATATGGTACAACGTAACATAAACTCAAAATAATAACCAATCAAAATGTCAAATGTCTATCTAAAGCAAGAGTAAAGAGTAGACAATGACTCATCAACATCAGTCACCTCATACCATCAAATCAACATCAGAGTACTATCAATGAGGAACATATCGTAGGGGTGTGCAAAAATCGAACCAATAAAAATGTTATTGGATTATTGGATTGTTGGATTGTCAGGTTTTTATTGATTATTTTTAAAAAGATTATTGGGTTATTGGTTTGATATCAAATTTTACTATTGGGTTATTGGGTAAATAGATAACCCAATAAGATTATAATAATTTACAACTTTACTCTTTCATAAATATTAAATATTAGTAATTTAATAGTAATAGGAAATTATAACAATACTTTACTTATTTTAATCTTTTCGGTATTTAAGTGATTAAGTATTCCTTTAGTATTTTAGTTTGTAATTAATTAATTATAATTTTTGCAAGTTTGTAAATATAGTCTTTGTATTCCATCTACTTTTTATTAATACAAATTCTCAATCATTCTTATTGGTTAAACTGAAAACCGAATCGTTAAGGATTTAAAACCGATAAATCAAAAATCAATAAAAATTATTTATTGATTTCTTATTGGTTTGATATATTTAAAAATCGAAAATCGATAAATCGAACCAATAATACATGAAATCGAACCAAACTGACCTATGCACACCCCTATTGATCTGAGAGTTTCTCAGATCGACAACCATCACCTATGAGTCGGTGATAGTACAATGAAACGATGTCATTGCCACATCCATGCAGTGCCTTCTCGGGGCAAAGGATGTCCCTATAGTGGATCCATAGTACCATCAAGTCCTCAATTGGGACTAAGGAAACATCCATTTTCACGGTTCAATCCTCTCCTACGTTGGCCATGTAGTTAATGAGTACAAGTGGGACTCATTCTGATTCATTTCGGTGCTCGATACTCCTCCCAAAATTCAGTATGCTCATAAACATCAAACATCAAGATTTTTCACCATTTAGTCTATTTGGTACAAAGAACATCAACTCGTCTCATCAACCATCAATTTAATGGATTAGAAACATTCTTTTAAGATTAAGTTCAACCTCTTTAAGACTTTAAGGATATCAATCTCATCAACATCATCATCAGCACATTCAATTCAGGACTAGAACCACAACAACAAGCACATTTACATCATTAAGGCTCTAGACTCATCTCCTAAGTTCATTCTTGTATACTTTCAAAAGTTAACATATAGGGTTTAATACAATATCTCATGAAAAGTATTCAATTCAAGAAAATAAATTTATGACGATTATCAACGTATGAAAATACATGTAAGTAATATAGTTTTCAAGAATTTGATCAAGATAAAACTTCAAGAATCATTTATAGGGACTCATGCACTCTTAACTTATCTATGACCATCTATGGGGCACATAGGAGAATAATCTCATAGTTTTAGTTTAGCCTTACATACATGGAAAGTTGATATTACAATCGAAATTTGATGAATACTAGATTTTTTGGAGAAAATCCTTGACTTTGGTAGTTCCTTTAGAGTGGAAGAACTTGGAAAGACATTGCTTGAAAGGTTTCTCCTTGATTCTTGAATTCTTGATTTAGAATTTTTAGAGTTCTTGATGAACAACCCTACATTCTTGGAAAAGAAGAATCAAAAAATCCTTTTTTGGGATTCTTGAATTCGTCTTCTTGAAACTCTAGGTTATGATTTAATATTCTATTAGAGATTATGAATAGATGAAGAAATTGGGTTGGATAGATTATAATTTATGAAGAATAACTTACCTTGAGGATGACTCTTGGAAGCTAATACTATCTTGACTTTCTTGATAATTCTTGAGTGTTTATGTTTAGGAGTGAAAGAGGAGGTTTTTAATTATAAAAACTGATGTTTTATGCATTTTAGGACATTAAATAAACTCCCAAAGGTTTTAGGATGAAAGTACCCTCAAAAGAAAGAGAAAAAAATATCATTAGCTTATCTAGTAAGGGTCCGCGATGCACTCGGGACGCGGACCTTTAAACAGCTTTGCGCTCCTTCACTAAAATGGTCATAACTTTCTACTCCAAACTTTGATTCAGGCAAAATTAGATGCATTGAAAATCTAATTCAATTATCTTCGATTTGATATATTATGGGTCACCTACTTCATTATACTTTAGGAGATATGATCATTTGAAATTGACTCTTCTATCTTCTCATATGAAAACTTATTTGATGGAGATTCTTTGGACTTGACTTGATATACAAGATCCCTTACAATCGTTTATTGAACTTAGGAGGGGTTTGGGAATGACTAAAAGGCCCTTCCCATAAAAAGAAATAAAACTTCACTTAGTGACACCATGTCCGCGCCGCGACTAGGGCGCGGACATGTGTATTTTTGTGAATTTTCTCAAAACACATTCTTTCAAATTTACGTCAAAAAGTTTTAAAAAAATAAGTGTAAGTGCGTATCCCTGACGCATCGCTCTTGGGGCATGCATCAACACTGTTTTCGTTTTAATTATGAAAAATTATCTTTTAACTCGATCGCTCTAAAATTCGACCAAGACTATTTTCTCACTCAATTTTTCGTGCTAATCACAAATGGTCTTAGATTTTCCATTGGAACTTGGAAAGACACGTTATGTGTGTGATTCCATTATAGGGGTATTTTGAAAATTTCATGGGGTATTACATTATCTTCCTCTTGGAATCATTCGTCCTCGAATAATGAGTGGAGATGAACATCAAGGCACGAATAACATTGAAAGTTCTTATTAATACTCAATCAATCAATCAAACTCTTGACTCCTCAATGATCTTAACAATTTTTGTTCAAACTCAGGAATATACACATCAAGAACTTAATTACTTGGATACTCCAACTCATGGATGAACATCGACTCAAGAGTAGAAAACTCAACTCGTTAGAGGGCATCATCTGCATCTCATAACTCTCGTCATGGCCTAAATTTTACTGCATACTCTTATCAAAGTCAAGCCTAACTCAAGGTCACCTTGTGCTACCTCATAAGTTAGTCACAATCCTACAATCTGTCTCATAAGGTTCTCATTTTATACCTTAGACATCCTCACCGACAGGCACGAAGGGGACATCAAAACTTGAGCAATTCGAATCATTCGAACCTCTCATCAATCAATTTTTTGGACTCAGGAAAGAGATCATCAACTCAAATAGAGAATGGGACCATCGTGATATGCAAGACTATAGACATTCTCGAGCTCAATTCCCATCTCAATTGTACTCCTTTTCATGGCACTCTACTCCATTAACTTAAGTTTATAGCTCTTACCCAAATTTCCATCTAACCACCTCCTCCCATTCCATTCAAGCCTACTTCTAAGACTCAAGGTGCTATTCACAAGATGATTATATTCATAAAAAGCTAATACTTAAGAGTCAACTCTAAACTTTCACAGGGCTTTCATTAAAAGATCACTAGTCCTCTTCACTACTTCACTACTCTTTCTCGATCCCTTATTACAAAGTCTTCACTAGTCTGTCATCAATACTCGCATAACAACAACCACGAATTCAAGCTTATCACTCTAACCACTTCAACTTATACCTTAGCATTTTCAACTCTACTTAGCACTTCTACCTCCACCATTCAATAATTTCTCACTCAAGGTCACACCAACATACTTTTACTTATCTACTACTCATCATAGGGTTTTATCTCTCTCCTCCTTCCTATCTCTAGCCCTACTTGGCATAAGTTTAACACCAATATCATAATAAGGATACATACACTCCTCCCCATCTACCCTCATTCTCAGTTTACTACTATCAGTATCACTATTTGGACCTGGAGGAACCCATCATCTCCCCATTTGGCGAAACTTCAACTACCACCTTTCCAAAATAAGCACGAATATCATCAAGAAATCAAATATTCAGTTGCTTGAATACTCATTCTCATGAATAGACTCCAAACACAATGTCTAGAATTTAAACTTTATCTCCAACATCATTATTAGGCATGAATACTATCAAGGACTTGCATATTCAAGTACGTAGAGGCTCAAAAAGAACATCAACTCGAATATAGGAACTCAACTCCATTATCACAATTCAGGAGCACTCATTCTCTCCCATCACCCATAACTCATCTACTACAACCAATACTTATATCAAGACTGGAAAGATGGATTGCTAAAGGGCTTAGAACAGAGATTATTAGCACAATTCAATTAAAAAATCTTATTTGGAGACATTCATAATGAAGTACAATCTCCCTCGTCTATCAAAATTCACTCTGAGTTCATAAAACTATACATAGTGTGAAACTCAGGTCACATCTTATTCAGCATAGACCTGGAAACTCTTGGATGCATGGGGTAAGATCAAGATTAATGAATGAATTTACCGCTTCTCATCCTTGAAACTCAGCATGAACAGGAATCGACATAATGTAAATGGGACTAGGCCATAGGTATGATAATCATACACCAAAAGGGAATAAAGTATTACCTCAACTAAAGGGTAAAGATCGTATGAGAAAGAAAAGTGTTGATATCTCATCTTGAGCAGCCTATCACTATCAAAGACTCAAGATCCACTCTGGTTTACCACTTCGTTATCTCCCCCTTGGCTCTTAAAGTCCTCTCTTTAAATTTGGGAATCAATTTTCTCTACTAAGCTATAAGCATATACCTCTACTAGGTCAAGAAATCACTACTCACAAGAATATCTTAAACTCTTTTGTTATGCTATAGTCACATACATATAATTAGCCACTCAAACTCTTTTCAATGACATCATCCTTAGCTTCTTCCTATCTTTATGGAAATCTCTCTATATTTGCTATTCTTATGGCATACATAACCACTTTTAACCTCCTCTTTTTGCTTGTAGACTCCTAAGTCCTGTGTCCCTCCCTCCCCCATAAACTTATTTGTATAATACTTAGACTGCCATGGAAAACTCATCATCATCTATCCATAAGCCTCAAATCGACTTAGCTACTTATGACGATAAATATTACTTATATCAGCCTACTCCACATCGACAACTCAAATATCCTATTTAGATTCTCGTAGCAGTCATAACTCAGAGCTTCACATATCTATACACAATCATGGGTATATATCTCAAACCTCTTAAGCCTTCTTTTTTCTAGTGCGTCTCCCTTAATTTACTATCTGCATCTAAGGGGTACCTCCACTTTACTCCTAGCACCATGTCCCTTGTCAGTCAATACCTTAATCATTGAACACACACCATAACAAGACTCTTACGTCAAATCTCCAACAAGGACTATCATTATCATCATGTTATCTCCCTCTTCACAACACTCCCAAAATTCCAAGCTTAGGGATTATTGCTACCACCTGCATCACACACTTCCCTCGTATTATACCAACCTATAACTACTAGGTAACAATTTAGGAATATAGGCCTACTAAAGTCTCATAGCGGATACTCGATCCATATCCTCTCTTTACAACTCATGTACCATTTATCCATCTAGTATACCTCACCTTATTATCTAGCTAAGCTCATCACTGCATGAATCTTATGATACTCTCACGTCGAAATCATAAGCCTAGTTTAGGTCTATTCCCTCAGAAGTACTCTGTTTCCCTTATTTAATATCTATACTTCACCCTCACTAAAAGAATATCAAAATACATCAACATAGACCTCTTTTTAGTTTTGAGTACGCTCTAACACATTCTGACACTAACTCTTTCTCTACCTCATCATAACAATCATAGGGATCACCACTCTTTCATCAAACCTAGGGAAATCGAATCATCACCTTTACTTACCTAATAGATACATAACTTTAACTATAAGCCTCAATTAGCCATCACTCTTGCTATCTTGTTCCTTTCTTTCCATCATCATCCTTCTAACTCTAGGGATGATTCAATTCTACTCAAGGTTTATAAGACCTCATATCTCCTCTTAGGTGGTAACATTAAGCTCTTTAGAGACATAAGTTTCCCTCTCATAGGTAACATCAGAAGCAAGTTTTGAAGAAAAAGGGTCTAGGTACCTCTAGAGCTAACCCAAATGCCTAATTCATATAAGTAATAGTACACTCTTTCTAGTCACTCAACTTAGCACACTAGTCAGTTTCTCACAAGCCTGGTGTAGTCTCTCTACCACTCTATTTACTTTATCGCATAGGATCTCATCTATAAGAGTGTGAACATTATTATCTCTATCACTTCGCGGACGAGGCATAATGGAAAAGTTTAGAGTATCGTAAGAATCATCATAGATTTCTTAATAAATAGCTCTATCACATGATTCAGTATTTGAAAGAAGGGAAACTTTTCCTAATGTCCCATAGCCTCCCTATTATGGATGTGGCGCGTTTCACACCAATAATAAGAAGCAAGATTTCTTAGAAAGATAATTCAATTATCTTCGATTTGATATATTATGGGTCACCTAATTCATTATACTTTAGGAGATATGTCATTTGAAGTTGACCTCTATCTACTCATATGAAAACTTAGTTGACAGAGATTCTTTTGACTTGGCTTGATGTAGAAGATCTTTTATAGTCCTTTATTGAACTTAGGTAGGGTTGGGGGAATTGCCAAAAGGCCCTTCCCATAAACATAAATAAAACTTCACCCTGTGACACCATGTCTGCATCGTGCCTATGGCGCGGACATGTGTACTTTCACAAATTTTCTCAAACTACGTTCTTTCCAATTTACATCGAAAAATTTTTAAAAAATAAGTGTAAATGCGCGTCCCTGGTGTGTCTTGCCTAGGGTGCACATCAACACTGTTTTTATTTTAATTATGAAAAATTATCTTTTGACTCGGTCGCTCTAAAATCCGACTGAAACCATTTTCCCGCTCAATTTTTTGTGGTGATCGCAAATTTGGTCTCAGATATTTCATTGGAGTTTGAGAAGACGTGTTATGCGCATGATTCCATTTTAGGGGTATTTCAGAAATTTCATGGGGTGTTACAATGTCTCCAAGCCTCCAACCTACTATTAACTTTAGTCTGAGTCACATTAATCAGTACTATGTCATCTACAAATAGTATACACCATGGAAATTCCTCCTGGATAGATTGTGTCAGCTCATCCATCACCAAGGCAAACAGGAAAGGGTTAATACAAATCCTTGATGGAGTCCCATCTCAACCGGAAAATACTTTGAGTCTCCTCTCACCATTCGTACATGACTTTTGGCTCCGTCATACATGGACTTAATCGCCCTGATATATGTCATTGGGACACCTTTCACCTCTAGACACCTCCATAGGACATCTCTTGGAATTTTGTCATAGGCTTTCTCGAGATCAATGAACACTATATGAAGGTCCTTCTTTCTCTCCCTATATTTCTCCACTAATCTTCAAACAAGATGAAATGCTTCAATAGTCGACTGCCCCAGCATGAATGTAAACTAATTCTCTAAAATAGACACTGCTCTTCTCACCCTCATCTCCATCACTCTCTCTTATACCTTCATAATGTGACTTAACAACTTGATACCCTTGTAATTGTTGCAATTTTGAATATCCCCCTTGTTCTTATACAATGGAACCATTGTGCTACTCCTCCATTCATCAGACATCTTGGTATTTTCATAATAGCATTGAACAGTGTAGTCAACCACTCTATGTCATCCTTGACTATATTTTTTCAAAAATCTATCAGAATCTCATCGGGTCCGATCGTCATCCCTCTCTTCATCCTACTAATAGTCCTTTTAACCTCTTCAACTCTGAACCACCTGCAATAACCGAAATCACGATGAATTTTGGAGTGTGCTAACTTACCTAGTTCAATATCTCTATCTCTTTTTTACATTTAAAAGTTTATGAAAGTAAGCTTGCCACCTTAGTTTAATGGAAGTGTCGTCCACCAACACCTCACCCTTCTCATCCTTGATGCACTTCACTTGGTCCAAGTTGTGAGCTTTCCTTTCTCTCTCTTTAGTCAGCCTATACAATCTCTTTTCCCCGCCTTTATCACTTAGCTCTTCATATAGGCGCTCAAATGTTACTGCTGCCTTAGCACTCCTCACCGCCATCTTTGCTTCTGACTTAGCCGTCTTATAGATCTCCTTGAGCCTTCATTTTTTATCTTCATCCCTTTACTTCAACCACTTTGTGTAAGCAACCTTCTTATCTTTCACTTTGTCCTGAACTTCATCATTCCACCACCAGTCGCCTTGACGTCCACCAAAGGTCCCTCTCGAAACCCCTAGTAACTCGGTAGCTACCTTTCTAATGCAATCAGCAATATTGTCCCACATATTATTCACATTTCCGCCACTACTCCAAACCTCTAAGTTTCTCAACTTTTCTTCCATCTCTCGAGAGAGGGCAGGAGTAAGGCATCCTCATCTAATCCTCGGTTGGGCATAAATGACCTTCTTCTTCTTTTCTCTTTTGATCTCTAAATCCATCACTAGAAACCTATGTTAAGTAGAAATATTTTCACTTGAAATAACTTTGCGATTCTTACATAGGTTTCTATCGCCCTTTCGGAATAACATGAGCTAGTATTTGTGTTAAATGCGTAAAGCTTGAATATGAAAAAAAAATTATCTAATGCTATTCAATTCAATTAATTATTTAAAAAAGAAAATCGACACACTTTGCTTGGTTATTTTTTTAAAAAAATTATAGAGAAACTCTAAAAATATTATTATTATTTTTTAAAAAATGTCTTTTAATTTTTTAAGAAATTTTTAAAACTAACAGACAAACAACAATTATCAAATAAAAAATAAAAATAAAGAACAAATATAAAAATAAAAAAGTTATAAAATTAATAATTGTGTTTAAATTACACATAAAAAATAGAGTTGAAAGGTTAAAATGAAATAAATATAAGATAGAGTGTCAAAATGAAAATAAGGGCAAGTTAGGAGGATTGTGTATACATTTTTAATTGGCTTTTATCCCATTTCATGACATGTGAAGTACACTCTCCTCATTTTTATTGATTTCTCGGAAAGAAATTTTAAATGGAACATGAAAAATTGGAGTTTAAGGTTAAAATAGAACAAAGTTGAGTTAGAGTGCCAAAATGAAATTTATGAACAAATTTAAGGGTCTACATATATGTTTGCCTTTTAAAAATTCTCTTCTGATGCTACTCCCCCGTTTAATAATAATTATTCATTATTGACTTTGTACAAAAATTAAGAAGTAGTAAATAATAAGAGTAATTTTATTAAATTAGTATTAAATATGATAAATATAATATTTTTAAAAATATAATAGAAAAATGACTATAATTACAATTAGTTAATAGTAGACTTTTATACGAGGATTCAAAGTCACAACAAACCATGATCCAACCACAGAAGACTACACAAACTATGATCAAGATTCCTTTATAAGTTAGGAAGTTGAACTTACAAAAATTCTTAGCATAGAATACAACATTAATTAGAGAACACTATAAACTTCATCTATCAAGTCCCTTTAGTACTGATGTTGTATATCTCTAAGCTGGACAAAGTGGATTTCTTTTTATTGATTGTGCCAAAATCTTAATTATTGAAAAGTCACGTTTTGTCTCTGATAAGGTTCTTTTTATATGCACACGAGGGAACCTCTAAATTTCCATTGGTCATTCAATACGATGAAGGACAATCATGCAGTCAACTTTTCACCAACCATGCAACCTTTTCAGTCGTATTCCAATACAATAGATACTTGTTTTAGCACAACATTAACCTAATCCCAATTTTACCAGAAGTTTATTAATCATCAAAACAGACACGCAATAACACTTTGGCAAAATTTGATTATCACAATATAAAATAAAAATAAAATGTGTTACCTTACTTTTGATCAGTTCCCTGCATAAATATCTCCAAACAAACTTCATGAATGTTCAAAGCTGATGAACAAATACTAAAATTGCTAGAAAAAAATATAAATAATTAATAATCCCTTTGTTTCATTTTATTTAGTATTAGTATTCTTTGACTTGGCATGATATTTAAGGGAAAAAACTTTGGAAACTTATAATCTAAAACAATTCTTGAATTTTGTCTGACTGAGAATCATTCCATTAATGGTAAAAGAGAAATTTTAAAGTTGAATTATTTTTTAATTATAATAAGATGACATTCTTTTGAAAGAACTAAAAAGGAAAGGGTGTCACATAAAATATGACAGAGGAAATAATAAAATTCAATGCATTAGGAGGTGAAGATTACATTGCTTCCATATGGATAAATTGTATGGATCTGATAATCAAATGATTTTCTCTTAATTAATATTTAATTAGATAATATTTAATGATAAAAAATAATAACATGTAGCACTAGCTATCAAGAGGTTTCATAGCTAGTGCCCATTTATTGACTCTACCACTGGTTCGAACTTAAATATCTGACTATATGCCGTCAAAGTGAATTGTACAATCTTTATTTAATATCTTAGTGTTGTTCTTACTTTTTTACATCTCATTATTTAATGGCCACGTGTCTTGTCTATTTTTATCATATATAATGTGAATATTCAAAACTAAACTTGTACATTTGATCAAATAAAATAGTAAGATAAATTTAATTTCACTACTTGAATTAGATGAAAATCTTTATTCTCTTAGTCTCATTTTATGTGGCACGGTGTTTAAAAAATTAAGACTTTTGAAATTTGTAATCTAAAACAATCTTAGATATTTATGTGGTTGTAAATCATTTCATTAAAAGTAAATAAAAAATTTTAAAATTAAATAGTACAATGACATTTTTCTTAAACAGACTAAAAGGAAAAGGGTGCTACCAAAAATAGGACGGAGAAAATAGTAGATAATTTATATAATAAATAAAATAAAAAATTAAAGATATTTCAATTATTTAGGCTCATTAAATTGTTTACTGCTCCATATTCTCCTACATCATGTACATGTCTTTTGTTCTAAATTTAAATAAATGAGTAGCATCTTTCAATTCAACTTTAATCTCAAGAATTTTAGGATCTATCCCTCTTCTCTTTATGATATTTTAGTGTATATAGATTTTCGTTTCTCTATATAATAGAAAAATGTGTATATATGGTATAAATTATAATATTTTGTCTCTACTTTGTGTGTGATGTTGTTCTACAGATATATTATTGATTGTTAGCTTCTTCTTTTTGAATTAATCTAAATTGATTTTGCCATGCCTCACTCAACTAGCTTGATGGAATTTTTTTTCCCACAAGAGATTTCTTGATAGTTTTACTTTTGAATTTTCATTTATCCTCGATGATTATAAGATTTGTAGAATTTTCTTTTTGGTTATGAGAAATTTGTTTGAAAGGTAAGAAATTTCTTCATTTAGGGATGAGAAAACTTATGCTATAAGAGAGGGGAGATAAGAAAAAGTTTGTGAAAAAAACAAGAACAAGAGACTTTTTTTTCAATTTTGATGAAAACTTTAAGTTTTAGTGATGAGGAGCTAAACACATAAATAGAAAGGTAATCATAATGAGAATTTGTAAAAGAAAAATATAACGACCCTCCAAATTATTTTCTTCACTCTCTGATCATTTTAGCGTTTACAACTTTTTATGTAATGACCCTAAGTTATTTATGACTTGTTAGCGCTGATAGTTCGATCATCCCTGACTCGTTGTTTTAGAGCCATTAGAGTTTCAACAGTTGACTTTGTTCACAACTCTAGGAAGACGACCTTTGAATGAAACTTTAATGGTTTCATCAGCTCGAGAATAATCATTTTAGGTTAGAAGCGTGATCGACTCGGATTTCAAGGCTATCAGTGTGAGTATATGCCATTAGGCATTTTAGCCTTCAAGCTTTGGCCTAAGTTTGACTTTTGTCACTATTCTTGGAAATCACCCCAGATGAGAAATCCGTCAATGCGATACTTCAAAACATTGACTTTGTGTTCTGAGGCTTTTGATCTCATTTTGAGCCCTTTTTTGGATTTTGATTTAAAATGGTGCTTGATAGTGAGATCTAATTTTTTATCAAAATAGCTTATACTGAAAGTTTTAACTGCGACATTAACTATGTAATATCGAATTCGATGGGGGCATTATAGTTCATTTGTATGTATGGGGATATCAAACGAATTCTGAAAACCCCATCGAAACTTGTCAATTTTCAAAATCAATTATTACGGTAGCTAATCTTACAAGTCCTATTTATCCTTCGCATTTGTGGGTGTCATGATCTAATTCCTTAGGCTATGGTGACACCTACAACAACCTATCAACAGATAAACCTAACCCATGCTCGAGACCATAGTCAATGGATCATCCCAAGGAAGATAACCATAAAAAGAGAATAACTATCAAATAATGAGTTGAAATAAAATTCCAAAGAAAATAATACACATGAACCCACTCCAGGACCTAACATTAGTCAGTAATTAAGCTCTTAATACACAAAACATGAGTATAAAGCTTATACAAATACAAGATCAATACATGCTATCTTTGAACAAAAAATAAAGCTAATTTAAATAAAAAACATAAGGAAACTAGTAACTCTAAATGCCAGGAGCTCACCCTAATCTCCGAAATGCACAGACAATCTGCATAAAAATCAATTATTATGAGGATCACACTATACTTTGTAGGAGACAAAAGTATAGTATGTGTACCAAACAAATAGTACCTAGAAGGCATGGATCAATTGGGCTACATAAATAAAGCAAATATAAATAACATGTCAATAAGTACAAAACAAGTAACAAGAGAATAGATAGAGTCATTACAAAATAGATAAAGAACGAGATAACAAGGCGAAGAAGATGAGAAAGAATCACTAAGTACATATAAATAACCTAACAACGTAAGGACCAATCTAATTCAACATAACAAGGAGACAATCACATCGAAACTAAGCTAGTCTCACTTCTCTAAGGCTAGCTGTGTGGTACAAGTAAGTACCAATATATTCAAACAATAATCAATTGGCATCCCATACTACTGGTTGGTATAATCAGCAGACATAGTCCAATTGATGTCCTATACAACTAGAGTGCCAAACAACAAATAATATACTGATGACAGGCGATGCATATGAATCCATTACATGAGAACCTTTCTAAACAAGCATCCACAAGTGTATAGACCTACCCTAGTTTAGTTAGAAAGGTAGGACCAATATGACACCTTATAGTTAAGAGGGGGTGAACTGAAATTTTAAGGATAGTTGTCTAATTATTTTCAATAGTTGATTGACACTCATATCAATATCATAGACTCAAAAGTAAACTTAATAGAAACAAGAGCAACAACAAGTAATTTTATACTGGTTTTGTACATCAATATGGTGCCTACTATTAGTCCCCTTGGGTCACAAAGGGTTTCTTTTAAAGCTCAATTGAGAGTAATGGGTTACAAATAGTTTCTAGTTTTTCTAATGCATAAATAAGATCTTCAACCACGCTCTATACAGTCTAGGCTAGAATATTTTTCTCTCTCTCTTTTTTCACTATTGTTCACACTTGGAATACAATGTTTCTAATGAGTAGAAGGGTAATACTTTAGGCTAGATCTTTTCCAGTGAACGTCCAACTTCTTCTGAGAGAGAGTTGCTATATGTAGCTTCCGAATTCTAGACGTTGGAATTCCTTTCTTTACCCAAGGGATTTTCTTTGAATCAAGAATTTTGTTGAGTCTTTGATTGGGAAGACATCCAGATTGACTAGGTGTCCTTCCTTGCGTATTGGTCTCTTTTGGTTTGATTTATAATCACTTTGGATATGGTTCCTTATACTTCTCCTTGATTTCTGGATAAATCTTCCAGCATCTTTCTTCCTTTTACTGCAAATATTCCAAGGATCTCATGACACTTCCTTTTCTTTGTTTGGATCTATCCTGTAAATGAGATCATCAAAATCATTAGATGCTAATAACACCTAAACCCAGTATAATGGTACTTATACGTGAAGGTTTCATAGGGCCGCAGGTAACCTGTATACATTGTCTATGCCGAACTAGGTCTCGTCACCACTATCTCCATCGGTGATACTAGAGAGATAATAGTATCCATAATAAAATAGAAGTCATCCTGGATGCCTCTATAGTATGTCCTTCACATCTCGTAAGTAACAAAATATAGAAATCATATGATCTAGATGGTACAACTCCTATTAAAACTAGTTTGAAATCAATTACATATCAATAGGAAAAAATTTCTCTCTGTGTGTGCATGAACGATAATCTAATGCATAAACGGAGATCATACCACAAAATAAGTATGAATGAGCAATCAATATGTCACGACCTGTAATTCAAGCGTGATGGCACCTGTCTTATCCGACCAAGACAAGTCAGCCTACAACCAAACTATAACATTAAAAATGCGAAATTGTAATAATAATGAAAGTTTAATTAATGATAATAAGTCAAATTAATGAACATTCCCCTAAAACCTGGTTGTCACGTACACAAGTTTCTAATGTATTACAATAGATTCGAAAGAAAACACAAGTATCAAATGACATTGTCTCTAGAATAGAACAAAATCATAAATAGGAGTAAGAAGTCAGCTGGGATAACAAACAACTAGCTCTCTCAATCTCTAAAGGAAGCCTCGGACAAGGAAGAGTAGAGAGTATCACGACAATCCGGGCTCGCAACCTACAAATTTATTGTAGCAAAGGGGTGAGTACCAAACACACGGTACTCTGCAAGTGAACTAATAAACACAAAATTAAGTGATATAGCATACTGGTACCCCCAACACTCCAACCAAACCCCCACAACTACAACCTAAGTCATAACCTTCACAATTACACCACCAGAAAATTCTATGATCAAAGCCTATAATAGTATAATCTCATTTATCTCACTTTCAAGTCATAGGGAAAAACTCTACAATTTATCAAGTTCTCGGTAATTCATCAAGTGTCATCAAATCAATACCGAAACTAATCATGTAAAGACATAAACAACTCAATGATATAATGAATAACCAATCTCAATAGCACTCCATATAATCATAACA